>PVLD010000247.1:141967-332757 GCA_004027595.1 Dinomys branickii | reverse complement strand
TTTATATAATGGAATATTATTCAGCTATAAAGAAAGACAGTTTTGGGGACTTTGTAGGCAAGTGGTCAAAACTGGAGTCCATACTCGTAAGTGAAATAAATCAGCGGTACATGTGCAGGCAACGTATTGTATCACTGGTGTAAGAACCTGAGGGTGGGAATATAAACTAAGAGACATGAAGGAAATCTGTTCAAAAACAGAGAACAGATGGGACGAGGGAAAGGAGAAAAGAAAGAGGCAAAAATGTATGTATGTATATATGTAGATACATACGTTCAGGAGGGCTAACATGGTTCTACTATTGTATTATGTCACTTAATGCTAAGGAATAATTGATGACGGGTTATTTGATCAATCTTGTATGTCTGTATGTGTTATCCTGAACACATACTTCGAAGATATCAATATGCAAAGCAGCAACTATTGGTGGTGTTTTTTTTTTGTCTTTGGTTTTTTGTTTTTTGTGTTTTTCTGTTGTTGAGATGATTAATTGTCTGACCAATTTCGCATGTCTGTATCTGTGTTCATATATATACACTTCGAAGATATCAATAGGTAAAGCAACAACCATTGTTGAGTCCATGTCACCTTGTCTGTAAATCAGTTTTGATTGTACTATTTCTTATGCTAATTTGTGTCTGTTTGTTAATATGTTTTTGTGCTTTTATTTTTTACAATAAAAAACAAAACAAAACTGATCTGGATCGTAGATTCTTCTTTGTCCACGCGCGTACAGAATTTCAGTCAGATTTTTTCAAGCTTCTGTTGTACTTCTAAGGTCTCTGTGTACGCTTTCGGATGAATCAGAGTATCAAGAAAAACAGAAAGAAGACTGTGTTATGTAATCAACACCGAAACAGATGATGCTACCGTGTTTCACACATCCCGGTAATGTTTAGTGGACACAGTCAGTGTATCAATATTCTCCTACTCAACGAGGACTTGAAGATGGATAACATGTGTCTTTTCTCTGAGCACCTGGTAGTCTTATGGGACAGGCAGGTTTATAAGAAAACAACTAGGTCAGTGTGTTACACGCTAAAATAGAAGAATGGTAAGAACTGCCGGAGGAGCCTCCCACTTAACTCTCAGGAGCCAACGATTGCGGGGCTCATCTGAAAAGCCGAGCAGCGCCAGTGAGGGAGGGGAAGGGCGCCGCAGGCGCCAGCACGGAGGGACGAAAGAGACAAGGTGCGCTCGCCAGGCGGAGGCCAGCAAGCTGCCATGCGGAAGTGAAACGACTTCGTATGCTGAAGTTTAAAACAGCTGGGTAAAAAACTCCATCAAAACAATGGCCATTTGCATAAATGCAATAACTAAATAAATGTATGACTAAATGTCCTTGCACAATTATAAGCAGACAAACAAGCACCGAAATTATAGAAAAATACAGTAAATTTTTATACCACAATAAACCAGTGATGCTTTTGATTTACCAAATAGGACTCAAAGAATTTGGAATGTATTATGTTATTTAACGTGACCCCGGGCTGGGGATATAGCTCAGTGGAATAAGCGCTTGCCTAGCAAGCGCAGGGTCCTGAGTTCGATCCCCAGTACCGCAAAAAAAAAAAAAACAAAACCTTTAATGTGACCTCCAGGCTAGGGATGCAGCTCAGCAGTAAATTGCTTGCCTAGTATGCGTAAGGTCCTTGGTTCAATCCTTATTACCACAAAACAAACGGGCAAAAACCCCATTTCCTCCAATTATAAATTTTTGTTCTTATGTTTCTGTAAGCAAATCTAGACTTTTCAGGCCATATGTCTTGATATTTTTGAAAAAAGAAAATATTTCTATTTACATTATTGCTCAGTACAAAATCACCCACATAACCATTTTATGGCATTTCAATAAGTAGTGCTTGTGCAGAAGGTCTCAGAACTTACCTAATGAAAAGGAAATGTGAATTTAAGCGGAAACTATGCGGTGTTGAACTTCATCCCTGAGAACAGATGAGCCCTAATTCACTGAAGCTGGGGCCCCTCCTCTGAAGGCCGAAGTGCCACCCTCGGTGCTACTATTCCCCGGGAGAAAATCAGGGTTTGTCGGCAATAACATCACCTCTTGAAAACATTGCTGAGGTTTAGTTTACTGGATGGTATGAGAGCTAAAGGAGTTATTCCTTTCAAAACTGTGGCAAAGCAGTAGCTCAGTGGATAATACAATTATTTTACTAAAGACATAATTTGCTTTTCTTAAGACAAAAAAACCCCATAGCATTCTTCAGTGCTATGAAGTGAGGAATCAAACCCGAGAGAGCCAGCGGTTCCTGAGTCCAGAAGAAAGTTGAACCTAACATTGGCTCTTGTGAGCCCTAAGTTAATCCTACTAGTTAAGAAATTCTCTGACTTTGTTTTAAGCAGAGTGACAGATATTCCTTGGATTATACATCGTCTGACTGCACTGCGCTGCTTTTCTCTCCTTTTTTCCTCCATGGAGAGAGGGTGCGATTTCAACCTTTGTGAAGAACGGGGTCAGTATGACACAGTGGAGCATCGGAAGGGGGCCAGATACTGCTCCGAAACGCGCGGAAGAAGGCAAGCCTGCAATGCAGGTTCTTCCTTTTGAACATTGTCTCAGGAGAGCAAGATAGGAAGGTCAGAAGCAAGTTTGAAAGAATAAATATGGCTCCCTGCTAGGTACCTCCCTTGTTCAAATAGAGATACAAATCTAAGCAAGGCTGCTTTCCTGGGGATACAGATGGCCCCCAAGCGGTGAGTTTTCACAAGAGGGCGTCATGGCATGATGAAGACTGGAAGACCCACAACTCCTACAAGTCCACCGTCTTTCTTCCCAGAGCGAGGTGTGAAACCTGTAGCTCCTGCTCATAGGTATGTATGTCGCGGTAAGAAGAGGAGTGCATCCACCTCTCTCTCAATTTTCTAGTGATTTTAAGTGAGCAAAGCCCTTCGCTGCTGAGTCTACTTGGTGCTCCCCTTGCCTAGAGCCCCCTGAGCCTCAAGAGTGCACACCAGGATGCTTTCTGATTGACTAACCGATGGGCCACAGTAACAATAGTGTCAATCAAAAGCAACAAATCCAAGCCGTGACCCGATGGGTTAGTTAACTTCGGGGAACACAGGACTCTTCTAAGCAGTGTGGGACTCATTTACTGAAAACCTGTTCTGTTCCAAGTAAGGTGACTCAGAGGTTAAATGTGAGTGCTGTACTCAGCACAGGCACTTTACTGAATCTGAGCCTCATAGCAAAGCAGAAAACCATCACATTGTGACAGCAAAATTCCACTGCAGGCATTAGATGAAGAAAATTTATTTGCGAGAAAAGCGACTATTTGAATAATTGTACTTTTAAAGAGTCTCCTACTTTGATATACTTTTTTTCCATAAATTAAAAAAAATAAGTACAAAGCTAGGGCAGAGTTAGCCAGACTTATTTTTTTGGTCTTGGTTTGTGTTACACAGAATGACTTCAAAGAAACAGAAGGTTGCTACAACTGTGATGTGGCATTCATAATAAATGGTTCACCCTCATGTTGCCCAGGCACCCGGCGATGTAACTGGCGATGCCAGTGGGATGATGTAGCATTTCCCGCACTGTGTTAACTGTTCAATAAGCACGTAGGCACTGCAGCAAGCACAGGTAAAAAGTTCACAGATGGAGGGGGCATACAGGAAGTGCTCTGCAAAGCTATAAGCTTACATAGGCATCCAGCTGGAAATAACTTTGGAAGGAAGGAGGAGGGCAGACACATGGTAGTAATTTGAAATTTACAGGGGCTACGATAGGGTGGCAGTTTTCTCTCAAAGGGATTCTGAAATATGGAGTGATGGAAGGGAGGGAAATGGGGAGTCCCGTTCTTGTAAATGGGGAGCACGCAAGAGTATGCCGGACAATTCTACTGCTCAGAGTCCAGGAGGGGGAGGGGACCCTCGCGATCACCGGCTCTCCCCATCCTCATAGCTCCTGCTTTTAGGGTCTGTCTTGAAAGAGTCGCCACCGAAATGGGGTTTCTTTCTTTAAAATTTCACTCAGAATTTTGTGCCTAGTAGGATTTTTCTTCCTTGGCCTTCTTCAGTGGTGTGTTCATCTCAGTGGCCCCCTTCCTCCCTTCCAATTTCTCCCGCGGTGAGATTAGACAGTTTTAGTGGCAAAGATGATGTCTCACACATTTCTGTCGCACTGAAGTCAAACATGATGTTGCTAACTTCTGCCCCATTGCATGAGAAGCCTTTCAACGGTTTCCCATTGATGTTAGGCTAAAATCCAAACAGCTCTCCTTAGCAAGGCCTCTACTTACACAAAGTCCTTTACCACCGGGTCCCCGTGAGCCCATCCCATCAGCCTCTCTGGTCCTGGAACGTTCCTGCTCCCCCACCCCTCGGCTCTGCCTTCCTCTCCTCCGCATCTGTTGCCGGGTCTTCCCTCAAGGCTCACAATCACCTTGAAGAACTGCTTCCTGCTCCCCGGAGTTGTGCACCCCCTTCCTCACGCCCTCCCGTAACTTCCTCGTCACTTTCAGTATTGATTTGGTGTCTGTTTTTCCACATAAAGTTCTGTGCAGTCAGAGGACGTCTCCATACTTAGCATGCCTTCATAAGCCATGAAGCTTAGATGTATGGGTCTAGTGCATGAGAACTCAATTTTCTTTCGCGTAAGAAAATAAAGTTACTACTGTAATAACCACCAGGGTACTAAGTGTATGCCAGTGAGGGTGTCAAATACTTGGGCATTTTGCCACTAAATCATCCCACGTTTCCTAGCAGCCATATGTATTATCACTCCCATCTATGGTTCAAGAAACAAGCCCTTGGGAGTTAATTGCCTGGGTTGCCTACTCAAAATGCTGAAATTTGGGTCCAGTACTTTACCCCAAAGCTTATGGCTTTAAATGAAGTGCTTTTTTGTTTTTGTTTTGTTTTGTTTTGGGGTCCTAGAGATTGAACCCACTGTGTTTGCACTGAGCTACATCCCCAGACCTTTCAAAAAACTTTGAGACAAGTTCTCACTACATTACTAAATTGTCCAGACTGGCCTCAGACACTCAGTCCTTTTGCCCGAGCCTCAGAGAGCACTGATATTAGTGGTGTGCACCACCGTGCCTGGTGGAGCCACCTCATTTTTTATAGCTACTCAGTGAATACTGATTTTAGCTGAACATGGAGGGGCACTCCTCTAACCTGAGCACTCAGGGAGCAGAGGCAAGACGATTGGCGAGGTCAAGGCCAGCCTGCGCCACATGGAGACCCCATCTCAAAAATAGACCAATAAATACGTATTTCATTTTTAAAAAGGTAAAAACTTGAGAAAATATTAGTTTTTCTCACTTTGCTGGTCTGTCTAGAATTATACTTGATTTTAGTTCATGTGATTAGAACTACTACTAATTCTAAAGAATGTTTCTAAATTCTATACACAAATCCAGTCCAAATTTTCTTTATTTTAACCTGTAGAAACAATGTTTGCTGGGCTAGAGTTCAACCAAGGATCTAGATTATGCTCAGGTGTTGCCTCGGTTAGAGACAAGGTGAGTCCATGTCTGTGTAATAAGCTAAGGGTGGCCAGGACGTCTTTATCCAGAGTCTGAGGCTCATGACTAGCTGGCTTCAGGATGCTGTTGTCTAGCACTTCCAGCTCTGCTTCCCTAAAGATGTGTGATCCAATATGGGCCTTCAGAGGTTTCCCATCGACATCTGGGTAAAGCCTAGCTTAGCACTGACACTCTCCACAATGTCAATGTTTACTCCATCATGAAAAATACAAAATCGGGTCATTGCACGACAGCTCAATATAAGATACTCAGTGAGCACTGCGACTCAGTAATGGGCCATTTGGGTTCCTGGGTAGGTCGTGTGTGTTCTGGGACAGAAGGTAGGATCGTAAACTGTGAAGTCTACTCCAGAAAGTGATTTATTTTTACGTTGGTCAGGTTTACACTAGAAAATATTGGTTAGAGAGGAGAACCTCTAAGATCCCTTCAGATTCTGTGGGAAGGAACCCTTGATGAAATGTTTATGTAAATGATTCTAATGGCTTGTCTGCACATTGAGAAAATCAGCTGCACAGCATGCATACAGAGAGCCCAAGCTTTGGGTTCAAGAAGTGTCTAAGGCTCATTCTCTCTCTGTCCTTATGTTTGCGTACCTTGGGAAAAATCTCTGGGCTTGCTAAGCTCGGTTCCTTTTTTGTACACAAGAAATTCACCAGTATACTTTATATATGGAAATTTCTTCAGACTATGCAATACACCTTCCACCTGTATGATTTTATGCAACTTAGTTAACCTTGGTGCATCTCAATATGTTGTAAAATGTGGAAAAAAAATAGCATTTTCCTAAAAAATATTATTACTAGGGTTAAATGAATTAATAATGTAAAGTACTTGGAATAGTACCCAGTATGGAATAAATCTTCACTGGGTGTTAATTACTATTACTATTTAATTACTGCTGCTATTGTTATTATTTTAATTACTTTTGCTATTATTTCATTACTATTGCTATTATTATAGAAACCATGGAAAATTTTCACTTTTAATCCAGGAGTTTCATATTTTATACACTGGATCACTGATTATCACTTTGCTTGAATTCTAAGGTGAATACAGGTTGAAAGTTTAGAAATTATTAGATTCATGCCTTAAACCAAGAAGCCAACATCTCAAGATACTGTATTCTTAAGAAACTAGAAGGGATGTTTATGTCAAAGTGGACAGGAAATAGCTTATTTCTACAGCCTAAAAGTATCGGACTTTTTATTAAAATATGTTCAGAATACATGCCTGAAGGATTTAAAAATGCTTAATCACATTAAAGAAAACTTCAAGAAAGGTCACTAGGAAAATTGCCCTGGTTCTATCACATTTATTCTAAAACTAACATAAAGAAAGAAAGGTTCTTGTAATGCACCCAGAATGGCAATTGATATTAGTTCTCCAGGCACAGCAGGGTAAGGCTGTATGTTGTCTTTTACATTAGGCCTCATATACAATGCTCTGTGGGTGTGCCCTTCTCTAACACTCACATGTACACATATATGTACATGCACATGGGAAGAAAAGAAAACGAGGCAAACAAGTTTAATGTAGCTGTTAGTTTCCCAGAGTTCTTTGGATGAAAACATAGACACTAGCAAGAGGAATCGTGATTCATTTCTTAGCTCTCTGCAGTATCTGTAAAGAGTGACTGCAGGCTTCTCTGATTCTGGGGAGCTACCTTATGTGAACTTTTATAAGCCAGGAACTGTAATAACTTCTTAACACAAAATGCATCATTTAACACTTACAATAATCATGTGTGGTAAGTGTTATTCTCATTTTTACAGACGATGAAACATGAGGAATTTAAGCACTTCGATAGCAGTCACAGGGCTAGGGGTTAGTAGTCAGAATTCGAAGCAAACCGTCTCACTGCGGGGCTGCTGCTCTTCCCCACTTCTTTGCTTGACGCTGGGAAACATATGCTCAGCACGGGTTATCTTCCGTGTTTGGCCCAGGAAAAGTGGCTGGGTTGGTTCTTGACTCCCCACACCCCCAGCTCTGCTCCTTTTTCCCTCCCCAACCCTTTCCAAAAGAAGATTGAGAGAACTCACTCACAGACAGGTGACCATGACCAGTAATCCGAGTTACCCTTCTCAAAGAGTGGAACTGAGCAAGCAGAAAAGCCAGTGGCTCTTCACAAATCCCACCCGTGGAAATCAGGGTGGGCGTCTTCCTCTGTTATGTCCAGCACTGGTGCTTGCTGCCATGCTCAGACCTTACTGTTGGATCAGCAGTGCTTCAGGGTCCTCTCACTAATGGTGATGAGTGTGTAACCACTGCCAGTGTGCCCACAGGCTGGCACGCACTGCCACTCTGAGGTCACAAGGCAGAGCTCATCATTGTCCCCAGCAGGACAATAGTTCCTGAAGGGGAAGAGGATCAACATTATCATCCTTAAAGAATTCCTTGCCTACTCCTTGGAACCTCAGCTATACTGTGGCTCCAGGTGTACGAGGACAGGGAAACAGCAGGAAAACATGATTTCATGGCTGGACTGCACACAACACATTTTATTTAGCCTTGATGCATCTATCTTTGGACACAGCACAGGCTCTTTATTGATGATGGATCTAATGCGCTTTCCTTCAATAAGAATTGACCTAAAATGAGACCAAATTTAACTCAATCATCAGGGTTAGACTTCATGGGTTGGATTATATTTGGTAAGGAGTAGGATAAAAGGTCTTTTATGTGTTCAGTGAATATTGGTTAAGCACTTACTATGTGCCAGGCACCAGAGAGCTAGGAATATGGCCGTATACAAAAATGAAAAGGCAGCTACTTTCAGAGTGCTTAAATTCTAGCAAGGGTGGACAGACAGAGAAAATACAAGTAAACTGACTGCTATGCCCAAAGGTGTTAAGATCTATGGAGAAAACGAGTCTAGATAGAAGAGAGAAAAGTATAAAGGGAACTGGAATTGCAAAGTCTCTGAGATGGCCATGTTCTTGTTGCATTCTGGGAAGGCAGGTGTGGCTGGAGGGTGGAGAAACAGAGAGCACTGTGGGAGCTGTGGTGGGGGTGTGTGTGTGCGTGCGTGTGTGTGCGTGCGTGTGTGTGTGTTCACACATGCTAGCTTGTGTGTAGATTTCGCAGGGCTTGGTGATGACTTTGGCTTTACCTAGTGAGATGGGAAACCAGTGGAACGATCTTGAGGGACGACGTGAGTGTCTACCTCACCTTCCCAATTGGGCACAGTAGCCCTGCCCTTCCACATTCTTGTTTCTGCTGCTAAGATCCTATTTGTGTACTTGTTTTTGCAAGTCACAGCATCTCCAGGGTCGATACTCTGCTGTTCACTATAGCCTGACACTATTTTTAAAACAGCTCTTCAAGACATGGACTGAGTTTCAAAATGCCTTCTTCCACACAACAGAGCATGCACTTAGAGAAGTAACAAGGGGCCATTTCTATTGAAGCAAAAGTGCTTCTTGCAGCCAAATAGCCCTATCACAGTAATGTTTCTATCTCAGAAAGTAAGTCTATTATGTCAGCAACGACCCTTTAAAATACAAAGTTATCACATGATCTCCTTACTGAACGCAGGATAAGCAAGGATTCAACAAATAAAATGAAACTTTTCTGGAAATTATATTCTATTTGTTTTTTCTAAGTCATCTTTTAAATGTTATTGATAAACAAGATTTAGAATATCAAAATTGCTGGAAAGATTTGTTAAGAATCCAAGAAAGGAAGAAATAATTATGTAGTCCGGTCTACTGAGTTCTTTGAATAAGACATTTCACATTAGTTTGGATGTTAGATATGAAGATAGATGACTATCTGTTTTGGATTAATTTTCATTTCAAGCTTGTATTACTTACACATTTCCAAAGAACTTCAAATACCATATTTTGCAAGGTTGTGGTTTCAAGTTGCTGATTTAAAGGTCTTCCTGACCTCTGTGCAGAATTTTAACATTTTTCCCAGGCTTGATGGCCTGAGGGTGATGATAGAATCAAGTACACTTACAAGTAGGGTCAAATAAATTGAAAATTCTCTCCCAGGAAATAGGCAGTTCTAGGGAGAAAATACCTGTCAAAGTTAGTTTCTTAACAGAGGTCTAACTAACATTTCTGGTTCAACAAGTTTTCTTTTAATATAGTTAAATGTCAACAAAATTGTCACTACTTAATTATGTGATTATATTGAGTTATAATAATAATGTATATATCATTTTCCTTAGGAAATGTTTTGCTATTGATTATACTCACTGCTTTTACAAGAATCATTAGCTATTGGGAAGAAAACTATTTTTTTCTGCTGATTTTCACTACTCCTGTAATTGACCTGGGCTGATTTTTTCTTCATTACATTAAAAAGTCTGCCTTTTCAAAGGTGGAGGTCTGCAAAGCAAGTCTGTGAACTTCCCCTGTCCTGGTACTTCCCCTCGAGTTCCTAACTCTGATACAAACTAGGATTTCTTGGGGGAAACCTTGACAACAATAGAAGAAAGAAAAGATGCTGACTCCAAAAGTGAGGAAATACTGTGTTAGTTTTTCCTCTGCATCAGCGCATTTTAAAAAGTATGTATTTTAGCTTGAGACTTATAGACCTAAAAGCGAAGAGAATTGTTTCTCTTTCATTTTCTCTTCCTTCTCTTTGTTTCTTTTCTTTTTCTTCTTTTCTTTTACTTCTTCTTTCTTTCCTTTTTACCTTGAGTATTTCTATTTTTAAATTAAAATGAGCAAAGAAACATCAGATAAATCATAGTATAACTTTTGGAGACATAAATACGTTATAAATTAGAGAAAAATCATACTGCTTAGATCTGTGCTTCTGATTTAGATTTTCAAATTCACTTTGCAACCACAGGATACACACAGTTATCAAGTCAGTGCAGACTACAGACACATTTCATTTTAAACTCAAGGGTACTGACTACAGCAATCTGATTTTTACCTCTTGGTTACTTCTGTTTTCACTGATCAATTTGTTGTTACTTCAGCATTTTTGAAGCAGCTGAGACTTGAGTACATCTGCCAGGCAAAACCAGGCATCGACATAAGGGCTACGGGAGCTCTGGGTGGGAGAAAGTTGGGGAGGGCTTGAACCGTGCCTCCAATTTATGTTCTGTTATTCAGGCCTATATGCAGAATAGCAGAAGAGTCAGATAGAAAAAAAAATGTCATGAGGGATTGCAGCTTCCTGAAGGAAAAGTCTTTAGGAAGGATTGCAGGGTAGGGTATAAAAGGAGGACTGAGCTCTAAAACCAGTGGGTCAGAGGATGGTGGCTTTGGCCACATGGTGACTGATAGCTGCAAGTGTCCCCAGTCAGCTAGCTGTGTGTCACTGAGGCAAAGACAGAGCTGTGTGGGAAGAGAAAGAGATGTCCTTTGAGTCGGAGTTCATTTGGGGCCCACAGCATGTGGGCATGTGTCGCTCTGGGCTGTGCTGGCTAGTGGGGCTGCCGTGTAGCTCAGAGTGGCAGGTAGTGCTGAGCAGCTCATGTTATGGACTCAGGAGAGCATTTCAAGCTCTCATTTTGGACTCTCAGATACCTACAGCGTAAACAGAGGTGGGAGTCACCACTTCCAGAACTCAAATTCTCCGAGAGTATGGCACGAGACTACTGCAACCTGTGAGAGTCTGGCTTCGGTTTAGGTGACCTCATCTGTCCTGATGGTCTGAAAGGACTTGTGGATGCTCAGGTAAACTGGGTTTTATGCTGTCCGTTTAGTTACCCAGCCACCAGATCTCATTTCTTCCATCTGTACTCATCCAAAAGCCATGCTTTCTGTGTGGCTTGGTCTCTCCTGCATAGGCCCAATATGTGAAAGAGGTCAACATGATATATTGCCACCAGCTGTCCTGAAGATTGGCTGTCTTCATGGGTAGTTCATAAGACCAGTCATAGTCACAGGAAAATCATTCAAGGCAGCTTTCTCTAACTGCATCAGGAGGAGTTCTCCCTTCATTTATCTTGTCTGTTGGACCAAATATATCACAAACCCTTAAAATGTCTATTGCATTAAAAATAAAAGAAAACTAAGTTAGTGAGCTTTAAGTTTTTGTGAGATGGAAGGATGTGAGATTTATTCAACCTTGAAGTAATTAAAGCAATTACTACAGCAACAGAAAATTACAAGTAGTCACAGATGTCCCCTGACTCCTCACTGGGCCTCACCATCTTAACTTGGCACTGTTTTGCCCGGCCTGCTTGTCTCCCAACACTCTTGCTACAAGGTTAAGGCCATGCGCCTGTGTAGTGAAACGCTGCCCAGGGGTGTGTCTTGAAGACACACAGAACAACAGAGCATTATGTCATCTCATCTGCTCAGTACATTTGCTAGAGCTTCGGTGGGGATGAAAATGCATCCAGCACTGATCTGGAATGAGGAAACCTTTCTCATCTGTGTTCTTACAAGTGTAAAGAACTCAATTCTTCTTACATATGCTAAAAGAGAGTCATGATTTTACTAGAAACATCTCTAAGATTCATATCACCTCTAAAGCTCTCATCGTAAATTTGAGCATTTACATAGCTTAAATAAATTAAGCTATTTTTGCCTCAAGAACAGGGGTTGTATACATCAAGGAAGAACAGGAGAGACCAAGTTTCTTCAACTTGAAAGAGGTGGCTCTCAAAGACATGACCATTTTCTAAAAGAATTGTCTCACTGGAAAAACAGATTTACTGCAAAATAAGCCCCAAACGGTACCAGAAAGCTGATCTCAGACCAAAGTGACGATGTGTTTCAGGCAACAGTGCAAAAGCTGTCCTCTTACGCGGCACTGCCAAAGGGAAGAAGGCAAACCCGTCAGTCTCCCAGCGTGGTGCACCCAGTCACCCTCTCACGTGTGTCTCCAAGACAACTTTCTCTCGGTGGCTCCATGTCGGTTAAGGACTTTTAGACCTCAGTCCAAAACTCTTATCTTAGTATTTGGCTCAAAATATTGATAGCCATAAATTTCCATATTTGTATCTCCAATCTTCGAGGACATAAAAAACAGTTATGGAAACCAAATACAATCTTAGGGAACAGACAAGGGATTTCACTTACACAGTGAATCTTGGGCTATGGCATTAATACTGTAATAATCCTGAAAACATACATGAATTGTACTTCATTCTTTGAGCTGTAAATCTTTTCTTTTACTTTTGTGTTCTGAGCAAAATGATCTATTTAAGCCATGCAGAAAAACTTTTTCTTTGCTTTTTAATTCTCCTGTATATTTGCTATCCTCCTCTTCCTTTTATCTGACTTTCTTTTTGCTAGATTCACATGTGAATAGGGGAGTCATCCTAACTGAAGACAGTGACAATTTAATGAAGGGAAGCACACACATGTATTGTCTTGGGTGAAACAAGTATGACATAGTTGGCATCACCTTCTACATTCCAGGAAGTTGGGTGCAGTGGAACATTAACACCTCCACTATAACAAAGTTGAAACACACGTATCTCTTTACTTATTTACTGGTAGGGAGCCATGTATAACATCTAGTCTAACTGTATTCTGCATTCATTTCTGAGGACGTTTTCGCTTGTGGGACTGAGAAAGACAGGGCTCATGGGGTGAATGCACTAAATAATTACATTTACTGACTTTTAAGGGCCATTGTTTACTCTGTGGTTATAGTCTCAATTTTTTAACGCTAAAATGTATTTTCTGTCATGAAATTATGATGATAATGTTCAGTAGTTGTTTTGGTTTTTAATGTCTTTATGTAAGATGAGATATGGCAAATCCATGTCAACTTTCCTATTATAAAACATAGATATAAAAGATCATTTGATCTGTTTATTGCACTACAAAATTAGGGAAACTGACTCAGTATGATACACTGCCTACATGAGGTCACTCAGCTAATCAGTGTCACTGAAGCCATGCTGATTTAGGTAAGCTCAGATCCTCAAAATATAGTAGTGTCTGACAGTACACATCATGGGGCCAAATTCAAAGAGTTACCCCAGAAACTACTGTCATACTGTCTTCTATTTATAAAACTCTTGTTTGCAATCTTTTTGGTCACATGAGCATTCCAGTTGGCACTTGCAAAATATAATTTTTCTCTTCAAAAATTACCCAAATAAAGAAAATGATAAAATGTTTACCTCTTTGAGGGGAAGAGGGGAAATGGATATGATCAAAATATGTTATGTGCATGTCTGAAAATGCTTCGTTGAAATAACATTATTTTGTACAACTAATAGGCACTACCTAAATTATATCTTAAAAAATGTTAAATTCTTAACTCTACTGTCCTTAGAGAGGTCAAGGTGGAAGAGATTCATGATCTGTCCACTTCTTGTGGACATTGCAACAGTGGCTTCAAAGCCAGTTGAAGTCATTCAGCTTTGTGACTGCACTTGTGTTCTGTAGTTTTATGTGTATCTTGCATGCAGAGATCCACTGTGTGTTTTGAGAGGAATAACAGGAATATTAACTAAACGTGCCAAAATGAAGAGGATTTCAAACAATGTTTGACACTGGAATAAAAGTTAGATTCCTGCATCTGAGATTTCAAGTTGTCTTTCTAAATGGCTTTCCTAATCGAATCAACAAACCCTAGGGAAAAGTCTCCACTTCCTTCCTGTTGTCAGTTATGACAGGCACACCATGAGTGTTTAATAAATAATGCCCTAAGGAGCGTGCCAGGCCCTGGAGTGGGTGTAGCATACTTCCCTTGTGATTGCTCTCTGAAAAAGTGAATTAAATTCAGGGCAGCAAAAGAAGTAGGTAACGAAAAATCCATGAAAAAAAAAACCCACAGAACAAAATAGTCCAAGAAATTCGAGTACAACCCCTAACTGCACCCTTGATTGCAAAATCAATCGTGTATTAGCTTTTAGTTCTGAGGCTTAGAGATTCAATGTTTGTGCCCACATAGCTAACAGATAGCTTTCCCAGAGAGGATACTGACAATATTTCCTGTTTTCTTCCTGATATAATATTCTTCTGGGTGAAAGTGTTCCCCTTTGGTATTGATATTGTGCTGCCTCGGTAGTAAACATAAAATGAAAGGAAATAAGATTCTATTGACTATTTTTATTAGTCAAATTAGTAAATCAGACAAGCCACCAATGCAGGTTTCTGCTGTGTCACTAAGATGATCAAAATCCACACTTCTGTATATTTTTCTTTAAGGAAGCTGCCCTTACCGGTGTTACACAGCTCAGCAGATTATGTGTAGCTCAATGTTATGTCTGTCGCCTCTGACAGAGCAGGGTTCTCTCTTCTCCATTTTGGTTTCCTCCAAGACCTAACGTAAACCCTCAGAACCTCATCGGTTATTAGTCACACATTTAAGCGCCTGAGAAGTGCTAAGGACTGTGCTGGCTTCTAGGGACTGAGTGGTAAGGGCTGCTGAAGAAGCCACCCAGCTCGGGAGGGCGGATGCGATGAGTGAGCTGGGCTGAGCCGGGGGAGGCGGAGCGGGGCTGGGTCTGTCTGACCAGCTTCCTAAAGGAAGTGAGGTTTCGGGGGAAACCTGCTGATGAATAGGGGTTCCCCCAAGTTCTCTTTTCTTTGTCTTTTCAAGTTACCGGAAAAACGAGTGGGCTTTCTGGCTGGGAACACGCTGTTTAACGCGCCCTCTGCTGTGGTGGTCAGCGTGAGAACGCTTCTCCTCTCACTAACTGGTGCTCAGATAGCACCTTCTGTGAGGATCATACGCTAATCTGCCTGAGCCACTCGGCCTTGCTGGGGAGCACCCTAACGCTTCCCCAAATCTGAATACCGAAATGAGCCTTGGTGCCTTCTTTCTGCTTTCAGAATCTATGAGTTCGTACATTCTTCTTTTCCTTCCCTCGTGCAATGACTGGGTGAAAGAGACTCTTAACTTTAAAATAATTACCATTGAAAATTATTCTAACTCCGTTGCTGAGACCTATGACCTTCCCAGTTATTTAAAATACCACTTGGTCTGAGTCTTAGACATGTTCAAAGTTGAAAGAAATGTGTAAAACCTAGAGGTGCATCTTAAAGTGTGCACAAGGAGAAACACCAACCACACAGGGAGAGACTAGCTTTCCTTTTACGCTCTTTATTGTTTTCCTGCTGCAAAATTTTACGCTGACGCCATGTGCACTACAAGGTGAGCAACAGCGGAGGGCTACTCCGTGTTCACTGGCGCCTGCGTGCACACACACACAGACATACCTACGGAGACACAAGCACAGTCCTCTAGAACCGTCTGCTTAGCTTCTCACAGCAACTTCCTTCGCTTGGGATGGGATATGGTCCCTGGGGGAGGGCTCGGCATCGGAATTTGGCAGGGAATCCCATTCCCATGGAAGTCAGGGCTGCCCTCACCCCCCCAAGGAATAGCCTGACGAGGTTCTCACACAGCTGCCTCTGGCTTCCTTGGAGAACGTGTGCATTCAAGGTAGACTGAAAAGGGTCTCCAACATTCCCCAACTTGTACAGACCCACAGCCAGCCAGAAACCTCTTCTACCTCACATATGAGAAAAATGTGAATCTTTAGCATCCTAAAGCTCAACTCTCTTATGAATCTACATGAATGACTGCACTTGGCAGCACTTGCATATCAAAACTGTCCAAGTGCAGCCTGATCTTTGGGTCTTGGAATTCATATCCATTCCGATTTGAATCCATTTCAAGTGTTCAAAAATGTTAAATAATTTTACAATAGCAAATTGTACTGTCCCATTGCTCCTCCCAAACTGAATGCAACATAAAGAGAAAAAAATGGAGAAATTTGTGGGAATGGCCGGTCATCTTCATGGGTAGATAGTCACCCTTTTCTGTGACTTACTTAGAAAAGTGCCCTGTGTACATTGACACTCACGTTTCTCTCCTATAATTCTCTATTCCAAAAAATAGGTTGTGTTCTTGATCCTACCACTGTGCCTGGCTCAATCAACATACGCAGAACTGATCATACGGAAACAAGAACGCTCTAGCAATCAGTTAGTACTCTAACCCTCAGTGCCCATATGAGGGAAATGGACTTGGTGCAGGTTAGCTTGAGGACTTAACAAGCTTTCTTTAAATTGTTCCCATGGAGAAAGTGCACCAGTAGTGCCAAACGACAAATAAAAAATGAACTTCTGGAGTCCAGCACTAACTGCTTCTAATTTCTAACTGTATGAAAGGACCTCTGTCTCTGAGAGAGATCTCAGGGAAAGAGCAAGCAAGACGCTGCAGGAGGACAGTGCTAAGAGTGCACAGAGAATGCCCAGCAAGCAAGTTCTTTGGTATGATGTGAGGTGCTGTCGGTGGGTCAAGACAGCTGGGTGAGCAGAGCAGTCAAAGGTTCAACAGCGCCAGCTTGAGTGAAATGTCTCAGTGGCGCTTGCTCGCTTGGACATTGTACCCGTCACTAAGTTACCCATTAAAGAAACAGTGCAACTAATTTTATCTTGTTTTCCCCTTTTCTTGGCTTTTGAGACAGGATCTTGCTAAGCTGTCCAGGTTAACCTTGAACTCCTGATCCTTATGCCTCAGCCTCCAAAGTACTGGGGTCACCGGAGGGCATTTTCATTGGCTCTTTCACTAACTTTTAAATTCTTCCTGGTGTTTTGTCTCCTGGTAGTTACCATTTTGCCTTGTGTGCTAGAGGCTTAGCAGCTCAAACACCCAGGAATAGGAGCCTGGAGTAACTTGCTGGAACAGCAGACAGCCAGGAGCGAGTGTCCTTCCTTCTCCTCTGTCATTCCTCATCCATGGTCCTGGATACACATGCTTAAGGCAGGAGCTAAATGTGGCAAATGTCAGCAAATGAACTGACGGGCACAGACACCAAAAACCACCAGGGACAAGGGTGAAACCACTAACATATTTTCAGTTATAACCAGATCAGATTGTAACTGCCTAATGCCTAAGAAATAGACTGATAAAGAACTAAACACTTCTTTGGAAATAAATTTGTTCCAGAATTTCATGGAAAATACACTAATAAAACTTGACATACGTAGGACTACACAAATGATGTTGCATTAAACAGAGTTCAATTTTATGCAAACACCCTCCCCCCTACACACACAAGCACAGTGAACCTAGAAAACAGGTATCTGACAGTTTATTATGGCTTATATTTAGATGCACCCCCCCAAAGCCTCAGGCCATCATGTGTGGGGCTTCTGGAGGCGGCTGGATCTAGCATGTGGGATGCTGGGATCAAGGGTGTGATGCTGGGATTGACTCAGGTGCCATTACAGGATGAAGGGTATGAGTGCTACTCCTCCAGGGCAGGTAGCCTGGATAAGCGAGGGAAAGAGGGCTGCTGCGGTCATCACTTGGAGCTTGTCACTTACTGTTTGCTGACTTGCTGCTTTGTCTTCTGCCTGCCATGAACTATTTCTCCTCAGTGACACCCCTCTGCTCTGCCACCCTGTCTCGGAGCCAGCCAACTGTGAACTGAAGGTTCTACGAATGGTGAGCCAAGTAACCCTCTCCTTCTTTAACTTTAGGGTGTCAGGTATTTTGTCTCAGCAACGAGAAAAGTAACTAAAACACTGCTCATTAAAGACATGACTGAGAAAACTTGAGGGCCAGGGGGATACATGGGTGCTTTTGGATGAGATACAGTGTATGGAGAATGACTAGACTCAAACAAATGGGGACCTTGATTCCAGGTTTGCCACCTGCTAGCTGTGTGACCACGAACAAACTAGCAAGCCACCCTGTTCTTAAATTCCTCATCTGTAAAAAGAAGACAATTACTCCTATTTTGTAGGACTGTCATTTGGCACATAGTAGGTACTCAGGAATCAATGTTTCTGCCTCACCCCTTTCCACACACTTTGTGGTACCAAACATACTGTTAGCACGTTGTGTTAAAAGAACAGTTTTCTTTTTGATGATGTTAGGGTTTCTTATCTCTTATTACATCAAATAGGCTATGATTTCCCTGAAGGGTTTTATTATTGCTGCTGGTTTTGATTTGAGTTTTTTTGGACAGTGTTGAGGGTCAAACCCAGGGCCTTGTACATACTTGGTAAGTGCTTTACCAGTGAGCTACCCTCTCCAGCTCTCGGAAGGTTTTAACACTTTCTATTTCACACACTCTTGGTCAGGAAGCTACCAGCAGACACAGCTGACCGAAATGAGAGAGTAAATAAGCAAGCAGAGAAATACAAAGCGTCCAGAAATAGAGTTCCCCGAGGGAAATGGATGGAGAGGATTGGAAGGATAGTGGCAGGAAGCGGTGGGGTGACAGCTGTATCAGCAAGCCTCGCTGACAACACAGCACTGTTGCTAGGGGCACAGGGCTCCCAAGGTGGTGAATCCAGGAAAAGCAGAGCAAAGAGATAATCCATAGGAATCAAAGCACTTAACATCTTTTGAGTGATGTTTTACAGCATTGTTAAATGAAACAGAAGACATAGCTAGAGATTCAAAGAGATTTCACAAATGGAAGAAAAACAACCCTTAACTCCTGGATAGGAATTATAATTACAGTAGACTGATGATCTCAGCAATAAATATTATTTATCTGTTCATCGATTCTGAAAACACTTATAAGGTTAAATTTTTAACCTAACCATATGGTGGCAAAGGTAGTGATGAAGGGGTGAAAATGGAATAAAATCTTTATGTGCTTTAAGAAGACATAATAGATGTAGCCTGAAAATAATAAAGCAAAAGGTACCAGCTATGAATTCATTGAGAAATACGGTGGCAAATACCAAAGAAACAACTAAAAGCAGTGAAAGCAAATTTCTTTAAAGTCTAAGAAGAGTAAAGGAAGAAGGATCAGGGGACAGCTTTTGTACTCAGTACTATTTGTGTTTACAAGTTATGTGCATGTGTTACTTTGGTAAAGGTAAAAATCAAATTTAAAATTGAGAACAATGATTTCATTCTAGAATCATAAAATTCAGACTTATAGAATACAACTATAACAATGAAAGTAAGCAAGACCCAATGACTAGTGGTAAAATACTGAGCAACAAGATTGGGTTCAGATTTCATGGCATGTTGCTCATTCCGAAACTCTTCCCACACAGAAAACCTCACATTACATTTCCTATAGCAGCTGGCATGGTTTGCTGCATACAGGCAATGCTTAAATATTGCCCAGTGATAAATCACTACACCAGTTGCTAAAATTTTTTATGAGGATTTCGTTAAGCTTGAACTGGAGGAAAGGTGATGTTCACAGGTTTATTCTATGTAAGAGATGGAGAAGTAAAACTATAGCATATTGAAAAGTTTTGGAAAGGTCCCCCCAAAATCTGATTCTGAGGCACACACTCCTAGCAGGTCTAATCTACTTTACACAATGCACAGGTTCACTGGAAACTCATTCCAGACAACTGATACTTGAGTGAGGCATTTTAATGGGCTTTTAAGTTATGCGTTCCTATAAGGCCCAATAAGGTCAATAAACCCCATTCTTGGGTTAAGTGGGAGATGCCTCAGGGAAAACTTGAAAAAGGCAGAGTAAAAGGTAGGAAGGAAGTGTTCTTGCTAAGGCAGTGAAAATTGTTGGAATAGATCTTCAGAAAATTATATTTAAAGCCACCTTACCTCAGCTTTCCAGAGGAAAAGCCTATCCCGAATTACAATCTAACATTTTGGTTTCAGGTTTTATAATCCAAGTTAATAACAAAAACATCAAAGTTAACAGTGTCATAGTGTCTTTGAAAAATTTCCAGTGGAAGATGTCCATTATATTGCTGAATCCTCCCAGTGATAAATGCACTTTGGAGCTCATTTCCAGGAAAACGGTTTGCCGCCATTGATGAGCTTGTATGCTTTCTTTTATATTTAAAACAAAACAAAACAAAATGAAACATTTATATTCCCACAGAGCTTCTTTTACCTTAGTTGCCTAGATACAGGTAAAGAGAGGTTCAGTTTTGGAACTCATCCATTGCAGGTGTCTACTAGCATATGATTTGTACTGTTTTATTGGAGAGTTATTACTTTGCAGAGATACATGCTAATATTCACAAATTACCTACAAAGTGCAGGCCCTGTATTTGTAGAATGCTTCATGGATTATTTCATGGAAAATTTCAACAGTGTTACAAAATAGGTGTTGTACTTTTCATTTTACAGAGGACACAGTCTCAGGGAATTTAAGTAAGTTGGTCAATTAATATATTGCCATCTTAATATATGGCCTTTAAGATGGTTATAACATTTTTTGAAGTAACTAATGTATAAGTTCTCAAAAATACTCTTTGTATATTAAGATAGGTGCTAGAAGTTGCTCAGTATTATGAAGTTTATTCATGAATCATTCATTTCCTTTTAAGACCACATAGCCTCTAATACACACATACATGCATACACACACACACACACACACACACACACACCATAATAACTTTTTCCCCTTCTTTTTTTCTTTCCCTCTTTGCCCATAGGAGGACACATTCAGATACTGTTAGCCCTTGAGTGTAAGAAAGTTAATTACTTGTAGATCATGGTGTCAAGGAGCAGCAGTCTATTGAGGGGTAAGGATTAACTACTATTTAAGGTAGAAAACAGTGACTATGATAAGAAATACAAAATGTGTGAGTTCAGTGGGAGGAAAGAGAAACTCTCTGGATCCAGTTTTCTAGGAGTTCACAGTTCAATAGACCAAAGAGGAACCTCTAAAAATTATAGTACAGTATGATGTGAACAGTACTAAAACGTTTCACTGTGCTGTGGCTGCTGAAGGAGGAAGAGATTGCTTGTGTCACAGCTCAAGGAGGGGTGAGTATAGCACATGGTCACTCAGGAAAAGGGCTGGGAGCTGGAGATCTGGGATTATAAGACACATGCAGAACTGTCTCAGATGATGCACAAGGGGGCCACATTTGGAAGGAGTCAGGCCGTGGTTGGGAAAAGGCATCTCTAGAGAGTTGGTGCAGTGAGGCACAATGCCAATCAGTGGCTGGATCTTATTTAAGGTCACGAATATAGAGAGATCTCACAAGAGCAACAAAAATAGCTAGAACTCTAGTCATTTGCCTTAGATTTAAGGGACATAGAGAAAGACAGAGTTGTGCATGCATAATGTAGCTGGAAAGAAGGAGATCGAAGGGGACATTACAGTGATCAGCACATGGAGCAGGAAAAGAGATGTGGATAACCAGGCAGTGGTAGCAGCAAAACACCTGGGAAGGAGGAGAGAAATTACATCAACTGCTGAGTTTATGAGCCTGGACCGAAGCAGGATCCAGATAGGGTAGACAGTTGATAGGAAATTATTTTTGAAGGATGCTCAAGACTTCCATACTTGAAGACAGTGAGAATGAAGAGAATAAATATGTCACAGAGAGCAGTTGATGAGAGGAATCTTCTGGAACAAGAGCAGAAGTTCAGTGTTGTTCTCAGAGAAGAGGACTCACAGGAGCCATCTGGGGCCGCAGCAACTGTGCAACAGAATGTCCGAAATGTTTTGGCCTACAGATGTTTTGAAAGTCATTTTGACCCTTACTTGATCCCCTCCGCGGGGCTGTCTGTACTGCAGTGATGGAATCGCTCTCAAGAGCAAACCTATTCAGTAGCATTAAACATGGGTGAATTAAGCAACTACTTCATACGACATGTGAGTTCTACTAAGCTTAAAAACAAACCATATACTTTTTCTATGATTTTTCCATTGACATCAGGATGGTGGAAAGGAATCACTTAGACTACCTCTGATAAAACTCTCCCAATTAACTCTTACACATATCATTCCTCAGGATGTAAATTGGTGCAGCCTCCATCAAAAGTGTCAGTTTAGCATCCTCACTCATAGGTTGAGTGAGAGGTAAGAGGGGATTCTCTGGTTTCCAGTGCTAACAACAGAAACTGGAAGGACTAGACTTGTGGGTCCATAGACACATGGTGCTTTTCTTGATATGTGGCAAGATGGAAATGCTAGGTCCTATTCCCACCTTTTTCAGAAAAGAGAGTAATGTGTTGATGTCCTTAAATCTCTAGAATGGGAGAAAGAATGATGGATTAATGGCATAATGTATTACACTCAAAATGCTCGAATATTTTGAGTCTCAAAAACATACTAAATGGGTAGAGATCAGAACACAGTGACGAACAAGGCAGACACAATCCCTGCCTTCATGTGACTTGCAGTCTAATTAAGGGTGACGCATTCAGACAAAGATATGTGACCGATGATACGTACTAAAGAGAGGAAGTAGAGTTAGGTATCAGAGCAAATGCGATGGGGATTAATCCAGATTGCGAGGTTAAGAAAACTTTCTGGAGGAAATGATGTCTTAGATAAAGAAACGTTGGGGTCTGGTTAGTCAAACAGCAGGAAGACATTCTAGGCCAAAGAAGCATTTAAAGATTCAGGGATGGAAGGAAGCAGAGCGGTTTTCAAGAGTTGGAAGATACTTACTACAGATGCAGCCAAGAAACAGAATGTGTATGCGTTGGGGAAGAGTAGATAGGACAGACAGAAAAGGAGGGTTGGGAATGAAAGATGGAAATCCAAAGGGTTTGGCAAGAGCCAGATCATGCATGGCCTTATTAACTATACAAACAGCAAGAATTTATCCTGAAAAAATGGAGACTATTTACAGGCTTAAGACAGTTGAATAACATGGCCATGTTTCTATCACAGAGAGTTCACCCTTGTTGCATGCTGGCAAGACTGGAAGGATGCAGGCTAGTAAGAAAGCACCTGAAATGAAAAGGTGATGGTAGGAGGCTGTTCTGGATATATTTTGCCCTTGAACACATCCATCCAGCATTCATTCATGGACAGGAGGACAGGCCTGCCCTCTTGTCAGCCTCATCGCTGCTGCAGCCTGTACCCTCTTCCAGGAAACACTGCTTCGCCCTTGTTGCCATAACAAATCCACTGGCTATGTGCTCCTATCCCTTCTAAGGCTTGCCATAGAACAAGTCTCAAAATGGGCAGGGAAGAGAGACTAGTTCAAAACCAGTGTGCAGAGAAAGGGTGAAAGGAAGAGCGTGGACAGGGGCAGAGAGACTGGGACGAAGACTGAGGCGGAGCAGAGATGTGAGCCAGAGAGCAGGATGAGGGGCACACGCGGCTGTGCTCACCCCACAGACCTGCGGGCAGCCAAGAAGGCCCAAAGCCTCTGCGAAGCTCTTGCTTCCTGCCGGTGGAGCTGAGCTTAAGGCCCTGTCAAAAGCTAACAGGAAAATGCTTATGATTCAAGGTAGAGAGAATCAGCAGAAGAAAGAGAAGTGAACAGGTCAGGGCCTCATTCTCTTTATCCCCATAGACCTCGACAACTTGATTTTGTGGGATACAGAGGAAAACAGTCACTGGCTTCCCTCTATTACGCTCAACTCAGTTTATTGCTTGGAGAACACAGCACCGCTTTACTGTTCAGATTCATAGCATCAAATGCAAATATCCAGCCTGAGTTCTCTAGTCAGTATCCAGAGAACTGCGTGCGTGTGTGTGTGTGTGTGTGTGTGTGTGTGTGTGTGTGTGTGCATGTGTGTGTCTGCTTGTGTGGGAGCCTGGTCTCCTTTACTTGAAATGTAATGTGAAAGAGTAAGATGATTCACTCACATTTACCTCTTCGATCCCAGCAGTCTAAACATTTGCACAGTCTTTTGTTTCAAACCTAGAACTCCTCATAGTAAACTCCTCTTGAATCTCAAGTCCTTGTACCTGACATTAATTAACCATTAAGGTGTAAATTTACTGATTAATGTACTGACTAAACAGGTTTTTGCTTCCCTTGGATTTCACTAAAAGAAATGACCACCCCCTCTATGAAACTGATAACCACGGACCACTGGTTAGAAAATGCAAAGCTAATTAGGATGGTGCAAAGGGGATTGTTTGAGCCACCTAATTAATGCACATTACAGTTAAATATCTGTCAGATTTCCATTAATCCTCTTGCATGTGCATCTCCAGGATCAAATCTATTTCTTAACCTTACATCCTTTCTTCTCCTAGTTGGAAACTTGGTATTCAACAGGCTAAATTTCCAACTAATGCTCTGAATGTACAGTTCTTATTGATGGATGAGACACACAGTCAAAGACTGCGGAAGGAGAATAACAAGAGCCATCTCCCCAACTGCGCCATTGAGCCCTGCGAATTTTGATTCCAAGGCTAATGTGTTCTTTTTGTTATTGTGTTCATTTTGCTGTTGAAGAATACAGAAGTTAATGGTTGCTTTATGATAAGCAACAATTGTGCTGAGCTATTTACACACTAGAGCAAAAGTAAAATAATAAAAAAATGGAATATACAGAAAATCGAGTTCCATTCTATTAAAAGCTAAAATAGCATGTTTAAACATAAACTTTTTGTCTTAGAAGAGAAGCCCCTGTAATTTTTGCTTACTTACTACATAGAATGGATTGTTAAGGATTAAGCGATGTAGCAAGCACATCCTATGGGAATCGAAGTAGAACAGATACCTCCTTCAGACAAAAGGCTCACTGAAGGGAGGGACCATACCTTCCTCATCTTTAAAATAAATTGGTTCTCCAACTTGTTTCAAGCCTCTAAACCCAAATTTTGGCCCCAAGAATGATGTCAATAGTGATGAACCTCTCATCAAAGGAAATTCAAATGGTAAGGACTGTAGGGTGAAGATGGGACTGAAACATAAAGGAAGGTTCATTGTGACTGGCCTCGTTCCTGGTTCTGAATATCCTGACTGTTTATGAGTATCTTTAGTATTTTGGCTTGGCTTTGTCTTTGGACCTTTACGCTGCTGATGACCTCCAACTTGCTTCAAGTCTCTAAACCCAAATTCTGGCCCCAGTCTAATTGTGGATCTTTCAGCCACCTACTAACCTCCAGCTAGCATGACTTAGATGTCATTTTATTGCAAAACATCGAACTCAAGGTTATTTTCCCATGAAAAAGTCACTTTTAGCTGATACAAGGTTCCTATCTCCTTTCTGGCACTTTCATTTGGGTAGTAATAAGATTTAGCATTACTGCCAGTATATATGAACTAAAGTGATTCCATTTTAGCACCACTTGGGCCGCTTAGAAAACAATTTTCTGAGTGTTCCTTTTTAAAATCAGATATATGTACCTTAAAGAAGTAGAGAGGAGGACATTGGGATACTTGCTTAATTTATACCAAGGGTTAATATGGAGTAGTACAGATAAGTTGGCCTAGGTAGAGAGAGCGGGGGAGGTTCATGACTGAAGAGCTTGGCTTTAAACTAAGGAGGAAATGTACGAATTTATGCTTCAGTCATAACAAACTATTCATTCTCTGGCTGCCTTCCCTCCCAGAAGTTTTAGACATGGGAGAATTCTAAACCAAATATAGAATCCACTTGAGTTGCATGGATCTAATGTTAGAAAAATTTTATACTTTAAGTGTCTAATTATATAGCTCTGAAACAGACACATTTTGATTCAAGAGGTAAGAACTTTTGGACTTAACCCTCATAAGCTCTAGTCAGCTAATATTCTCTCACACTTTAACATACTTTAATAAGTGTTTGGAGACTTGAATTAGAAATTCATGTGTTGTGTCCTTTCCTTGTCCTCTCTCATAGCCGTCAAGTCAGGAAGAGAAGAAAATCATAGTCAGAAGGTCTCCATTTGCTAAGCTCCAAAATACTAGCAAGACAAGAGTCTCTTGTGGACATTTTATGAAACATCAAATATTTGCTCTCCTAGTCAAAGCATGAAATAATAAAGACACATCTAGCGATTTCATTATGCTGCATCTATCTCTCAGGCATCATTCTCATCACAGGAGACAGAAATGGGTACACAGAAAAGTGAAAGGGGCATGGGAAGCCCTCAAATTTAGCTTCTGCCTGAGTATGTGGATCTACTGGGTTCAGAGCTCTGAGAGAGAAGTTCACCTTGGCACATCTACTCAGTACACTGCAAGTAACTGATTAACCAATTCCATCTACCATTTTGTACCAGACAGCAAAGATTTCTACCATTTTCAAGGCTAAAGTTCTCCAGTGAGCAAATCCCATAATACATCTTCCCATGTTTGTCATAAAATGAGTATGAGAAACAGGAAAAAAATATGACTTGATTAGTGTTTTGATTTAAGATTTTTTGTTTGATAAATTTAAAAGTTGTCTAATCTCCAGTTCTTTCTCTCACACATGATTTTGGTCATGAGTAACAAACACTTACCTGTTCTTGTGTGAGAACACATCCTTTTACTCTATACTATGGGTTGCGGCATGAAAGCTACTCTAGACTGATAAGAGTTAATGTTATGTTTAATGGAACCATAAGAACTAGAAAAATCTTAGATATATGTTGACCAAATGAAAATTGCTTCTAAACACTATCATTTTGAGAGGCAACTCATATTTTTTAATTTATTTGTCTCGGAAGAAGTTCATACACCACCCTCGAAATGCAGCCTTGCCATATCATACTTATTCCTTGGTTGTGACCCAAAGCCACATTAGCCAGTTTGATTATTTTCAAAAGCCACCCTGACAGGATGAATATTGTTTTGGCAAAAGTCTACCAAATGTTCTGTGTGCCCTAGAGACAACCACCAGACAAATTCTGTACCAAACAATAGCACCGTTATTAGAATGTGTACCCCCTCTGAGATGATTTCTTGCAAGAGGGCACTTTCTTTAGTACAGAGCTTTGGTATATTTGCATAAATCGCAGACACAGGACTTTGGAGTCAGACCCTAGAGAGGCACTGACCCAGGAGGGACAATGTTCAGTTCATAAAGCTGGGTGAGTCAGTGGCCATTGCCAGCTTGTGTAGAAAAAGCCTTTAGCTTGGACTGTCAATATCATTTCTACTACTTTCTGAAGGCTTTCTCGAAGAGAGGGAAAATTTTCTGGCATGATACACATTATATGTGCTTGGAAATATAAAAAATGATCCCAGGTATTGAGGGTTGATGTTATTTTGGACATCAGCACACACTGATGTGCTTGGATCCTGGAAGCTTGGGTGAGGGCTAACAGGACAGGAGAATGTACACAGTGCTGACACAGTAGTGTGCCAGGAAGCAGGACAGAGGCTATAGGAGGTGGCAGGGAGGCTCTCCAAACAGAGCTGGTGTGACACCAAAGATGTGTATTTCCTGTTATGAATTGCACATCTGTGTTAGCTCCATAATGTGTATCATCAAGATCAAATATCACACAGATTTCTTTTTAAAATTACTTTCTTTAATGCCTCTGAGGATTAGAAAATTAAGATTCTTTTTATCCCTGAAGGTCTTAATTTTCTATGCAGATTATGTTAATATAGCTCAATATTAGAGGAAAAAAATTCCAGAGTCCTCACAAAGATTTACAATGGTTATTCATTTCCCAACAAATCCTACTTGTAAACTATGTATAATAGTGCCTGAATACACAGCCTTTAAAGTAGACCATCTGTGTGATTATCTGTGTGACCTTGGGAAACTTATTGATCCTGTGCTTCACTTCTCCTACCTGTAAAATGGGGATAATGCTAATTCCCTCATATTCGTGAAATGAGATACCAAGAGGGAGGAATCATGCCAGACATAGAGGAAGTACTGAAAGATGCTGGCTTATTGCTATTCCATTAGTTATGATTTCCATTTTTATGGTCAGAACTCTGGGCCCAAGAGGATAGCTTGTGTCATACTTGTAACACTGCTACACAATGAAAAAACCAGGGACAGGTCTCTCTTATTTCCCCCATATTGTTTATGTTCATATTTATTTCACAAATATAGCTTATGTTAAGCCTCTTCCTCCCCTACCTATGAATAGTGGCTGCTTGCACATAGTTTGAATATATTGGTCTGTACATGAGGACCCCAATAATAATCACCTTCTTCTAGACTCTGTATGGGGAATTATCTCATGTCATTGTCAGTACAACTGCAGTGGATATTATTATCACCTTCATCCGTAAGGAAACAGGCTGAGCGAGGTTCAGGACTGCTTGAGGTGGCACAGTTAGGGCAGCCAGAGTAAGCATCTAAACCTACTGCTACCTAAATCAAAATGCCTACATATATCATTAGAGAGTTGTTCCCCAATTTGTTTTTAGGTGATCCCCAAATTACCTGTTTACAGAATAATTATGAGAGGATTATGCCATATATATGTACATAGCATAAAATATTAGTCTTCTTCAAGTCTGTTCTCTTTAAAGTACAATTAAAACATGCACATGCAGGCATACAATTCTAAGTGGATAGGAGTGGAAGGCTTTACTTGCTACACAGTTTTTGAATCTTTCTCGTATCTAGTGTTCTCTTAGCCACATCTAGGATGAAGGTTAGCCTGGACACAGTCTGTGGTGTTTGTGGTATGTTTTTTCTGGGTGGTAGCCATGAAAACAACTCTAAGAATGCTATTAGATTTAGGGTGTGTACGATCATGCTGTCCTAATGTATCATTTTGATTATAATATGCTATCTTTGAGCACAGATACATAATGTAGCCTTTTCAAGTAACATGCATAGAGAAGTATTCAAACTTACTTCCCCGTTCCCTCCCTCCCACCCTCCCTTCCTTCCTTGTTCCCTCCCTCTCTGCCTCCCTTACTTCTTTCCTTCCTTCCTTGCTTGCTTGCTTCCTTCCTTCTTTCCAGGAGGAGGTTCCTCTTTCAAGTTCCCTGGATTAAGGCCTACTTGCTTGTGTATGCTCTGGACACATGCAGTTATCTCTTTATACTTTTATAAAGTATCTGGACACATGCAGTTGATTCTCTTTATACGTTTATGTCCAGGACATAAGGTAACCATAGGCTATTTTCTCTGCAGTCATACTGATCTAAGGCTTTAACAGTTATTCAGACATCACTTTCTCCAGAAGTCTTTTCTAATTTCCCCTTGCTGAGGAAGATACCCGATCTCTCCTGTCATGTTGGTATTCTTTCTATCTAGTATTAAAATGATAGTTATGGAAGTCTCTACCCCTCTCTAAACCTGGCGATATGGGGATAATATGCACTTGGGGCTGATACTCCACTCACATGTTCCATATAGAGTCTTGGCAGGATCTACTATGATAGATTGGGTATCGAGTCATTACAGTTGGTTGGTGCAGGGTGGGACAGTCATTTAATACTCTTAATATCACCTCTGGCCTTATTGCAATACTCAACATCAATCACAACATCTTACACATGGTAGGAATTCAAGAAGTGGGTACTGACTTAGTGACTGATTTACTGGTTAGATGATCAAACATCAAGGATATCAGAATCTGACTGACAACTGGATATGTCACTAATGGCCTAAGTTATAATACAATATTTTTCTCTTATTTTGCTTAATAATTAAGCATTTGATCACTAAACATCCCAATGACAATAACAAGGAAATATGTACCCTGGCCTTTAGATACTCCAAGAAAACCAGGTTTTATGAGGTGTTCATATAACTACATGAAGCCTACTACTACTGATTTTGGTCTTGCTCATATCCCAACACAAACATAATGGTAACCAAAGCATATAACCAAGTTAAACGGTCTCTGGATCTCTGGATTTGAAATTGTGGAGCACTTACCTGTCTGTGTTGTTGGGTGACTTGATATCCCAGTCCTGTGATAGACTGATTCTGTATTTTCTGAAGCAGGATCTTTTGCTGAAGAGGCAAGGGTGACCTTAGCAAAGGCTGGGTTGATAAAGGTTGGGTGGGTTGGGATGGTGGTGGTGGTGGTTGTTGTTGCTGCTGCTGTTGCTGCTGCTGCTGCTGCTGCTGCTGTTGCTGCTGCTGTTGTTGTTGCTGCTGCTGCTGCTGCTGTTGTTGATGTTGTTGTTGAGCTGGAATAGAGTTCTGCTGCTGCTGCTGCTGTTGCTGTTGCTGCTGTTGTGTGTAGTGCAGGAGAGAAGGCTTACTCTGAGAAGGTAAAGCAGAAGGCAACTGCTGGTTTGCTTGATCTGAATTAAAATGGAATAAAGGCTTGGTGTTGCCATGACGGGGTTCCAGGGATGGATGTGGGTTGTTAATAAAACTTCGACTGAGATCCTGAGGCTTTTGCTGCATAAGCACATCTAGGTGCCCACTCTGGGATGAGGGGCTAGCCTTGTACATGTAGTTAGCCATTACTTTTGACTGGTTACTACCTCCTGCTACCCCAGGCATAGGGGAACCCTGTGGGCTGAATGGCTGTTGACTAAAAGAAGGACTGGGGGTTTTCTCCTGTCCAAATGGACTTGGCGATGGTCCAGTAGAAGAGGGCAAGGATGACCAATTGACGGGTTGGTGCTGCTGCTGGTGCTGCTGCATCCTGGCATGCTGTTGACGGTTGGCAGCTATCTGTTTGAGCTGTTGAGCATGGGATACTTCCTGCCAATTTGGCAGAGCCCGGTTTGCTCCTGATGCGGTTTGAGGCTGAGCCTGGTTCTGGGGGACAGTTGGGATTGGTGATGAAGTTGAGAGGGCAGAAGTGGCCATGGAAAATGCAGGACCAGCTGACGGAGGCCTCATCTGAGGAGAGCCTGAGGGGCCCTGAGTCAGCCCAGGTGAATATTCACTTTTGATCACTATCTTCTCCATGGGCAAGGAGGGCCTGGGAGTACTCCTCTGACTTTGTTGACCCAAGTCAATGTTAAATGGGTCGTCCTGCTTTATGGTGGCATTGATCATGTTCTCTAGCTCGAGGTCACTCATGGGAGGCACAGATATGTTGGTCAGTTCATTGAACAGTTCCTGTAGCTCTGGATCCATCAGTTGCTCTCCAGGGTCATCTCCATACCTACTGGTAAAAATATTCTCTTGGGTCATTTGACTATCCATGTGTTTACTACAAGACAGAGTCTCTCCTGGCTCCTTCTTTACCTCCTTCAAGCCCATGTTAAATATGCCATTGCCAGGAGAATGTGTATGTGGTGGCAGTGTGTTAGTCTTTCTCAGGGCGGCCTGGTTCAAAGGCAAAGTTCCTGACATAATATGACTTTGTCCATTATTCACTTGGATGCCGCCTTGTCCTGTACAGAGGTTCTCCCCAACACGGATTCTTTTGATGTCAAGGAATGAGTTGTCAACAAAGCCATTGGGCCTCTTGCTATTGACAGGAGATAGGTTAACTACCTGTTTTCTTTTCAAGGAACCCTGGAGCTGAAAGACAGAATAAGAACAAAAAATGATATCAATCCAATTATACTATAAATCAGAAGAAATTCAGTAATATTCAGTAGGAAAATAATATTTAATTGGTTTTTCATGTATGCATAGGATGCAGTAAAAGTGAAAATTGTAAACGCAGCACAGCCTAGAATACAATGGAACTCACAGTGACATGAATATTTCTGGAAGAACAGGTCAATTAGGTTAGAGATGAGTGGTTTTCACGAATGGTACAGAGGTCACTGGATGAAAAATCCTTCAACTACATAGAGTTATTCACAATACCTAAGATTAATCAATGTCATACTTATTTTCTGGAGTAGGCTTATGTATTGTACATACAGCTATGCACAGTTAGAGCACATGCAATTTGGACCAAGTTGGGAAAAACTAAAAATCTAAATCTTAGATGAAGTTCTTGTCTCTTTTTTTCACAGTTTCAACCCTGTCATCACTAGTATCCTTTAATAAAATCATCCTCAGTTGCAAGTAGATATTGTCCATTGTTCATTTAATTTTCTTCCTATAATTCTAGTGCTTTGCATTCAGGCTCATAATGAGCTAGACAACAAGAAGCATATTGTAAATATTCAGCCCTGTGCTACATCTTGGCCATTCTGAGATTCCTCATTATTTTACCTAAGATGTAGCATGTCTCTGCACACTGCTCCTGGCCCCTTCATGCTAGAAAGAGCAACACTGTGTGTATATACAAAAGCCATGAGACTATTATTGATTAAAGAGAACTCTATGCATGATTTTCTTCAGTTTCTTTAGTTGCCTGTCTGTACATTCTAGTACCAAGGTTTTGAGAAGTGGTATTGAACAGATGTTAAGAACTGAGGCTCTGGGGGGCACTTAAACCAAGTTTACAAGTGTCACTAAGTTCTAGGTGGCCTTGGCAATTCATTTATCTGAGCCTCAATTTCATAATCTAGAGATGGGAACAATAGCATTTAATTCAGGACAAAATTAGATAACACATGTAAATTTTTAGTATAGTACCAGCTATAATAACAACTCAACAAGTTATAGTTCACAGGACAAGTATGCATACTACATTCTGGAGCATGTCTACAGATAGCAACATGTTTAAGGAGCTCATGAATGTTAAAGTATTTTGTTCACTAACTTCATGAACAAATTGTACTTTATAAGCCTTAGTTATTAGGAAAGAGACAGCCAAACCAATACATCTGTGAGAAGGTTAAGACATTCATCATTGGTCCTCTGATCATTATTGATTTATCTCTAATGTGAGAGACTGTATCTGTCAATGTGTGGCCTGCTCAATGCTATTAACCCATTTAAATTATTTAATATTTTTCAGGATAATTGTAAAATACCTGAGACAGAAATACTTCCCAGATAGGACATTCTATAACTTCCTTTCTCACTTAGAGCTACTCCCTCACCCCTCTGAAGATTTCTAGGTAGCCTATTTAAGAAATTAACATAACTGAGTATATATTATATGTCAAGTATTTTAAATATGGTGGTTTATTTTCTTTAATCTGAATGCCTATTCCATTAGATAGGCATTATTATTATTATTTTATAGCTAAGACACTTGCTCAGGGTCATATAGTAAAAAATGTCAGACCTGGGTTGTAACTTAAGGTCTGGGTGGTTCTCTGTTATTTCTACTCAATTTTTAGAGTTAACTTGTCTAAGCCCCATGTAGCAGGGAGCAGGCGAGGGCATTGAGTATGGAAACAGTTTAGATCTCAGGTAAAATCATGAGGGAACTTGGAATGGCCAGGATGCAGCACAAAGCTGATTGTGAACAATATGTTTCTTTTCATCTAGCTTATCAGTGCCTGTTACAGTCATTTCTTATCCTTACAAGAAGTGCGTAGTTATGGTGGATGTGCATTTTTGGTATAACAGGTCTTTCTTATCCTTCTACAATTGCTGCTTAGTAACCAGAGAAAGCAACTTAACCCAAGCTGGGCCAGTCAATCCCTTTCATAGGAATTACAGACAAGGAAAAGGAAAATCAAGCTGAATAGTGTTTTCCAAAACATATAAGCTGTTGTTCTATTATGGGAACCAAAGCCATCTGTAGAAAGAAAGCAGAATGAAGCAGAGAAGAGGCACACATTTTGACAGAAGGGTAGGTGGGCATCTGTCTTTGTTTTATTTCACTCAGTATGGATCTTAATAATATGTTCTTCTGTATGCTTGAGCTAATATGAACTGTGTCTCTGTTACTTTGAACCAACAGTTCTTATGTCCTCTGAGACTTCACATTCAGAGATGAACAGCGCAAGGGGTGAGACACTCTTTGTACCTGGACCTGAGACTTCCTCCATCTCCTTCTTTGCTGTCCTTATGATTTGTTGACTCCTAAACTTGTCTACTTACTGGCGTGGACCACATCATCACAGAGCAATATCAGCCTTAGCCATGTTCAGCAGAAGCTCAAAGATGCCACCATTGGTAGTCCTGGGTCAGAAAGATCACAGACCAGAAAGACCCAGCCTTTTGGTTACCTCTGATTGATTTCAGCCTTTTGGAGGTTCTTTCTCAACTAGTGAAGAACAAACAAAAGGATACATTCTTTTTTTCAGGTTTAGGTTATCACCTTTGATTTATTTTGCACCCCTTTGAAAAAACCTGTTCTGCCAGATTCTCCCGCTGCTCCAGCCACACCTTGGGCCGTGTAGAGCGCACTCTGGGAAGCAGCTCTAACTTTCTCCTTACCCCACCCGCGCTGCAGGGGCAGCAACAGAATGGGGAATGGCTGAAGCAGTGGAAAAAACAGTAATTGTAATCCAGACATTTATTAAGGGCTTGTGTACCAAGCATTATGATGTAGCCTTTGTATTAACAATCTCACCGACTCCAAGATTCCTCACAACTCTAAAGGATGATACTATTTCCACTCTTCTGCCTATTTTGCAAATGAGAAAATAACTGAGACTTAAAGACTGAATAACTTCTCTAGGTCATACTCATAGTAATCAATGAAACCAGGAATCCAAACAAGTATTCCCAGTGCAGAGCCTGTGCTCTGTAGAAAATGGTACTCTTGGTACTAAAGGAGGTAAGTGCTACCCACAACCATGTACTAAGCGAGTCTGTGCAATCTAATCCTGATTCTGCCTTTAACTTGCTTTGCCACTTCAGGCTAGATACTGTATATCACTTCTGTGGGCCATTGTTTTCTCCTGTATAAACAATGTTATTTTTGAGGTCACTTTCCTGCCCAAACTCTGAAAAAAATGAGCAGTGGGGGGTGTGGTTTGTTCTTTATGCATGGCAATGCAAGCTCACCAAGCAGCATAGTCAGAGGGGCGGCTGAAGTAAAGGACAGAAAAAGTGACATGCATTTCTATTAGGCTAGAAGACATCCTATTACACTGCCTTTGGGTATCATATTTTAGCAGGTGAATTTGGAGGATGTGCAGTGTGAGAGGTAGGCTGTGTTCTGCCTTCTAATAGTTTATGATAGATGTACTGCCAAGACGCATTGAATACACAGATGGGGTAGGCACAAAACTGCTAGCACAATATAATCTAAATGATTCTCAAAGTTTACCCTTTGCTTTGAACTATTTCCTTTGCTGGGCGAGAATACTTTCATCGGATCCATGGTTCTGAATTAAAGTATAATAGTGGTGGTGCACCTAAGGCACATTTGTCACCGTGTCCTGTTTGTATCAGTGAAAACTCAGAAGGTTCACTAGCAATGGTACAGAGTCTCTTAAAAATTATTGTGAAAATGCAAACACCATGGAAACAGGAGAGGAGGTACAGTTAGCCCTTGACACACAGTGAAAAACAGTCTATCAGAACATTTGATGCCAACTTGTCAGCACAGGAACAAACTCCTACAGGAACAGGACTCAAAATGATGGGCACTGGGTTTGCATAGACAAGGGCACAGTAGAACTGGAGGAGTTGGTAGCTCCATGGTGTGGACCTTGCAAGTGGCTGGGGGAACGCTATACCAGTCCAATAATAAAAGATAATTTTAAGTCTTTTATCCGCTCTTTTGCTCTCGAAAGCAAGAATGCCAAAGGTCCATGAATGGTTCTCACCTAATAACCACTGTGCACTGAATGCTTACTGTAGACAGCTATTCTGATGTGTGGAGTCTCATTTAATCTTCTCGCAAGGCTCTGAAGCATGTATTCATTTCCTTATTGTACAAGTTCAGAAACTGAGGTCCCTGAAATTAAGACGATGCTGCAATGATAGAGGCCGGTTGCCAGCCCAGGCTTCTCTGGTTCCAGGGTTTCGATTCATAATTGCTAAACTCACTGCCTGTCCCTTCTGGCTTTCAACTTGCCACATGCCCACACTGCTCTGGGTGCGGTAGGCACCAACCATCAAGACAAAGGGACAAGAGAAAGGAGACACACTGCACATACAGGACAAAGTTAAGGGCGTTTGGGCTCCTAGGGAAGGGTGGCAGGGACAGAACGGTGACATCATTGGCTCGAGGTTGGTGATGAAAGTTCAGTCCATCACCGCTCAGGCCCTAATATAACAAAAGAAAGAGCGAAGGGTCACTCGGTCAGTCAGCAAGATTTACTAAGCACCTGGGGAGAGTTCCGAGTCATACACTATCAAATCATTCCTGGCACAGAGGACGATGTGCAGATGAGCAGGCTAGTGGCAGGATGCTCACGACTTCAGATCAGCACTGTCTTGTAATATTTACCGTTTTTCCATGATCTAGAGAGACTGAGAAGATTTTTTATCTTTCACAATCAATCTGTGCCCCCTAATTGTTACATTTGATTTGTGGGACTGTACACGTAACATCACTCTTTCACTTGTCTGCTGAACAAAGAGCCTCTTTGGGATGATTTTAACACAGCAAGCCCAATCTGGTTTACATACAACACAGGAATCACTTTCTTTTGCTGAGCTTCAGAAAGTAGTTGCTTTTCCCTCCTGTTCTGGTTCTTATTCCTCTATTTGAACACCTCAATGCTAATTTAAAGCCTGTGATTTCTGCTGGGGGTGGATACAAGCCAGCTCAGAACAGGGTCCAGTAGTGGCCTGCCTGCCTCCGGGGCCAGAGATGGAGGAGCCAAGAGCGGCTAAGGAAAACGCAGCACACAGAAATGGGACCGAGGTCCTTCAGTAACCTGCTGCTTTTCAAATAGCTATGCTTCACTTTTCTAAAGGACTCGAAATGTAAACTTCCTGGAGGGATTTGAAAATACCATCATTGCACAATCCTCTGGTTTCTGTTTCTTCCCCTGCTCCGTATCCCTTTTCTCAAAATAAATGCATTCTCTGTCTCCTGTGCTGCCCTAGAAACAGGGCACGTACCACACAAAGGTAACAATTCAGTACGTAGGTCACATTTTTCCTCAAGTAGATTTCTGTCTTTCTCAACAGGGCATAAACACAAGAACCAAATTCACAACTGCCCCAGTACTGAAGGGATTATCTTTGTCCCATCATCTGTAAACTTTCCTCAAACTGTTTTACTCATGGCTGATTGGAGATATGGTTGGGACAGATAATACCAGGAAGAGACCAATTCAAAACACATTATCCTTGAGTTGATTCTTGAGGTAAATTGTTTGGAGTTGAGAAGCAGTACACTTTATCTAGCTCATCACATTGGAAGTGAGAGAAATTCCTCCCTGATTCTCCAGTCCCAAAACAGGCTAGGTAGGATTTTAGGCTTTTGTCGAGATATGAAAAAGTCCCTGCTTCTTCTTCAGTCCTGTAGAGTTCTGAGCTTTCCTGTATTGCTAAATATTGTTTTACATCCACATGGTGATCAGGTGTGCCCACTCAGACTATAAGTTCTTTGAGGGTAGGCACTGAGTCATACATTTCCCCGAGTTCTTTAATAACGGTGTGCTGATCTTAGCTCTTGGGAAGCTGGATCTTTTATTAAGTGGAAAAACAATGAGAAGCAGTCATCTGTGACTTGGGGCAACATTTTCATGTCTAACTCACAAGCAATGGTTCTACCAGAATTTTGTTTGAATGATCATTTTCTCAAGAGAATGTGAAGTCCTGAGAATAGGCATCGTGAGGAAAATTTGCAGTCATTGGTGTGAAGAGGCATGTGACGGTGTGGTCAGAATCACAGCAGCGTTCAGTCTCCCGATGGGACGCCAAAGCTAGGTGCCATTCCAAACCTCAGCTTGACTCTGTGCCTTATGGGGGTGAAAGCAGTGGGGCTTGGGAAGATCCAGGGCACATTTCCTGCACAAACTTCAAAAACATGTATTTTCACTCTTTCAAGAAAAAAATGTGAGGTTTATGTTGTTGGTTGGTTGGTTTTGGGTCTTGTTTGTTGTTTTTGGTGGTAGTGGAAGATAGGTCAGAGAAGACATGTTAGAAGGACCTGAAAAATATGTGCTGTAACTTTGTTCACAAGGTTTGGACTCTGAGAAATATGATTACTTGAGTCAACACAATTAACTATTTTTATGACATCCACAATGAACTTTTCTATGGAAGCAACAACGCTGCAAATTCGGAATCTATGCAGAGAAAACCGGTCAGCAAACCTCCCTTGCAAATGTACTGAATACTAAGCTCTCTTATAGTCTACATCTCTTTGACACTTTCTTTCTGTCTTAGTTTTAATGTACAGCTTATGATAGACTAACTAAGAGCTTTAGAATTTACCTCAGAAGTACCCTCACTTCTATAGGACAGAGAAAGTGTATTTTATATCAGCGTATTCTACGTTTGGACACTTGTTGCATCTCCTAGAGAACGCTTCATGTCTACCATCAACCAGCAAACCATTTGTTGAGAGGAAGGGTGAGAACCAGGGCAGCACTACCTTGAAGAGGGAAATGTCCTATTTTATCCAGGCAAGGGGGAGGCTGTGGAGTCTAGAAAGAGCATGAGATTCAGTGCTAATGAACCTGTGATCCAAATGCTGCTCTCCTATTTATTGTATAAACACAAACCAATGACTTACATCGTTTGTATTAAATGAACAATAATACCTAATGTCTCAAGGGTTTAGAACGGATTAGCAACATGTGTATGAAGTACTAGCAGTGAGTATTCCAACTTGGAGAAGAGCTCCGTCAGTAGGCAAGTCAGACCTGAACCTAAGTTTGCCTGATACTTTCCACTGCTATCTTCGCTCTCCTAGGTAGCAAGCATGGGCAAGAAAAAGACAAAATGAAAATGACAAAATTAAAATTTCTCCTAATAGGTAAATTTGGAAATTGTTCGTTCATTCGTTGATTCATTCATTCATTCAAATAATATTTAATAAGTGTCAAGTATATACTTGATAAGAGCATTTGTGTCCTAGGGTTGTTGCAAAGATCAAATGATCAAAGCTTAAAAAGAGCCTAGAACATTGCTCCTAATGTACCACCCACAATAAATGTTAGAACTGGCACAAACAAATAAAAAGAACTTTACTAATCTGTCTGAAAACAAAGTGAAACCAATGGTGTAATGTGATCCTTGCGCTGGAGAAGTGGGGGTAGGAATACATCTGCAGAGGAAAGGGAACTCTGCTCTGAAAAACTAGAAAAGGATTCTCACTCCCTTACAGTGAAGCCCTCCTCAGATATTCAGGGGAAATATGATGTTTCATGAGGCTCTAATCTTTTCGTGTTAGTGTACACAAAGTTTGTTGTCCGGCAAGAAAATGTTTAAATTAAATTGCAAAGTACTTTCCCATGTAATCTACATTAAACAGAGTTGTTTCAGATCCCATCAGCGCATGATACCCAGCTTGATTATGCTGCTGACCCCATGCTTGGTCATCCTGACTGTGCTGTGGTCACTGCAAGGTGAAACCTCCAGGAGCCACTCAGGGATGGACCCCCTGTGTTCAGCACAGAAATGAGCAAGATATTTTATGAAAGCCTGAAAAAAGCAGATGCTCTGTGCATGAAATAATTTAACCATGACTCACTTTTTTGCCTAAAATATATTGAAGTGAATCCAAAATAAATACTATGTCCACAATATTGGCAATTTGCTTGAAATCTCCAAAAGTCCTCCTCAGCCGAATGTGCAGTGCACTATCGTTAATCGGGTTGTGTCTCTTTCCCCCTTAGCATGGAAGGCCCAGGCTGGAGTGCTTTGTCTAGAGGACCTAGCTCAAGGCCCATCTTCTCTTACTCCTTTCTTTGTGGTTTAATGATTTTAGCATTTGGTTTTATATTGTTCTTGCTAGTTACAAGTTCTTTCCTTCAATATGATTTCAAAAGTCAGGGCCAGATACAGCACCTTGTCTTTCTCATCCGTTCCCACAAGCCAAGCTTGGCTCCAGCCCAGGGAAACGCTCACCGACTGGACAGTGATTTGTCACACTGGGCAGTCAGTGGTCTGAGAATATCAAATGAGTCAGTTTATGGGGCGTCTATGTTCCACTGCCAGTGGTCAAGAACCACACCCCATTTTAAGCCATACAGCAAATTCTTAGCAACTCTCTGTCCAATTGTAGAGCTGCTGGATATCAGGGCAGAGCAGAAAGTTTTTGGAGAGATAGAGAAACCACGGGTATTCCAAGAAGTTGCTGCTCCTTGCTTGTATTGGCATGAATTAGATTCACTCCAAAATTATATTGGTGCCAATTAGAATATCAGCAAAACACATGTGAGAGAGGCAGGAGTGTCACATCATTCTAGGGTTGTCTGTTCATTGTTTGCGGGTTTGAACATGGCAGCTAAGGAGCTCCATCTTTATGTAAAAGAATATGAAACACAGCCACCCTTAACTTTATAGCAGTGGGCTGGGGATATAGCTCAGTGGAATAAATTCCTGCCTGGCAAGTGCAAAGTCCTGAGTTCGAACCCTGGTACTGCCAAAAAAAAAACTTTATGGCAGCATCTCTCCTTTCCTCTTTACCGGCTCATCCAATTTACACAGGTATTGAAAGTCCCCACATTCCAATCTCTTTCTCTCAGATCATGTTCTTTGTTCCTTTTTAGGCTCCTTCTGCTTTAAGCATAGCAAACTACAGAATATCCTTCAACTACAGTCTCAGAATTTGGCCCTACATCTGTCCCTGTGAATTCTCCACACAGCAACCCCATTTACTATCTACTCCTCATACCAACTGCTAGGCACAGCTACATTACTCTTATATTTTTTATCTTTGAGAGCACAAAAAATTATTCCAGCATATTCCTGCCCTCTAACTGACACGTACTCATCCTTCTCTTTTATGTCTCCCCCCGCCCCTTAAACCACACCTTAACATGGCTCTGGCAGAGACTGTTTTCCTGATCACTTTTTCTAAAGAATGTTTTTATTGTTGTCTTCTGTTCTAGTTTCTTGGGTTGTTTCATTTATAGTTCTTATTTAAATTTCCAGATAGAATAAAAGAAGAGAGAGGGAAGAGAAGGATTGATTCATGAAGTTTTTCAAGTCCTAGTTCTAGTACTTTTGGGAAACTTGAAGTATTCTATTTTCTATAATTAAATACCCAGTAGTCTTCCAACAAACTTCTCCCATACATTTTTTTCTTTTGTCTCAAAAACTTTAAGAAGGCATCTGCTATTTGCAACAATCAATCCCAACTAAAACAAAGATGTAATAAAGCCAATTATTACAGTTAAAATCCTCATAGGATACATGCATACTTTTTTTGGTTAAGTAACATTGAAAAACGAAAGAAAAACTAAAGGTACACATTTATCTTAATTCCTCTATTAACTTTCGATGGGCAGTCATTAATCTAGCTCTTCCACAGGCTTTTTGAAAGAAGGGTGGTATGAATGAAGAGTAAGACCCGCTGTTCCGCAGCAGCAGCATCCCAACAGGGTTTCTACTGTCTTCCCGCCTCTCCGCGTGGCATCCCCAAGGGGATCTGGAGATTCCATCTCCACCGCTCTCTCCGCAACACATAGAGTACTCTGAACATACAAGTTCCATGGGAATCATGTTAGGACAACCCAAGACCACGTCATGCTAAGTGGCTTGAATGCAGTCACCTGGAGACGGAGGCAGTAGGAGCAGACTTTTTAAGAGGTCCCAGCAATTTCAGGCCTATCTTTATTTTATTTTATTTTTATTTATTTATTTTTTTTTGCGGTACTGGGGATCGAACTCAGGACCCTGCACTTGCTAGGCAAGCGCTTATTCCACTGAGCTATATCCCCAGCCCTTCAGGCCTATCTTTAACTCCATTACAAAAGAATGTTAAGCAGCACTTAGAAGGTAGTTTGGCAAAGTACCCGAAAGCACCAAACAGCACCTTTGTTGTTTTTGGCATTGATGTCCTCATTCGTTTGAAAGTTTTGAAGGAATAGTGTTCTTACAGAACAGTGTGTAGTTTCGATATAAAGTGCTGATATGTGTTTTCTCTGGTCTAATGTTAGCCTAAACATGAACAAACGAAATAGGCAGATACTCCCTAGACAGTATCTCAGCTTTCATTTGAGTCTACATTTATTTTCCCAACAAAGACAGCTAAGGGAAAACTGCCTAACCAGCTTTGTGAAACATGAACAGGTTTACAGAGATATTTGGTTATATTTGGAAAAAAGCACCCCAAAATCCAAACCAACACTCTAGGCAATTTAAACCTCTTTATATAAAAATTATAATTTACAGAAAAGTCCCTTTGCTTTCCAAGAAGACCTGAACATGCACTTCTTCAAATATGCATTACAATCTCACTATCTGCCATACACTTATAGGGAATGTTTCTTGATTAAATGGAATTAAACGGGAGACAAGGAAGCTCTTATATTGTTCGCAGTCCAACTGCTCTTTGAAGCAATGCCCTATAGCAGTGTAATGCCCTCACTTTGATCTAACTTACTCAGCCCAGTAATTATATGACTGAGATGAATTCTCCACCTGACAGATTCTAATTCTTCATGTGTGGCCATATTCTTTGAAGAGGAAAAACCCCACCTATATTAGAAAGTAAAACTTTTAGCAAGTCCAAACTGAATCAATAGTAATTCTTTTGTCAAAGAAGTAACCTGGGAAAAGGGCCTTCACCGCTGAGAACTGTTGTTTCCCAGAACTTCTTCTCTGTGGATTTTTCTGACAGTGAATTGGTATTTGTCATCTTCAGGAAGTGAGAAAGTGAGTGTGTGTGTGTGTGTGTGTGTGTGTGTGTGTAGACTGAACAACTGGGCAGTTTAGAATCTGCTAACTCATTGTCCCTGAGGAGAACAACAAAACAAAACAAAACAAAACAACAAAACAAAACAAAACACTACAGACCGCGGTGAGAATGGGCATGAGATAATCAGACAGGTCAAGGAGCTCATTCAGCACCATTTTCTTAAAGAAAACTGTTCACTGTGTTGCTCGAGTCTGCTTAAAATACCAAAACCACAGGCTTAACTCATGAGTTTCCTAATCTTCAAAAAATATTGCTGTGGTTTATTTCACTTGCCTTTTAGATACAAGGCAGGATAGCTTTAAGCCAAGGAAACTCCCTAAACTGCTTTTAATACGAGAATTAGCAGGGCTGATGCCCCTGGGTCTTTGAACCCTACTCCAAAATATACATTTCTTCACTAAACCCTCCCCACTTTACTGTCTTGCATCGCTAGTTAGATTTCTAGGGGATAAAGTGCTTCCTTGTCCATGATAACCTCTCTGCATTTGTCATGTCTCAAGAAAGCCTTTCTCTTTCACCAGTGGATTCTCTTCACCAGCCTAAATCCCAGCTCAGAACTTCTTCCTTGTCAGAGCTTAGTTATAAAGAGAGCAAAAGGCTGGCCGGCCTCCTTGTACATGGTCGCCTGTTGCACACACTCCTAGTATGACATCATCACCATAAGGCTCTTAACAGAGGACAGATGAGACCGGCTGATCCTGGACTTTCATCCTGCAAAGCCATGAGCTGTATAAGCTTTTTAAAATATATATTTCCCAGCCTCAGGGATTTTGTTACAGACATGGAAAATGGACTAACAGTTTGTGCGGAGAAAACTCTCACACATCTGATGTCAAATGTATTCTGTGATGAGTAAGAATAGAAACACACTTTGGTTTTAACAATCTGTAACAGGCAGTTATTATTTATTTAATGTTCTCAGTCTCATAAAGGGCTGAAGTAAATCTTCCACAGGAAATAGGAGCAGAAAAAACATTCATTGAGCTGGCTACCCAATAGAAGGCACGGGGTCGGCGCTATCTCACTGGGTCCCTGCTCCCTTCTTTACCAACAGTCTGAGCTTAGGCAAGTTTTCTGGCCTCTGTGCTCTGATTTTCTCATCTGTAAAGTATATATAATAAATCTAGAGTCAATACAAAATTAAGTAAGTCCATGCAGAGTGTTTGAAACAGTTCTTGACACACAGAAACTGCCCAGTAATACCAGCTGCTATCACTATGATTATAAAATCCCTGTAACAGCCTTAAGAGACATATACTTATGTTTTAAAGATGAGAAAAATGAGGCTATAAAAATTTAATTAACTTGAACAATGTTGCCTACCCATTAACTGAGTCAGACTGGGTTAACTGAAAACCCAAGCTCTTTACCAAAATGTATCCACTGCAAGAAATTTCATTTTCATCATTGGGTTATTCCATGCAAACACTATTCTGATAGCTAGATCATTTGGGAATTGTACATTATGGGCCAGGCTGTGTGGGGCAAGCCAAGGACAACTGGTAGAAACTGAGGCTCAGTGGGCAGCGGGAGAGGACTTTCGGACTGAGACACACAGTGGAACATAGGCTTAGCTATGAACACCATGGAGAGCATTAAACTATTTCCAGAAGGAGAATGACATGATCCGCATCTGTCTTAGAAAAGTAACTCCTATGTCTGGGGCAACCGCGTATCTGCGGGTGCACTAGAGATAGGAGAGTTTAGGTCAGAAGGCCAGTGAAGTCTCAGCGCTCAGCGAGAGCAATGCCTGGACTTGAGCTAGGGTGGCGGTGGAAATTGAGTCGATGGGGAAGAATCGGGGAACAAGAACCCAAAAAGGTTTATGTCTAATTGTGTGTGGGAAAGTGTACAGGGACTAGGGGAGGAATTAGAACCAAATCCAGGTTTTCTGGATTAGACTGGACACATGACAGAAATTCGTCGGTGTCTTGGTTATTTTTTCTTGTTGCTGAGACAAAATATCCGACACCCAAAATGAAGGAAGGAAAGTTTTATTTAGCTTAGTTTGTGGAGGTTTCAGTCCATACTTGGCTGGTTCTAAGGCATGGTGCCACAGGGCAGAGGCCAACAGTTCATGGTGGCAGTACACAGCAAGGCAACAAGCGCAAGAAGGGAGGAATGGCAGCCAGCAGCCTCTTTCTCTCCCTTGCATATACAAACTCTCTGCCCTAGGGCGGGTATAGCTCTCACACCCATAATCCCAGCACTGGATCATGGATCAGTCATAAACCCTAAAAGCCACCCATAACTGCATGAGGACTTGGGAGGACACACAGACACACACCATAGCAGTTGGAAAGAAATGTTCGCGGTGGGGTGGGAGGGAGGCTGATGACGGGTTCTAGTTTGGGCGTGCTCATGCCAAACAGGAGACAGCTGTGGAGCGTACAGGTGCAGGTGTTCCTTTGATACCAGGGTATTTAGGCTGAGGGGCCAAGGGAGAGCGCAGCACTGTGAGCTGAGGTGTGAGTGTGGTCAGGAGTGCCCCAGTAGAGAGAAAGAGGTGAAAGAAGGAACAAGGGTGGGACTGGATTCTGGAGAACATCAAGATTTACAGTCAGGAGGAAGCCAGGAATAAAGAAGAGATGCGCAGTGAAAAGGTTGGGAAGGAAAGTGGGAGAATTCAGGGGCAGCAGCAGAAACCTCGCCACACACTGCAGCAGGGCGGCTGTATTTGAGGCGTGTCTCTCTGGGGATGCCTGGGGCAGTTCCGAGTCACAGAGCATCTGGGAGAGAATGGGCGGCACAGAGGGAAGCAAGGTAGGACGCTCACTCCAGCGGGAAGCTTGGCTACAGAGAGGAGGGAAAAGGAGGGGGAGGACGGGTGCTGGAGGAGTACCGGGCCAAGATGGCCTTAGCACTGCACCCTGTGCAGGAGTACCGGGCCTTAGCACTGTATCCTGTGCAGGAGCCAACACGATACTTCGTATTTTAGGGGCACACAGCCGAACACTTTTGAATGGATGATTCTGTCATCTTGCCTGGTTCTTTCACTTTACCTGATTTTTTCTATATTCTCCTCCCTTTCTGTATTCTAATGAGGACTGCAGGACATCTCCTCCCAACGCTAAGTGCAAAGCATGGCTTTGCCCGTTTCTTTGGGAGTGGTTAAATGGGATGCATGCCATAGGAACGGGAACTTTGTGTGCATTTGAAGCAGAAAAGGTATGAGGGAATCCAGGCCACCAGAAACAAAGATACTGAGAAATACTGGTGTTGCATTAAGATATTCTTTGGATTAGGCTTTATTTCCAAATGATATGAGCATATGGGAAAATCCTATTTAGGGAACAAACCCCCCCCCCAAAAACCAACTCCCCCAAATCCAAACCAACCAACCAAACAAACAAAAACCACCAAAGGAAACTTAACAAAGAGATAGGTGGCACTGGGTGACTTCAGTAAAAATTCCAGTAAACTTTAGAAATCTAATGATAGTAAAAGCCTATTTAAAGTAGTATCTTGCCTATTTTATTGTATTTTTTTGGCACCGGGAATTGAACTTATGGCCTCAGACTTGCCAGAAAAGTGCTCATGTCGCTGAGGTATGTCCTCAGCCCTATACTGCCTGTTTTAATAACCACAGATATTTCAAAGCTTCAGCATTGGGTGGAGTCACTTGTTAAATTAAGATCACATATTGGAATTACATTTGACCAGATGGTTTTACGCTGAACAGGAAAGCGCTAATGAAGTTCGCTCTTTGGATGCCTATCATCATGTGATATCAAGCCTATCACTTTCTCCACCAAAGAAAATCTACCCAAAGGTCAGAAGGTATAAGGGTGGGAGAGTGGCGGGGAGAGAACAATTCAGCCAGCTTCAACTATCCGTGCATCAATCCAGACCGTTCTCCCTTTGCTGTGTCCACACATCATTTCATTTCTTGCTTTTGCTTCTGATCTTATTTCTAAACTTTCAGTGTCATTTAGTAACATTCCTTTTTCCTCCTTGATATCTAGTGTCACAGGCGCTTTTTTTCTTTCTCTTTATTACTTTTGGCAATAGAAAGACATTTTTCCCTCTCCCATTGACCTTTACCTATTCCTCGCAAACTCATTGCTTTATGACAGACGCCAACGTGGTTATACGCAGATGCAGTTTATCTCTCCACCAGCTGCTGTGCGCGTGTGCGGCTTTGTGAGGGCCCTTGTCTCCATTGTTTGGCTTCTTTTAACTCCGCTTAGATCTCTCTAATCACAGTTTGGAATTCACCTGAATTTCCCTGCTGTGAAAGCTAAAAAAGCTGACATCAAGTTTCTAAGACCGCAGCTCTGCAAAGGAAATAGCTCATCTTTATTGGCGGAACACATTAAAAGACGCGCGAATGTGAGGTTTTTGAGTGAGATTCTGCATCCGAATAACCTCTAGGTGCTTGAGAGTCACGTTGTGCTCCATGCTGGCCATCTCCTCCATAATTAAAGAAAAGCTTTGAGAAAGAAGAGAAGCGTTTGATTTTCACACTAAAAATTATTCTGGGAAATCAGAGTCCACAGCTTGCTATGCCCAGTGCAAAGCATGAAAACTGTTCACACAAATCTTTTCATGAGGCTGAGGGAGACTTTAGCATTCCAGCCACAAGCTGCTGTGCGAGAGAAAGTCTAATTTCTTATGACTTCTTATGTATCCATTCGCAATGTTAGTTTCATTTCCCCCTTTAAAAAGTTACTATAGCAACAACCATCACAGGGCTCTTACTCGAGTACTTATAAATGCTGCTCGTTAAACAGCAGATCCCTGTGCTACATGCAATGCCGGAGAGAGAAACACCAGCCAGTCAGTAAGAAAGATGAACAAAATGGGGACAATAAGTGATTTAAAAAAAAAAAAAACATCCATGGGCATGTCACGGACGCTCGCAGTACACAGAGGGCTCTAGACATACCGCGGCTGTTTCTCTATAACAACGCCCCACAAACAATCACACGGTGATCAGATTTGACAAGGCCTCGAAAGAGCACTAAGGAGAACATGGAGCTCAGACTTTTCCGAAAGAGAGACTGGAAGTCTGGTTTCTTCTCAGGTCTTCTTCATAGCTGTGCCGTGTGGTCTGCAGCATGACCCCAAGCAGCACCCATCTCAAGTCTCGGTTGTGGCAAGCTCAGGCGCTGGAGTGGAAGCTATTTCAACCTGAGCCTGTGCCTCCCTGCGCGCTCCTGGAGGCAGCTGGACTGAGGAGCCAGACCCCTTATATGTGCTTGCTGTTCCCAGGGGCCTTTGTGCTGAAATCATTTCCATTTCAGAAGTGCTAATGGGATTTAGGAGACGGTCACAGAAGCAAAAGGAGCCTGTTTTTACCCGCTTCCCTGTCCTCTGACCCTACTTCCTGGGGGGAGAGCTCTGACTTCCCAGTTCGCCTCCACTTCACCTTCCATCATCATGTGTCTGTTCTCTATGCCTTAGGCCCCTCTTTCCATGAGCTTATTAGTTTGAAAGACTAATTGGACATACATTTCCAGAGCTTGATTGCCTCATCACGTTTTGGGGCATAAGGAATATACTTGATCTAATGGAAAGTACTGTCTTCAAGGAACAGAGAAAGAGAGCCGTGGGAGAAAATGTTAAAGCCAGTGGGTCATCTGCTGAGAAGAAATGCTGTGATTTCCCCCGTGGGTTTGCCAGTGAAGCAAAGGATCTGTGCTCTGCACCATGAGCCACTCTGCATTTGAGTCATGGAAAATCGTAGAGCAATAGGCAATAAAGCAGGAATATGTTTGGCCTCATCTTTCAGGGACAATCTGAGTGCACTTTGCATTTTGCAGTGCAAAAACAAGCATCATTTTTCTAGAAGACAAATGAGCAGGAAGAAAATAGAACACAATAGAAAAGCCTTTAAAAGAAAACATTTTGTAGTGTTTCTTTTTCTTTCTTTTTTTTTTTTTTTTTTTGCAGTACTGGGGATTGAACTCAGGACCCTGCGCTTGCTAGGCAGGCGCTTATTCCACTGAGCTATATCCCCAGCCCTTTGTAGTGTTTCTTAATGATACTCACATTTAATCATGCTGTTTAAAGGCAAGCATTTTGTGCCAAAATTTGTATGAGGAGAATTTCACTGCTTGGCATTATTTTATTTCAGAGAGCTAGTAACTTTGAATCTGTAGTCTTCAAATTCCTTCCTTGAATATCCGTGCCCTTAAGCAGACATATTAACTCATTTTACAAAAAGAATCTCATTACAATGAGTAAAAACCCTAAGCCTGATAGAATGACTTACTCTCTTAGTTTGACTTTTATGCTAGTCTACCACAAGCTTCCCTGAAGTGAGTTCGCTGCCAAGCTCTAATACTATTTTAGACTGAGTCACCCAGGCTCACTGAACAGGTTTCACTCTGCTCCTAATGCTTCCTCATGCCTGTTGTTTGAATAAAGAGAATGTGTTCTTCTACACGGCTGTATTTTACATGGTTACAAAACAATTGAAAAACTGGAGGTGCAAATCCAGAGTGTTTGGCCCCAGGAGGCACAGACTCCTCTCTTCCCCCGGCACAGTGGCTCCCTCAGAGGGACATACTGCCATAAACTTACAGGCTCTACAGAGGCCTGAAACCCCTTAAAAGCATATGAAGGTCGTTGTCTACATACACAATGCTTCACCTATTCGTGGAGAGTCTGTATTCCGAGTCACGCACTAAGGGTATGGTTAAAAACATTTCCTGGAAAAATTAAAAATAAAAATAAAATATTCAATGGAGTCTTGCTCTTGGAAATTGACAGACCATCTCTAGAGTTGCAGAATGTTAAAAACACGTAAGGGAATCATGTCTTCTCAGGCAAATCTGGACCACTGCTTGATTGCTCAGACCGTGCCGCAGGGCAGGAAGTCCCAGATTCTTGGTGAGGAATCAGTGCGGAGGGACCAGACTTTCCATTTCTGTCATGCAGGGTCTCGTTTGATGCTAATCTGCTCGCCTCCAATTCCTGCTCGCCCCTTCCTCCTCCCAATGCGGAGCCTCAGTTTCGAAGGACTTCCAACCAACCCCAAGTGTTTCTGCTTTTCAAGTCTCAGTATTTTGGCTTCTGTAGTTTAAGACCACGCCCACTCACACCTCTCTACATCCTCACTGATTTCTGTTGCTGGCTGTGACGAGGGGAAAGCCTGAAATATTTTTCGAAATAAATAGTGCCTAAAGGTTCTCCAAAGAGAGTCTCCCACTCTGAAAGGAAGTGTGGATACTGAGAAATTGTGACTGTCCCTCTCCTTCCTGGACTTTCCTGGGGCAGATTTGAGAGTCCCCCTTGGGTGTCCTTGTGAGCAGAAGGGGTTTAGGTCCCCTCTCTGAGCTACCGTGGCAAGGACTGAATACACTGGGGATGTGAAACAGAGCCAAGACCTCTGATGGTAACAGGCAAAGAAGTAAACAGGAAATGGGGACAGTGTAAGGGGAAGTGGTGAGCTGGCTGGGGTAGAAGAGAAAGTGATTAGGGTCTCTAGTGAGGCAATGACAGCAGGTGTGGAGCATTGCAAAACTCGGGTAATTGATGAGGCTCTGCAGTGGGGAATCCAGAAGCAAGATGGGACATGCAGCTTCACAGGCTGGCAAGATCACAGCCAGGAATTTCAAGCAAAAAAGAGGTGACAAGGTAGAGGAGGTACAAATTATATGTTTGCTGGTATGAGGTGGATTTGTTTGACCTCACTCTCCCTCCGGGTAATCTTGGCTTAGAAATTCAGTGAAGCAGTGCATGCATCATGCTACCTCCTGAGGACCTGGTCGGGACCAGCGCTCAACAAACACGGAGTTCCTACAGAGTGTTAGGCGTCATCCTCCACTTACAGGACTGCACGAAGAATCAACCAACATAGTCTCTGCCCTTGAGAAATCCCTGGCACCTAGTGTGACAGGCTGACAGTGCACAAGCAAATACAAACTGTCAGGAAGTGACAAATGCTGGGAAGAAATGTATGTTTATGTTTAACAGGACGATCGGGAAAGATTCCTGAGAGCCTGCGATGTCAGAACAGATGCCTGACTGAGAAGAGGGAGCCTACCAGCAATGCAAGGCCCAGGAGCTCTAGGCGTTGAGGGGTGGGACAGAGCGAGTGTTCTGATCCCAAGTGTTCATGTCTGTTCAGGAAGCACTGCTTGCGGCCTGTAGAAACTGGCTCTGAGGAGCCCGGTGAGCTACCGCAGCATGGCCGTGTGAAGCAGCACTTGGACTGAAAGCACCTCCCAATGACTAGTCAGCTTTCTTTCCTACCTTGACGAGTCTGGGACCAGGAAGCTACACAGCCAGTGGGATTTGAACTCAGTCATGCAGAGAGAAGCACTCTGCTCGCATACGCATGTGTTTTCTTAGGTAAAGGCAGACCGGTGCTTTATTCTCTCCCTTTCCAGTGCTGAAATTCTCCACTGTTCTATTCTGTTCTGTAGACTGCAACTATACATTACTTTTGCACCTGTGTTTTCCCATCCTGTGGGCTCCAGAAAGGAGCTCAAGCTACTCTCTATTTCACTGTCTGGGGTGAAAAGCCAGGGTGACAGAGACAGTACTCGTGTGCTGTAACCCCACTACAGAAAGACTGCACTGTAACCCCACAGGCTCCACGTCACGCGGTGCCCCTGATCTGCGGTAGCACCCAGACGGAGTCAGCCTGTAGCACAATGTATCTCTCTCGTGTTGCGCTGGGTTTGACAACATGGCGGGTAGGAGGCCCTGGCTTGTGTGTGTTTTATGCTCAGTGCTAAGCTTCCTGGTGTGCAGCCATGGGGACAGATGGAGCTGAACTCTCAGAGTCTGCAGGACTGGGAGGAGGGAGGTGGGAAAAGCAAACAGGTTTGCAAGGTGCTTTCACGAGGCACATGGCTCTTCAGCTCACACGTGCCCCTCCCAGTGGGATGTGGGGGGTTGTTCCTATGACAGCAAAGGAAAGGAAGCTTTCCCTTCTCACTTTATGAAGCAAATCAATGGTGGGTGTATCGAATGCCTATTAAGTGCAAGGTATTCTAATAGCCAGTAAAAGAAACACAGAGGAATAAAATACAGAAGACATTAAAAAGAGCTAATTAACATTTTTAAAGAACAAAGGCAAAAATTTCAGCAAGTGTTTATAAGCACTCATAACAAATGGAGAACTGAGTTGGTAGCCACTAATCCAAGCATGTGTTTCACTGAAAGTGAGACCTAACAGCCTCGAAATCTAGAGATCAGAAATGCCCATCCAGTTGGCCAGTCCTTGAGTTACTTGCCACTGCAGCATGATCACTAAACAAGACTGTAGCAAGGTGTAAACTTTTGCATGACACTGGCCATCACGGTGGGAATGCCCAGCTAGGGCCTGGGGTTAGGCCCAGTTCACAGTATGAACTGAATAGATCCCTCAAAGCTCACGTGTGTGTGTGTGTGTGTGTGTGTGAGGGGCTAAGTAGGAGCAATTTAGGGTAGCATTTAGATAAGCAGAGATGAGTGAGGAGGGAATTCCCAGGGCAGCAAATCCAGAGCAAATGAGGAGGGAGAATTTGAACAACACAAAATTCAGAAAGGCTTGGGCACAAGGCGGGCTTTTCAAATTCATATGACAGATACCAAGCCTTCATAGTCCTGTCCTGCTGCACAAGCGTGTCAGCAAGCTCTGCGCTGGGAAGCTGTGTTGTGCTGTACCAAGAACAGAATGTATGAAGATTAGGCCAGTCTCAGAATAAAGAAGGTCTGTAATCTGCTGAGAGTCTACCATACTCTAATACTTAAAAATTATACATAACCAACATGAATAAACTCTGCAACCGAAGAACAGTAGAGGCTATAATAAGAAGTCTGGAGAGAGCCTGAGAAATAATTTGGTCTAAGATTCTGCCCTTTATCAAAGTAACTCCACATCATCCTAAAGAGACTTCTATTTTCTCCTTAAATATATACAGACAAAAGACTTCCATAACTGCCCCCTTACAGTAATAAGTAACTTGATGGCTAAATACTGTCATTCTGTTTAACTCAACCAACATCTCCTAAGCCTACAATTGTGAGACACTGGGCCCGCATCACAGCAGACACAGAATTCAGTAACATATGATTCTTGGGCTCAGGGAGGGGGTCATGTAGTAGAGCATGATACACAAATGTAAATAAAGGCAGTGAGTGACAAGGCTCTAGGACAGCACACCAAGCTTCCTGGTGGCAAAGATTTTCTTTCATCCTTAAACTCCAAGTGCCAGATATTAGAACAGTGCTCAGCAGACAGTAAGAGTCCCAGTAAATGTTTTCTGAATTGAGAAAGGCCCACAAAAGGCTAAAAGACAATACAGGTAGAAGGATTCACAGCTACAGGTCCAATTGAGGTCTTGAAGGGTGAGCAGCAACAGAATGAATGAGCAAGTGATTCAGGAAAACCTCCTGCCTCTTGCTTTCTCTTTGTCTGATGAACACCCTTGTCGTAATATTTCTATGTAGGCAAAGACAGCAAAAAAGTTTTAGATTTGCTGCTCCAAGCAGAAAACAATCTTTTATAGCTTTTCTTTTTAGTTCCTTTCCCCATTGCCTCATTCCGACATTTTCCTTTTTCTCTGAACTCTCCCATAGCTTCTCGACATTACAAGAATTACAGAACTCCTTATAACCCCATGGACATGTACAACACTTTTGTCTTTTACTATATTTGATTTTCACAGTAGTCCTTGTCGGGATCAAGAAAGTAGTAGTATTCCCATTATAAAGAGAGAGAAAAGTTGAGGCAGACAGGACAATGTGCCCACTCCCCAAAGACATTCATGTCCTGATCCCTACCCGCCATGGATAAGATACCTTATGTACAGAAAGAGTCTATGCTGGCTTGATTTAGCTAAGGTTCTTGAGACAACGTGATCCTGGATTATCTAAGCAGGCTTAGTATAATCGCAAAAGTGCTTATAAGTGAAAGTGGGAGGCAGGAAATCCATAGTGAGATGTGAAGATGCTGTGCTGCCAACTTTGACGATGGTAGGGGGCATCAGCGGGAAGAGCCAAGGAAACAGATTCTCTCTTTGACCCTCAGGATTGGGTCCTGATGCCTTATGAACTTAGCCTGGTAAGACTCATTTTGGGTTTCTGACCTTCGGAATTGTAATATAATATATTCATGTTATTTTCAAGCCACCAAATTTGGAGGAATTTATCATAGCAGAAATAAGAAATGAATACTGGCACAGTTCAGTAGAATCCTGAAATTTTTGGAGTGTGCATAACTATAGGGTCTCAGTCATGAAGGCAGGTAAACTGGAGTCCATTTACCAACCGGCTGTTTCTTGGAGTTACAGTTTTTCCTCTGATTTCTCTTCCAGGCCTAACTCGTTCTCTATCACTGTGCTGTTTTTATTTCCTTAAAATCAATTATAATTTGTAGTGTTTCTATTTATTTGGAAAATAAGTTGTATTTCTGCTTCCACCAGGATACAATTTCCATAAGAGACGGGCCCTCACTTTGCTCTCTGCTGCCTGCAGTAGTGCCTGGCAAATAGTACATGCTCGATACGCATTTGTTGGAAGAGTCACACCTCAAGGTGTGAGGACACAGCAGCTCAGGAGAGCCACAGGGGCTGACATGGTCGTCCAGGGCTCACCACAGATCGGAGGGGTCAGGAGCAGTCTGTGTGCACCTGCTTTGTGCAAAGTTGACAGAAAGAATGTGCGATTAGCTCTGTCCCTGAGGGCTCCAGCGCAGGGCCTTTCCATGTGCTGAGGGGTGAAGCCAGAAACTCAGATCCTGAAGGATCACTTTGTGGAGGCGCTTGACTCTTCTCTTCAATAAGCTTCTCCTCCGGTCCCTTAAGTACTTTGTTTCCACCCTGCATCTAATTGCTTTTGGATAATTATATCATTAACTCTTTGCAATGAATAATAAAAAATAAATCACATTTGTGGACCGCTGTGGAGCAAGCTGCCCTTGTGAGCGATTTTCAGCTATTCCCTTCCTTCTTTTCAACCTCACCCCCCTCCTCTCTCTAACTTTCTGAATTAGAATTTCAGAGCAAGAACACATATATTTAAAGGGTCCCTGGGCGGTGATGATCAGCGAGGTTTGCAACTACTGACCTCAAGGATCAGGATCCTCAGAGATGAAAGGAGGAACTGGAGAACAAAATAAAACAAATTACAAAGACCCCGTGTTTCCTGAGTTCTTGCCTCCGAACAGGGCGGGTAGTATCTTGTTTGCCTAGCTAATTCTTGGGCAAGTGCTGAGATTTTTGAATCTGTAATAGGTGAAAATGGTAGAAAGAGGTCCCCTAAGGAGACAGCCAGATTTATGACTAATGAATAAGGACTAATTCGAAGGCAGCCAAAGTCAGGAGGGAGTAAAAGATAGTTTCTAATCCAGCTTTTAGGCTGCTTTCTATAAGAAGAGACAGCAAGATCGGTTCTTGGTTTTTGTCTCAGATTGGGCTCTGCGGAACCCATAGCACTCCATAACAGCTTTGGACAGGATCAAAGTCCACTCTTTGACCCAAGGATGGGCTTACTTCACAGCAGACTCCCAAGGCCTGAGAATTACCTCCATTTAAAATGGAAAAGAAGATCAGTGGTCTCAGAGTTTGGTGGGAAATAAGCAGATTTCCAGGGCATCAGAAATATTCATTTCAGCGTGTTTCAATATATAGATGTTCAGTACTTGCTCAGTTACATATTGAACCTCCTGTGTGAGGGAAGCCATTCACAGGTTCTCCCTATGAACGGGGAAGAGTCAGACTCGTCCAGTTGATGTTATAGCTATGAGAAATAGCATTGAACAGGTATATACTTTGGTGCGGGTACATAAATCCTCATAAAAACATGGGTTCCAAAGAAACATCATAGTTTTGCCTCACTTCAAATCTAAACTTCAGTTTCTCAGGCTCTTCCTTGTGAGTCATGATGAGCTTGAGCAGCACTAATGTGTCATGTTTTGGTGAATGGGTTAACACCCTGGTGGTCTTCAGTTCCCCAGAGCAAGGCGATGCTTTGGAAAACATGAGTGTCAGAGGGGAGGACTGTGCAGGAAGGGGAGGGAAGTCAAGGCGCCTTTACGTTTGTGGCCATCCCTTGTTTGTGTCTGAGTTTAACTGGTTTGCAGTGTGACCTGTGTACGTAAATGCCTGCTCTGGGGACGCAGTGCAGACCGGCCTGGTGCTGCTCCAGACATGTAGACACTGCCGTGCTTTGGCCTCCTGACTTGAAGGTAATCTCTCTGAATTTCTAAGCCGTAATTGTAATTCCCTAACAAAGGGGAAGAAAATCCGTGTTTCTTCCTGGGATATTGTTTGAAACATTTTGCTCTCTTCTCAAGTTGCAGAAAGTCTACTTAAGTGCCTTGGTAACTATAGGTTCTGTGGGAACAGCCATAGAGGGAGGGAAAGAAAACCAGACAAAGGAAGGAGGGGCATAAGAAATGAAGGTGGCACAAATGCAAATATTTCAGGCTGATGTATGGGTAGGAGCTCACTTATTTGTTTTCCAGAGAAAATATAAGCCATTCAGCCCTAAGAAAGTCTGTCTCCAAAGCTGCAGTAAACTATCACACCTGTAGACTTTTATTTCTCACAGAGGACCCTGTAAACTCCAAGGCAGCAAATCGGAATTCTGTGTGGTTGAGAGGGAATGCAAGCACGGATCCCAGCCAGGAGGGAAAAGATCAATTATCCCATTCTTTACATGCCCAGTCTCGTACTCAGAAAGCCCCGTGTAAGTGAAATGTGATCCACAGCCACGGCCAGGGCAGAGGAAACGTAAGCTGTAAACCTCCATCGTGCACTGTGAATATCCTTTATGGCACTGGGGCTGAAACAGCAGGTCTAATGCCCATTTGCCTGATGGGTGTGATGAGCAGGAATTTCTACATGAGCTCACTCCAATTCAGGGGCCTGAGATGACCCGCCGGCTGGCTGAGTCTGCTCACTCAAAGCCATTCCATGCTGAGGGTCTGCGCTTCTACTCTTGGGTAGCCTTTTATATAAGACAATCAAGGAAGATTGAAGGACCGCGGTGCTGAGGGGCCAGCTCTGCCTCTGTCACTATCTCCTGACCCCACTGCCAGAGGTAGTCCCGCTCCCAGTTCCCGCCCCTCCAAGGTATTGATCGTACTTTTAGCAGGCTCCAAGCCTGCTCCCCGGAGGAGGAAACCGTCAAGGATGTTAGAATTTACCTGAGTGAGATATGCTTAAGAACCACTGAAAGCTTTTTTCCTGATAATCATGTCCTGATAAACATGTCTGAACTTGACTGGCTCGTTTAGCTCAGAAGGCTTGTCTGACTGTTTCTGGTGTCCGCAACACCTCACCCAATGTCTGGTACCCAGTAAGACCTCAACAATGCTTGTTTCATAAAGAGCCTGGCAGCTTACCATTTTCCCTACACATATTTAACAGTCCACGTGCATTTGGTTTTGTGGTCACATACAGTGTCCCCAACTATAGTAGCAGGTTTTGGTCTTGTAGAGCAAAGATGAAATTCAGATATGGTGACATTTTTAGAACTTTTTCTGCGGTAAGTTTTGCAAGGTTTACTCCGGGTTCTTTCTGGAATCAGCAGATGGCCCTGTAGCAAGTAAGAGAAGTAGCAGCCACTGAAGCATTCATGAACAAGAGGCTTATCTAAGGTGAGGAGCAGTGTACAGAGATAAGGAGAAGAGGCAGATGACACAGGCTCCACTGGCAGGGATTAGAGTACTCTCAGGGGATGCCATGATTTAGAAGTGACTGTCAAAATTATGATTTCCTCCCTATCCCCTCGAGACTCTGCTTCTGCCGATGTTCCAGGGAGCATTCAGGCTCCTTCCCTCTGGGTCGGCTACAATGCTAGGACTGAGAAGCAGCTTCGGTGGGACCCAGTCTCTCTTTGAACTTTCACAGCTAGGTTGGAAATTGGTGGCTAAGCCAGTAATTATGCAGTCAAATGCTCTACCACTGAGCTATACCCCCAAGCCAGTAATTATGACGTGTGTTGTCCAGTGGGGTATGGTAGAAGAATCATCTAAGGAGAGAAACGGGAGGGAAAACCTCATCCTATTGTTAGCTTTTAGGAAATCAACCCCAGGTTCTTAACTGAAAAGCATCAATCATAGCACCTAGTTTACCTAGAAAATAGAGTTGAGTTGTTTTAAGTATATACTGAGATAGAAAACCCATGGGAAAGCCTGCTCAAATGGGTACAATTTATTAGATTCTAGGTCTCCTTTTCCTTTTCCTTATTACCGTGATATCACGGCTGTGTCTGTTTAAAATGAAGTATGTGTGTGTGTGTGTGTGTGTGTGTGTGTGTGTGCGCACGCGCACGAGTGAGAGAGAGGGAGAGAGAGAGAAAAGAAGGAAGGAGAGAGAGGGGGAGAGAGAGAGAGAGAGAGAGAGAGAGAGAGAGAGAGAGAGAGAAGGGGTCAGAATGGAACCTGGAATCAAATGCTAAACCTTCCACATTTGCTAAAAGAAGTTGCTTATTTATTGAGTTTAAAAGCTGCCTTCTCAATTTCTCAATTTTGAGCTTATTCTGCTTCTTGGTTTTTTGGTAAGAATGAACAGTGGCTACATAAATTGGTACTTATCCCCTGAAGTGAATCATTTTGCCTTGTTTTATTAATGCCTCTTGATAAAGCATTACCTGTCTGTAGCCGTCACTTAGGAAAAAATGACATTGCTGCCTTTTCCTAAGGGGGTTAATAAGTTGCCCCTAAGCGACCTGGAAAGTCCATTATTTGTACAGATTCCTAGAGACAGAGTCAGGGAAGCAGCTAAGCAGAGAGGAGACAGGCCCCAAACAGGCTGTTCATGGCTGTTCAAGCAGAAGCACTTCACCCTCAACAGGGCGACCTTTAGGCTGTGCTCACACTGGGAGGAGCAATGCACACACACCTCTACCTACTCCAGGTCTCAGCCTCCGGGGAGGAGGGGAAGGTTCAAGAAAGGCAAGAGCTGGCACTCTCATCCAGCGGCGGCTGCAAGGAGCCAGGCTCTGACCCCAACTAGACTGACGTCAAGCGTACAACAGGTAACTGTGAACCCAGCCTCTCCAGGGTCAGAGCTCCAGCAGGGGGAGGGGAGAGACAAGTTCTTCACTGTGTGTGCTAGCTGGCACACTTATTTTGAAATCCTAAGTGCAGCAGTACTATATGTCCATTCTCCATGTCACAAACAGTATTATTTATGGCCTCCAGGAACCCCTGCCATCTTACTAATGGTGGTGTGGAAGGCCATGTGTAGAGGTCCTCCTGCAAAAGAAACACAAAACGAGGCCCTTACTCATCCCTTTTCCCCCTACCTGTAAGAATCCAGATGGCTCTTTCCTTTTCCTTCTGTAACATGTTTGACCCAGCAATAATATGAGTTGGGTTTCAAGGCTGAAGAAGAAAGTAAGACTCAAAGTATTCCTTAACAGACACCTACTTGCTGGGGAGCAAAGGGCATGGGTTCTGGTCGTAACCTCTCTGCAGGTCGATTTAGAGGGGGAAAGAGGCCCTCTGTGGTCCCCAGTCACATGAGATCTGTAATTCACATGCAAAGCGGGGGTTCAGATCTCAGGTGTGGCCTGTCACAGGAAGAGCTGTTGCCCTGGCAGTAACACAGGACTTGTGTTGACATGATGACTCAAGAGCCATAACCGTGTGAAAAGCACTCACAAGGGCAAGGAATCGCACTGGAGGTCGGAGAGATCTAGAATGTTAACCGGGCTTCTCTATCTGAGGCTCTAGTTGCAGAGATAACTACAAAGAAACAGAAACATAAGGTTTTGTAAGTGCAAATCACAGCAGCTAAAGGAATAGTAGAGAAAGCAAGTGTAATGTTGGCCCTCCATACCTGAGGGTTCTGCATCTGTAAATTCAACCAATCTCAGATAGATAGAAAATATTTGAAGAAAATTGTGTCTGTACTGAACACATATACACTTTTGTCATTATCCTCTAAACAATGTAGCGGTTAATACCTGACACTTGCATTGCATAAGTACTCTGAGTAATCTAGAGATGATTAATGCATACAGGAGGGTGGTCACACGTCATCTGAAAACACTGTGCCACTTACATGAGGGGCTTGAGCACCCACAGATTTTGGTACCCGTGGAGGACCCTGGAACCAAAGGAAGATTGACACCAAGAGGAAACTGCACTGTACAGGGGTTCAGATGGGGATATATAATATATATATATATATATATATATATAATTTAAATATTATTATATAATATGTTATATATATATGTAACACTTTAAAGTTAAAGCTTCAGGCCGTATGTTGAGTTTGAGTCTGACATTTAAACTGAAAAGTGCTTTGAAAGTGGACAGGAAAACAAGCATTTCAGATTGGCTGGAATACAATGTATGTCCAGTAATGCATTCATTCATCCAACAGATACTGTTGAGCACATCTCACAAGCTGGCCACTAAGGGGACGGCTGTGGGCAGTGCTCCAGACACGGTCCCTACCCTTCAGGAGCCTACGGTCTCACGGTGGTGCGACTCAGCTCAGTCAACACTACAGTGGGGGCATGAACCAAATGCTCCTGGAGTCACTCTAATTACGCTGATTAGGAAGAGCTTCCAGGGAAGGTCATTGTTCTAGTGGAGGCCGAAGGATTCCTGAGCAGCTCAGGGCAAAGGATGGGCACAAGCAAAGTGACAGAGGAAGAAAACTGCTAAGATGTGTGAAGGTCAGTGTGACGGAGTTTAGAGTGTGTGGATCTCAGGCTGCGGGGTGAGGGCAGCAGAGCAAAGGCCGGGCCTGTAATGCCACTGGACACTGGCTAGTGGAAGCATCTGAGTGCCTCTGAGCAGCACGGCTTCAGCCGTCTGTGCGGGTAATGGCACAGAGGGGGACAGGGCCGGTAGAGGAAGAAGACGGGAGCAGCACGGCTGGTGTGCGCACTGCAGGCTCGGCTTCTGCCGGCTGCCATAGAACACGGTCTCCCAGCCTCCTGCCAACTCAGGGTTGCCATCTGCAAAGTAAGGAGCTCACCCCACCTTAACCCTCTGTAAAGGTCAGCCTGAAAGGTGCAGAGTGTTGATGCGCACAATTACCTGACCAGTGACATGTGACTTCTCTTTATCTGTGTAAAGCCAATGGGTGAGTTTTTGAATAGCGCACAAAGAAAGCATGCAAACAGGTTGGTCAGTATGTGCAGACCGCACTTTCCCTGCATGGTGCCATTTCAATTATTGCTCAGGTAAAAGAAAGTCTTTTCTCTGGAGTGAATGGTCTGCTATTGTTGGGTCACTTATTAAAAAGAACTGATAGGCCAAAGCTGTTTTCACTTAGGAGCTGTATGGTATGTTCATAACTGAAACGGAGAGTTGCCATAGTTACCTGTAATCTGTTAAACAGAGCAATCTCTGCTGAAATCTCTCCATCAAGGTCAACTAGACATTTTCAATCAGCGCCAAATAATTTCCTGCCTAATGGAAGTTAATGAAATTATTAAAAGAGTGAAAGAAATTAAAAAGAAGTTTAATATGGATATACTTTATGTTGAAATATATTTAAGTGACCAGCCATTTCTGTGGGGTTTTTACCAGCTGGAAATTCTCCAGTATAACTAGACATCTGGAGGGAAGTTTAGAGTAAAAACACATTTGGATTTTGGCACAGATTACTACCTTCGAATCCAGCCCATCATTAACAGCTTCTGTATAGCATTGTTCTTCCTCTAGGGGCTGTAAAAACGAACCAAACCTTTGTTCACCCTAAACTTCCTTTCTTGATCAGCTGCCCTCCTGACTCCCCAGTCCAGTGGCCCTTTTGTTTCCGCTGGAAGCGTCAGTGAGGGGAGGAATACAGGCTGCTTACGTATCCAGTTCAGCAGTCCAGGAAGAAGAAAACAGACCTCATTACGTAAAGTAATCTTCAACTCGGTGTTTCTCGCACCTTAGTGTGCATACAATCACCCAGAGATCTTGTCAACCTGTGGATTCAGATTCAACAGATGTGTAGGGGTCTAAGAGTCCTTTTAAAAGTCTTCCAGATGCTATCACTATTCTAGGTCATATCTCTTTGCTATTGTTTTGTTGTTGTTTGGTTTTTGTTGTTTGAGACAAGTTCACACTATGTACTCTGGCCTGATTTCAAACTCTAGATCCTTCTGCCTCGGCTGCCCAAGCACTGCGATTGCTAGCCTGCACTATTGTGCCTCACTCACAGACCACAGCTTGAGTAGCAAGGCCCAAATTTCATCATTTGCCTACTGTAGTCATCATTCAGGTCAACTGTAATGTGCTGCCAAACTATCTTTGTGCTTGACACACATTTGATCTGTTCTGCTCACACAGTACTAGAGTTTGCAACACTGAAGACATTCATCAGGCCCTCACAGCATGCTGTTCCCAGGGATCTTCAGGACCATTTGAGGATTGTGTTTTCACTTTGCAATCATCACACCAAATAAACAATCAAGTAGGTCAATTAACAAGCTGCTCAAATGTGGAGTTGGTGAAATGTTTTATCCCACGACAAAATAGCATTTGACCAATCTTTGCCCTTATACAACAAATAAAATATAAGTCAACAGTAAATCGTCAGCCAGGCATGGTGGAGCATATGTATAATCCCAGCACTGAGGAAGCTGAGGCAGGATTGAGAGTTTTGAGGCCTGCCTTGGCTACATTCCTAAGACTGTTTCAAAACACAAACAAAATCAACAAGTCTGAGTAAACCAGATTTCACTGATACGTGGCACTGGCAAAAATCACAGCACATGTGTGAAGTCTAAAATTGTTATTTATTGAAAATAAGGGGTCTCCTAGTATGGCACATGTTGAAATTTTATATTATAACCTATTTTTAAAGAAATTCTGTTGTAGGGCTTTTTGTGGAATGATGTGCTATACATTAGCCATATTAGACATCTACATAATCCAAATCTATTAACCGGATCTAACTCAGGATTTACCAACCACTGTAGTTGGAAAAGGATAGGCTATGGCAGCAATTCTATTAAAGTTAGATATAACTGGGCTGGGGATATAGCTCAGTGGAATAAGCGCCTGCCTAGCAAGCGCAGGGTCCTGAGTTTGATCCCCAGTACCGCCAAAAATAAATAAATAAATAAAAAATAAAGTTAGATATAACTATTACTGCACCAGTCTGTGCAATAGACCCTTTCCTCCATCGAACACTTACTGAATTGGTCACAATCTCACTTAATTTCCTTTTTCAAAAAAAAACCTCCCCAAATCTAAATTTCTAAAGCTCTCTATGGTGATACAAAATTTGTACAACTATTTGTGTGCAATTTTTGTTTTATTTATTCAGTATATTGAGAAGGATGAGCATGTTGGATAAATGTAAAAATAGAAGGTCAAGTTTCAGAGTTTTTAAATTCCTAAATAGGCATATAACTCATATGTGTGTGTGTGTGTGTGTGTGTGTGCGTGTATATATATATATATATATATATATATATATATATATATATAGTCAATACTATTCACAAATGTATCCAATACAATAATATGTAAGGAATAAGGGTTTTCCTTTGGGCAATTACAGCCCACTCTTTTCTTCCTTAGTGAGCTGTATCACACGCACAGCGTACCTTCCGGGTTATTACTTACTGTCTTCAAAATTGGTATGTCTCCACATAAATTTAGAAAATATTAAATAGTACAGCATGAAGCAACATTATTACAAACAATAAATTTTTTAAAAATATTAGTTATAAAGCAACTAAAGTTCTTTTCACTTCAGACCAATGTTCTCAAACTTCAGAACACATCTAAATCACATTGAGAGCTGCTAAACGCAGATTGCTGGCCCACCCCAGAATTTGACTCAGTAACTCGGGGTGTGCCTGAGAGTCAGTAATTCTAGCATTTTCAGATGATGCTCATGCTGCAGATGTAGAGACCACACTTTGAGAATTGCTTTTCTAGATCACTAGTTCCATCTCTGGTTGTACACAAGAATGATGGAGAACATTTGAAAATCTCAACACTGTGTTGGAATCAAGATACCCTAAACAAAGCTCAGAAGAGTGGGTGAAGCTGTCAGTAACATTTTGTTTGTTTGTTTTTAAAGTACTGTGGATGGAATACAAGGCTTCACTCATGCTAGGCAAGTAGTCTACCACTAAGTTACTCCCCTCTTCATACCTGGTCTCAATATATTGCTCAAGCTGTCCTTGAACATGTGATGCTCCTGCATCAACCTCCCAAGTGCTGGGACTACAACTATGTTCCATCCTGTCAGCTGTCAATAACTTGCAAAGCTTTCCAGGGGAATGTGGTGATCAGCCAAGACTAGGAACTCCTAAGTATAATAGAAAGGATACCTTCTTTAAGTTAAGGAAGAAAAAGCTATTACCTCGAGCTCAGATTAGCATACATATAATGACCCAAGAGCATAACTATGCAAAAGAAGGTGTAGATAAAATGTCCTGTGGCCCTGGAGATAGAAGCATGTGAAATAGTTCAGCTATATTATCTAACTGGAAGATTATTTTCTTAGAATTTACTGTGTATGTGTGGCGCTCAGACTTTAAGTACAAAGAGGTTGGCTGCCAGTTCTGCAACCCTGAGCTTCTTGTGTAGAAGGCTTAACCAGACGACACACCTGTACCACTAAGTTACACAACTGTTCAGTTGGACTTCCAAAATAGTGCCATTTTCCTATGAGGTCATACTATGGTTCAGGAGCCCACAGACAGATGTTCATTTGCCCACTCGCTAACAACGTTTCTCGCTCCCGCCCCTTCTGTTTCCCAATCTGAAAGAAGTTAGAAAAGAATAAATAAGAAGACTCCAAAATACTCTTAAGTTTGTCAAGCCATGATATGAACCATGACTTGCTATTTTAATCTTGGATGAAGGCTCTAATCCAGGGACGTAAGGGATTCACAATATCTACATCTCAGATATTAATTCCATTTGAGCGTTACTTACTATAGTTTGAATATCTGTTATCCTCACAGCCAAGGATTGAGATACCTCTACTAGAGAAAAATTCAGATTCCTTAATTCTAAATAGAGAGATTTGTTCTTTCTTTATAATGTTTCTTTAGTCTTTGCCTTAATCACCTGAAGAAAAATATTTCACCTGCCCAAGTGGTTTTCTTTTCTGATTGAAGTCTTTTTAGTTACTAAAAGTACACCAGGGATGTAGCTCAGTGGTGTAGCATGTGCCTGACAAGTAAGTGTAAGATCCTGTGTTCGATTCTCAGTACCAATAAATAAATGAAATGATCATTTTTGAAACATAGAGTGAAAATATATTTGCTCTTAATTTCTGTCTATTTTAATTCTACCGAGCACGTAGGGTCATCCAAACATGGCTAATCTTTTTTTGATGTTGAAGTATTTACTAAATGTTTATCATGGTAGGCATGGAAGGAGTATGAAGGTGAAAGCACCTCTTTAATGAAAAGTAGAAATACAAAAGAAGAAATTCCACAGTGGCAGAAATTCCACAGTGACACACAGAAAACTACAGGAGTGATCAGATCTAGCAGAAAGACTGACTACCTCACTTCAGAATAGAGAGCATTTAAAACATGAAGAATGGGTAAAATTACAGCAAGAGATGAAAAGATATTACAGATATTTTGAGAAAGAGAATAGCAGAAGTAAAAGCTAAGAATGGTAAAAAGCATAATCTATCTACAAGATGCAAGAATTATAAATATATATGCACCTAAAAACAGAGCTGTTGTCTTAGTTACTTTTCTCTCATTGCTGAGACAAAATACCCAATGCCCCCAGGAAAGAAGGGTTTATTTAGCTCACAGTTTTTGGAGGTCTCAGTCCATACTTGGCTGGCTCCAAGGCAAAGTGGCACATGGCAGAGGGCAAGTGTTCATGGCTACAGAACACAGCAAAAGCAGCAAGAGTAGCGAGAGCAAAAAGGAGGAGTGGTGAGGAGAGCAAGCCTCTTTCCCTCCTTTATCCTGGAAGCAAACTACCCATCCCAGGGCGGATGTAACACTCACACCCATAATCCCTCCCAGCATCGGACGATGGATCAATCATAAACTCTGGAAGCCTGCCCCATGACTGCACGAGGCTTTGTGGGGACACCCAGACACAAACCATGACAGCTACAAGATACAGGAAGGAACTCTTAAAGAATGAAGGGGAAAACAGACAGCAGTTGTAGCTTGAAGCTTCAGTGTCCCACTTTCACAGTGGAGGATGAACAAGGGGAGAAGCCTTGAACAGGACACGCCAACTCAGACCATCTGCCTGAGCAGACCGAACTGTGCACCACTCCTACCACCACAGAGGGCACACTCTTCACAAGGGCACGTGAGGCCTTTTCCAGGACGCCCCATGTCCTTATGATTCCCTTTACGCGAAATACAAAAGAGGCAAATCTGTAATTGCAGAATGTAGATTAGTGGCCACAAGACTCCATGGGTAGAAGACTGTGACAATGGCTGTGAGTGAGTGTGGTGTCTATAGGGTGATAAAACTATTCTGGAATTTCATGGTAGCAATGGCTGTACAATATAAAAAATACTGAATCAGATATTTTAAGGTTAAAGATTGCTGATGAGCAAGGAACCACATCTGTGTTGCAAGCAGCAGAAGAGCATGCCTGGATGTCAACTGACCTTGCCTCTGCCCAATCGTGTGCAGAAAGAGAGCTTCTTAGTAGGAAATTAGGCAAAACTGAATGTGCAGAATGAGGCGTTGGCTATAGTAACTTATCCTTTCACTCATCCTCTAGATCTTTACTAAAGATCAATTGTGTGTGTCAGGTCTTCTGCAAAGTGTGTGTACCCTAGTATATCTCACTACCATGGAGCAGTATTTCAATCTTAGATATCAAGTACAAGTTGATGAGCATAGTTACTTTTATGTATATATAAAACTACTGCATAATCATTTGATTTTTCCAGTCAGAAGAAACAGTGTATGAATGGAAGGTCAGCATCGCAAAAATAACAAAAAGTGGGGGCACAAAACAGGCATAGTGGATCTTAGCACTATCCAGAGAGATACTAGACATTCTGTAAATACAAACCAATGCTGCATGTCTGAGCTTTTAGAGAACACCCACAGCAATGTACCTACTACGTCGTGCATGTCTAATTTCACATCTAGGAAGCAATTTATCTTGCAGTTTGTCTTTTCACATGTAGGAAAGGGTGAGTCCATCAGTGAATTTGGGTGCTCTGGTCTGCTATATGTTACATTCTCACGTAGAGGTACAAACTGGTACTTGGGTTTATACGTTAGTCTCTGCAACTCTGTAGCGTTAGATAGTTTTGAAAGCCTAATCAACTCATACTAAATCCTGAAACATGATGAGCATGCCAGAATTGTGCTATTATCCAATGCTATGGAAGAAATATACATATTGGAATAAAAATTAAATTACAATGACTTTAAATGTTAATAGTATAAGTGAGTATCTTCTATATGCATAATACTCTGCTGGAAGGTACGTAGACACACGATATATGAGAAAAGCCATCTTTAAGTGGGCCCACTTTCCTGGATAAAGATAGCTCATGATAACTTCCAACCAAGGTATGTACAATATTTTACAGATATCAATCAAGTTCAATGAATATTACATTCAGAATTTTAAGTAAAAAAGAATGAATATATGAATTTACTTGATGCTCAATGGATATTTCCTATGAAATGGAAGTACCTTCTATTTCAATATTCAGCATACAAAAATTATGAGAGAACCATTACAAGAAATGATTCTCTTAATATAAAATAAATATATTCTTTCAGTTTTCTCGAAGTCTATATTCTGATTCAGTGTTCGCTGAATCTGGAAAAATTAGGCAGAATAGTTGTCACAGTTTCATATCATTTTTGGTCATTATTACTTTCTTCTCAGCTGTAAAGGTTCACAAGTTGCCTCGTCTGTTATTTCTCAGCCATTTGCATTCTCCACGCACAAGAGGGGGAACCTTGACATACACACTTTAATGTGTTCCCTCTTCAAGATCTATGAACATTCAACCTTCATTTTGACAGAAAATCAGTTAAAAATACTGAAAATATTAAATTATAGTGTTTAATGGCATGAGTTTTATAGTCTGAGGTGCACTTTTGTACTTTACATGAGGAATACGTGTGTATAATAGAAGCCTTTAAAAGGTGTTTACATGAACAAAAAATAATGGTTTGTAATTACACATTGCAGTAAATATTCTTATCTCTTTACTGCCTGAGAGCTCGTAAGACCATCCTGAGTCTCCAAGGTTCTCTCAGGTCCCTTTATCTTCTGGATAGACTTACTCAAGGTCACACAGCTGTTAAGTAGCAGGACCCAGAGCCCCCACCTTGTCCTGTCTGAGCACTTAGTGCATGCTAAATATCTAGTACTTGGTTTACTTATTTAACATCATTCTTACTGACTGGGTTAAAAGCCTCCACCGAGCAAGAACGTTTGTTTTATTTCTCATTGTCCACCAATGCCCAGCACAGTCCTTGCCCATCATAAATACTTGACACATTCTTGTTAAATGAGAGAATGCAAGACACCAAGTATCTCCAATTCCAGTGCTGTCCTTCTTATATGGCATCAGTGGACACTTTTAAATAGCAGTAATTTACTTGCTTAGAAGATCACGCTGCTCACATATTTGAAATAATCCAAACTGTGCAATATTATATGGAAATAAAAATGAGTCAGGTCAAAGAATCTTTGATGTATGTCAGCTGATCTACACTTCTTTCCCATAAATTCTACTTGCCATTTCCAACTGCTTGATACAGAGAAATGTGATAATCGAACTCCCTACTCTTACTTGCCAGACTGTGGTGAAAAGTGCGTAGCGTGCTCCGGCCAGCCCGGCCTCATTTCTCCCCGCCAGCAGGGGTGAGGAGAGAGGTCGCCGTGGACGCGCACAGGCGTGGCCGACAGCCGATAGCTCCTCTATCGCTGATACGTACGGGCAAATAGGCAGCAAAGCCTTCTTTTAAACGTTGGGTTTTAGGCGCACGCCCGGCAATAGACCCAGAGCTTCTGCGGCTCACTAGTTGTGTAGTTAGAGGAAGGGAGGGTAGTAACAGGGGCTTTTATTTGAGCATTTACACCGTACTAGGTATTTCACTAAAAACTCTTACGTATTATCTTACTTCGTCTTCACAACCGGGCTCTTATAACTACGCATATATTTGGTGATAATACTGCAGACTGAACTTATATCTCCAGACTTTTTAATTTCTATTTTGAAACAAGGTCTCTCTAAATTGCCAAGGTTGGTCTCAGATTTGAGATCCTCTTGCCTCAGCCTGCTGAGCACCTAGGATTACAGGTGGGCACCACTGCACCCAGCTTATAACTATATTTTTATACATAAGGAAGTTGATATTTAACAATGTGGATTTTTCTTAAATTCACTCAGGTATGAGGTGGCAAAAGTGAAACTCTAACCCAAGTCTTTTCAACTTTTACTATTTATTTATTTTTTAAAACTTTGGTAGCAATTTCATGGGATTTTTATGCTAGGAATATAAAGAACACTGAAAGACAGAAAGATAACTGAATAAGTACTATGTAAAAGTCAGCTTTTCTTATAATGTGTGCAGCAAATTCTTGGAAGCTGGCATGTCTATTGTATCTCTGGAGGAGGGGCTCTTCTGGCTTTGTGTTCTGGTCATACTCTTAACCCCTAGAGCTGACGTGGGCCTGTGGGTCAGGGCACCCATCACTTACAACAGGAGACCCTCCCCGGTGGCCGGTGCAGGGCTGGGGGAGCAGAGGGGAATGCGCGGCACAGCACCCGGGTTTTTCCGACCTGGTTCGTGAATGGCAGTGGCATTTTCCTGGACTCCTCTGGGACAATACCTTGGAGAATCATTTGCCTTTAGTTTCTTTGCCAAATTAAACCTGCTGGGCTCATCTCATCCAGGTGGTCCCTGATGGTGTCAGACAAGGTACTGTGTGGCCAGGGGCTTGTATGCATTTTACCTTTCTGTCACTTCTTTGCCCCTTAGAGGAGAGGAATTATTTTCACAGCACTAACAGCAGCAAGAGTACACCTTACAGATTATACTAAACTGTAGACCGTCTGCAACTATTTAAAAGCCCGGGACACAGTAGGTACTTAATAGATTTGTGTTGAACTGAATTGTAGTTGAACTAAACTTTGGTAGCTAATCCCACTCTATGAGAACCAGCGTGGTGGTCCCATCCTGAGTCCCAGCAAACCCACCCATGATATCTAGACACAGCTAGGAGTCGGCTATCTGACGTAGACTGTGAAGAGACCTAGGACTTACTCATAGATATATCACTGAGGATGTCCAAAGTGTACTAAACAAAAATCTATATGGTGAGTTGAACTTTTCTAAATATTCTTCCTTCCTCACCGTCAGGTTTCTCGCCTTCCTCTTTCTCCCTGTAGACTGAGCCACATTAACTGCTTTAATTTCCCACTTCCTTCTGGCAGGCTTAGTTATATGTATGTATGTAACACACATACTTACATAAACAGGAATTGAAGTCAATTTAGATAACAACTGACAAGAAATTAAATATTTAAAAATGTTGTGGATCACGTAGTCAGCATCTCAAGTTGGAAAGAAAACCCGCCTCAATTATCTCATCTTGGCATTCCTCCCCTCCCCCCTAATCTACGAATGCTCTGTATTTACTTAGGGCCGCAATTTTCAGTTGTTTATTCCCGGCTTTCACATCCAAAGTTGGGGAAACAGACCTCAGTGAATTTCAGCTTTCAGAGTTAATAGCATATTTCTGGTATGGTAGGTATTTATTCAGCCTCAGTATAAGGAGGTAGGCATCTGTTTTTCTTTTGAGTGATGACACATTCATTTTCTCCTGAATAATAGAGACATTTCAAAATGCATAAAAGCCCACTTTCTGCTTCATTTCCTGTAAATAACTTACACTTACTTCAAAGCTGACCTTTCACTCAGATCAAAATCCATGTTACTAACAACTTGCAGAGAAGAGAACTGAACTTCATGGACGAACACTAAAATAACTGTATCTTGCTTTATATATTCTGCCCTGTACACCTTTGAGGGTTTATAATTTCTGGGGATATCCTGAGCAGCTTGACTGAATTCTCTGCCAAAACTCACATCTGACCAGAACCCTGTTATTTTTTTTCCACTACTGTTCTTTAAAAAAATGCCATCAAGGAAGCTTAACTGCAACAGTTCTCCTTCAGTGTTGGCAGTTTTGCATGAGTTCAGGCAAGTCAAAGTAAAGGTCTCAAACGCATACAAAATCTTAAATAGAACCTGGGTTAAAAGGAAAGGAAATATTGTATATCCTCAATATTACAGAAATTAAGTATAAAAGATAGACTACTAAATTGCAGCGGGAAATCGAATTAGTCATATTCACTGGAAACAGAATTCAAATTACCTTGCACTTGGTTTCTGGTGAGGAATGAGGAGGCTTCAAAAATAGACGCAACACTCGCTGGCCATTGTTTAAAATAGAAGTTCCAAGACTAAGTTTCTCTTACAGCATTTAATACGCCTGGATCAAAAGGAGCAAATCTGGCTGGTTTAGGAAAATCTTTAGGGAAAATCTAATTCCTTTGTCTTCTCAGCAAAGCCTCTGAATAGGGGTCTAAGTTTACTTTAGTCTGGGCATTCTGTGAGCTGACCGACACATTTACTGGGAACCAGAAAGAGTTCCCCACAGGATCTGATCTTCAGAATTCTTTTGTTTCTTGCCTCTCAGATGGAAAAAGAATTACAAGTATTGCATTGTCTACAAACCCATTGCCCATTCAGTCTCCATTTTAAGATACTACATATATACTCCATGTATGTGGGCATGCGTGGTGTGTTTCTGAGAGACAGAAAACACTGTGTATATTTCTGGTTAATATTATTCATCTGGAGAAGGGATAATATTATAAGCAAATTATAAAATTAGAACTGAGCTGAACTTGAAAATTATTACACATAATGGCCATTAATACTTGACTTCTAAAACTGTTATCTTTTACTATTTAAGCACCAATCATATCAAAAGGGAATCTCATTCCCTGAAATATTTTCTCCTTCCCACTGCTTCCTAATATTCCAGGATTCATCAAGAGCAGAGCATTTATAACTGTGGGCTCTGTCATTTATTGCTCCTGCTTCGAACAGAATGGTGAAGAAATATTTATGGTAAAGGTTACTCAATTTGGAATTAGAAGCTAAAAGTAACCCACGGTTCTTCCTTTGTGTGACTTAAGATCCTCCTTTTGTAATCCAACAAGGAACACCAAAAAGCGGTAAAATAAAGCACACTGGAAAACCAAAGAAGGCAGAAACGCATGCACTTGTGCTCCAGGCTGACACTCCTGAGTGCTCCCCAGCCCCTGAAACTCCTGACTTGGTCGGCCTTTTCAAGTGCTAATTTCCAGGCCGCCAAATGAGCTCATGTTACTGTCCCTGGACCCGGAGATCTTTGTTCTGTTCTTAGAAGAGTGTTGTGGCCCTCGGAAGTTATTTATGCAACCTGTAAAAGAGAGAGCAAAATGACTGCTTTTTATCTCGCCTTCTACGAGGGTTCTCAGGAAATTTATGAAAAATCTATTGCGGTGGCTGCTGAGCTATGAATGCTAGCTCCTAATGGCTGCTAATGGGAGACCTTAGAGCTGTCTTCCTGTTTTCCTTACCCCGAGTGGGAGGGCAGCAGGCAGGGAGGGTGAGAAGATGGAAGAGCTGGTAAGTGATTGCTGGTGCGTTGGGTTTGATAATGGAGCTTCACTTGGAAATGACTGTGCTGGGAGAACATCCCAACTCTCTCTCTTGCACTGGGCATGTGGTAAGCAAGCACTCCGCTGCTGAACCACAGCCCCAGTCCTCCACTTGAAATCTTCACCCTGTTCTCCACTATAAATTGCTGCGAAGAGATTTCACAGCACATTCTAAAATGTAGTACTTTTGTCTTTGAAGAATATGACACTTTTTCCTCTGCTGTTCTTAAAAAAAATGCCATCAAGGAACCTTAACTGCAACAATTCTCCTTCAGTATTGGCAGTTTTGCATGAGTTCAGGCAAATCAGAGTAAGGATCTCAAACACATACCAAATTTTAAGTGGAACCTGGGTTAAAAGGACACTACACTTTTTCATGTAGTGACTTCTGGAAAACAGTTATTTAATTACTCTGCAACTTGTTGCTTAGTTTAAGACATTTGATACACACAGTCCCTTACAAGGAAAATATGCCATGATCATGTGCTAATAAAACTATTTTCCATCTGTATATTTGTAATGCCTCTTGGGACAAGTGAGCCCTCTTAACACACTTTTGTACAGAGATCGGATACGTTTAGACCTATTAACTACTCATGACCGCTGTTCAAACATATCCAACAGTTATCATCCCAAGTATTGGATACATAATAGTTCCTTTCTCTTGATATGTAATAAGAGAGTAAGAAACCTCCAAACTCATTTCATTCTCTGTGAAGAATCCCAAGACTCTTTTGGTCCCTGGAAAATGGTGACTTGACAGCAGGGAATCTGACTTCTGGGGCTGCCTCTCCTCTTTGCTCACTCATAAACCATTTTGGTTGGAGGCAACTTGTTTTTCAGTATTTTTACAGAAAAGACAGCATGGAAGCTCAGCTTCTCCGAGCAATACCAGATGACGGCAAGGACCAAAATAAAACCAAACACTCGAGGAGACGCAAACATTAAGGACCTCTGAAATTTCCATCTCTGTTGGGTATTCTTGCTCTTTGCACCCATATCTGCTCTCTGTGATGTAACAGAGACCTGTGTCTGTAGGCAACAATGGCTGAATAATTCGGTATCTAGAAAAGAAAATCTATTGAACTAAGGAAGCCGCAAACAACTAGGGCAACTTATTGAAAACTTCCAGAACAAAAAGCCTCAAACCTAAGAAAATTGCTGCTGAGGCTTATCATTGATAACGTCTCACTTTATGTGGTTAATTGCTTTCTGCATCCATGGATGACCTTATCCTTCTTTACTCATCTATGGTTTTGCTATAAGTGCCCAGGCATCGGCATGGTTCACTGGGGACTCCATTAGACTTTCGGCAAACACAAAGGCAGGACTGAGTGGAGGAAAATTAAACCTACGCTCTTAGTGTCAATCAATTTTCACATTTTGACTTGGCCTGATTTTACTATATTATTGACAAGTTATATTTCTCTTGTTAGTTATTCAATCCTCAAAAGATTACCATCAGTCTAGGCAGAGGAGAAGTGTGGCGTGAACACCATTACTGCCCCTGGTTGGGGCTGAAGCAGGGCACTTGCACCCAACCCTAGCAGGCTGTGATGAGTGTCAGTCAGTCCTGATGACAGAACAGGGAACAGAATGCGAGAGCTGGGCTCTTCCTAGAGCAAGGCCTGAGGAGCTACTGTCCGAATTTGTATAACTTCAAGTCAGAGCTCCTTTGTGCAGACAAGCTCCTCAGCTCCACCCGAGGCAGCCTGCAGTAGCACCCGCAAGGACAGCCTCTCGACTTCTTGCTCTGTGAGTCAGGACTTTCACCACTCAGGACACTCATGGCAGACATACCGGAATTCAGAGCTCGCTGATCAGGAGACCTGTCTTCCCTTTGGAGCCCAGGCGGTGCTCTGAAATGGAACAAGCCTATGGACTAGAGGGACCAAATATACTTGGCTGGCGCTATCTAGTCCATCAATAGCCACCCTAGGCGATGTAATTTTGGGAAACACTGGAAATATCACTGTTCCACAAATGGCTCTATTTGGTGCTTTTGATTTAGTACTAAGGTTGCTGGGTGCAGTAAATAAAAATATAGGGTGCCCAGTTAAATCTGAACCTCAAATAAACCAGTCTTTTTTATATATAACAGAAGACCATCTTGTGCAACATTTGGCCTGATTTCACCGTACTGTTACATTTTTCTTGTTAGTTGTTCAATATTCAAAAACTCAAAATAAGGTCACATTTGTAGGGACAAAGGATGACATTACAACATTAGGGGTGCTTAATTTGGGGCAGAAGTGCAGCATAAAACTTTTTGGTCCACATATGAGCATGAAACATTTGCGGTATACTTATACTAAAAAGTTATGTTTGCTATTTATCAAACATCCAAACCTCGTTGTGTGTCCTGTATTATATTTGACAATTTTGCCAGGAGCCTCAACACCTCTCCTGAAGTGAAGGGAGCAAAACCTATGGGACAAATAGTTATTCACTTTCACCCTCCAGTTTTGGAGCTTGAATTTTCTGCATCACTGAGAGGCACTATCAGCACAAAGCCTGAGCGTCCTGGTGTGACGTCAGTGCACACCTGCCACGATGCCAGCACTTTGGTTGACATCACCAAGGCTGCCTCTCCGGGTTCTGGCAAGAAACATCATCATGGTAATTTGGGGCAGGATGAGTGCATACTAGTAACAGTGGCTGGGGAATTAAGAAAGCTAGTTTTCAGAGATGTTCCTTTAGTTAACATCCATCAAGCATTTATTATTCGACATGCAGTGTGGTAGGTTTCCAAAGTACTACAGTGGGCAAGTATGGAACTCAGCATCTTGTTGCCCATAGACTAATGTGAGACACCAAGTCCAGCGACAACTGCAATCTAGTACAGTGAGAGTGATAATAATTTCCGAGTGTGTAGGAGGGGAACCTAACTCCTTTTTGGTTTCCTATAGAGGTGACTTCTAAGTTCAGCTCCAATGCACCAGTAAGATTAATTCAAGAGGAAGACTCCATATGAAACCTCCGATCCATCTGGAAAAAAGCTGAGGGGACTAGAGTGTCATCTGCATGGTGGGACAATTAGAAAAGTATTTGTCAATTAGAAATTTATTTCCACTGTGTTTTCCCTGTGAGGCTGGGTGCCTGGAAAAATATCCACCACTTCCTAGTGTATCAGTCTGAGATTCAGGTTGAGAAAATATCATTTAGGCATAAGAGACCCGGAAAGATGACATCTTATAGCCATTAGGTGTAAGTGCTAATTTATTGCAGATTCCAGGGAGCAGCTCACTAGGGTGCTGGTGTTACACAGGGAAATAGGACATTTCACCATATATTTTGCATTGACAGTTCTTTCATAATAGGGCAGTGGTTACCATTACCAAAGAATTAAATGATCTCTTCTTTTCAGTTTTAGGAAGGGGCCACGTGTAGACCAGCAGCCTAAATGCAGCACCTGTGAGGATATTCCGCTCCTCTTAAAGGGTCCCTATGTTAGGCTTTGCAAAGCTCATTTCTCTTCTTTTGGTCAGAGCAGCCCCAAAATAAATAGATTTCAGAATGAGAAAACAACTGTTTTTTGTTGTTGTTGTTGTTGTTTAATCTTAATAATAGGGTATTTCAGGTTTGTCTAATGAAAACCAGAAGCTGATGATCTAATGCAATCAAATAGTAGTTTTTGTGCAAAAAGAAATAGTAAAATAACATAGGACCTTGTCTAAATAAGACTTATAAATGATGCCAGCTAAATGGGGAAAAAATAGCAATAACCTTTTAAAACATTAATTTAGACTTTTATTGAAATACAAAGGATCTCCAGTGTCTGAAAGCAGGCATTGTCTCTCCCTTTTATTTCCATAGAACTGTGGCTTGAATACAGCACAGCAGGGTGTGTGTTTTCTAAAGTCGGGTCATTATCAGAGTGTTCGTTGCCATTTGCCAATAGGCCTTTATTTGGCAAAGTTGAAAACTGCTGACAAATGGGATTCTTCCTGTAGCAGTGTAATATGGTACAACTAAATACGCCTGATCACAAAAACCTGCAAGAGCAGTCCAGGCAGCCACAGTTTCAAGAAGATTCAGGACAGTTCGGGACAGGTAACAGGGAAATTTTTGCATCTTTGATTATCTCTCTTACTTCTATTATTGTAGATTTTAAGTTGTAGGGAGTGTGAAATTATTAAAAACAACATATAGATTTTATCCACAGTTGCAGGGATTTCCCATTTCCCTAAGTTCCTCTGAGGAAATGGAAGAGGCAGTTTGTGCTTCTGCACACTCTGATCCACCAGTTTCTGTGGGTGCCTGTAACTCTTCTTCCTGTTCTAAGTTGCCACTGTTTAGAGACAGAGTGAAAGACTTTCAAGACTCCAAACATTAATTGCTTACACATATTTTGTGTTTTTAGATGCCAAGAAAGTCTAAGAGGAAAACCTCCCTAAAATTGGAAAGGGGACCAATGTCAGACTATTTCATTACAATCTCCACCTGCAGTAGCCACTCTAAAAGAACAGACACCTCACTTAAAGTGGATTTCTTGGGAAAATATGTTCTGTGAACCTTGCTCTCTAATTACAGCTGGGAGAACATGAGGTTTGTTTGGAATCAAATGTAGCTTTCCACTACCATAATTACACATTTTATTTCAAACACCTAACTGCCCTGTTTGAAGATGTTAGCACAATTGTACTAAATATTATCCTGAAGTTCTTGCTAAGGAGGGCTGGCAGAGAGTGAAGGAACAGGACAGCAGTTGAAATGACGGGTTTATGAGGGTTTAGTCAACTCATGGGCAGAAGTATTGTGCAAAGAAATGAGCTTTGGCCTTTCATTCAGAGCTTGGAGTTCCAGTCTCAATGTGATGCTCTGAGGCCTCTTACTAGGCTGGCAAAGCCATGGTCAACTGGAAGCACACTGAGGGGTGGGTGCTGAACAACATTCATTAGGCCCCAAAGGACTTGAAGCAAATCTATACATCTGGAGAATAACTTTTATAATATGGTTAAGTGCTTATTATGACACAAAGAATGAGTGTCTTAAAGCCAGTGTTGGCATGTTAAGTTATGGGCAAGTCATCCAGTGAGCCCAGAATGAGGGGGTAGAAAGGAGGGAGATTGGAGAGCAACGAATGGCAGAAATTAATCGGATACATTCCATAGATTTAGGGCACTGAATCACTACATCATTCCCAGGGTATCTGTGTAATGTGGCTGTGTTTAAGATCTTCACTGACTCTGAGGGCTGGGAGTGCGGCTTAGTGGCAGTTCTTGCCTAGCATTTGTAAGGTGCTGGGTTTGATCCCCACCACACACACACACACACACACACACGAATTCTTGAGGGTCTCCCAAAAGCCCATGTGCTAGAGATTTGGCCCCTAGTTTGACCTTACTAGGAAATGGTAAAACCTTTAAGAAGTAGGGTCTAGTGGGATGTCTTTGGAGGTGTGTTCTCAGAGGAGGATTGTGGGACCAAGGTCTTTTCCTCTATGGCTTTCCCTTCCCTTTCAAAAAGTGAGTGGTTTTGCACTGTCATGTGCTGCCCACCATTGCTACCTGGCGTACCTATATCAGAGGCCTAAAAGTGATGAGTCCTTCTGATGTGGACTGAAATTTCTAAGACTGTGAACCAAAGTAAGCCGTTTTTCTTTGTGCATCTGTTATCTCAGGTAGGTATTTGTGATAGTGATGCAAAACAGTGACACAAGCACACCCTGAACTACTTACCCCTATTACCGTGCAGCTGACTTCAGAAGGGAAGAAACACAGGGCATGTTATCTGATGATGTTATTTCACTGTGCAGTTATAGGAGGCAGTATAAACAGACAATAGCAGAACTAGTAAAAAATAGTAAGTCCTGCTACCCTACTTGGGATCATCCAACAAGCTGTCTGCTGAGCAGCAGATCATATTCCTGAACATTCTGGGAAAGGGCCAGACATATAGCAAGTGTTGCTCTAGGTGTTTCCAGACATTTCATTCTATTAGTGTGTTCTTATATAAGCCCCATGGAATAAGAGGATTTTGCCCATGTTTGACTTGCGGGAATGCCTGGGGAAAGCCAGCTGCCCTCATCAACTTCCATTACAAAACATTCGTTTAATTCTATTTTTTTTTTCAGAGCCAAGGAATCTCTGTGATTCATTAACAATTTAATAATAACCTCTTACATTTGGGTAGCCTTTGATACGGATGATTTTCAAAAAAGTTTCACATAGATTTCCTCACTGGATTCTTAAAAATAAATCTTTAAGTTGGGTGAAAGAGAATTATTACCCTCATTTTAAATATGGTGAAATTCATTCAGGGTCAGGAATTTAGCTTCTGCTAGAATTAAGCCCTGCTTCCTGTTTTTCCCCTGGAGACCTTGAGGGAGACCAAGAGCAGCCAAGCAATTTACCATCTCATTGCTAAGCCCTGCACCAACTTGTGGACAATAGTCTCATTAATTGCTAAAGATCTTTGGATGGAGACCAAGGACTTTCCTATCTCTGCAAAAATCTTTACAGAAACATTTTTCTCTCTTTACTCCTCCTCCTCATCTAAATGCTAAAATATTTACAGTGATAGGCCAGATAACACCGTGCTGCCTTGTGATTTTTCAGTGAAAGGATGAGAAGCACATGATAAGGCTGGCAATTCTCAACTGCCGACATAGTGGAAGGAACACTTGTCCAGAATTTAAAACCTGTGGGTTCTGGTCCTGTCTCTTCCACTTGTTGGCTCTATAAGCTGTCCCTTGTTGCTTAACACGCTCTCTTATTCTATGAAAGGGACTGTCCTAATAAAATCAGGATGTGGAGGGGTTTTCAAAAATCGTATGCTTATGTATAAGTAGGGTTACAATTAGAGAAGTTTTACACACACACACACACACACACACACACACACACACACGCATGTACACACGATGATAGGCAATGTAACTGTCTAACATATTGATGGTCTCAGTCCACTGAGGGAGAGAAAAGGTTTGCATGCTCAGATGGCTGTGTTCGAGTGCTGTCTTACGTAGAAGTACCACCGGCACATGATTTTTAAACTATTGGTAGCATAAGTTTAACTATTTGAAAGTAAGGAGACAAGTTTCTCATAAGTCATTCCATCTCTAGGGGTCCTCAGGGAATTTTTGGGATCCAGGGGGTCTTGACGAAGGAAGATGGGAAGCCATGCTCAAGGCCAGTCCGGCAACACATACAATGTAACCACAGTTAAAATGACCAGGAAGACCTGTGTACAGGATTAGGAATAGTGATCCTGGAGGCAAGACCGGGACCCAACCACAGAATTGGGCACCAGGCTGGAATGACGGTAAATCTAAGCTGTATCATCTGCTAGTATGTAGTTCTGTGGACTAATCTTTTTGACACTCAGTGTCTTTAATTTGTGTGTGTGGTAGCATCATACCATAGTGTCATTTTGAGAATTATAGGAAATTCTTGACCTTGAGCAAGTACTGGCACTCAGTCAATGGCAGTGTCAGGGTTTTACTCACACCTCACTCCGCTGCAGTGACTTCTCAAACATCCCAACGATGCAGACTGTGTCACCCAAACTTTATGACTCCTCATCCATTAATAGTTGTTGATTTGCATTTATAGGAAATCATTTCATTACTAACTTCCCTATGATGATTGTTTAAAGGTTGAAAGATACAGTTAGCAGTTCTTTTAATGCAGAAGCTCAGAGAAAAATGGTGCCACTAACTTGTTTTGGGAAACTCTTTGCTCAAAACAAAAGGCCATGCTGTCCCCTGAGGATCATGACACTTGAGTTCAACCTCTGGATTACTTTAGCACAGGATCATGTCCTATTCATGTTTTACTTATTCAAGAACCACTTATAGAATATTTACCTAAGAGTATCAAATTCACAACAATACAGTGTAATGTTAAATTCATAGTGTCTAGTTCATTGAAGGTGCAGAATTTTAAAAATAATTGTAAAATGTAAGTGGTTATTGATGCAACAGAAGAAACTACACATATATGTTATATATGCATGACATAAAGGCTATTTCTGTCAACACTTCCCATAAAATGAGTAATGTGGACCATAATATCTCAGTTACTCTCAAATATCAAAATTTTAATGTATATAATTTAGTATAATTAATACATTCGATTTACATAGCTTAAGATACAAATTAGTCCTCATATTATTGTAACACAGAGGCAAAGAAGTTTATGACATAATCCTTTCTTTACACTTCCTGCACTTACAATTTTCCTTTTTATCCTTGAATTCATGATTGCCTGAGGAAATGATTCATGAATGCATTAAATCCTCCTTTAATCAGACAGGTAAAAATTGTATTGTTAGTTTCTTTTTAAAAAAAAAATCACAGGTTTGATTTATTACTTGTATAACTCACGTCAGAATCTTTTGGTTTAAACTTTTCTACAAAAAAATACTGTTTTAGGTAGAAAAAATTTGTCTTCTTAAGTGAAGAAACAAGGCTAAATTAGTATTTCCTTTTTTCCCTTGTCTTCTTGCTAAAATTAGCCTGAGCAAATTTTGCACCAAAGTGGCTATAAGTAGGGGAAAGTGAATTTAGAGGTGATGTAGTTCTTTGTATTTCTTCATGATTTCCAAGGCTATTGTTAGTTTTGAGGAAACATGTTTGGGGATACACTTATTTTACGTCTTCAAAGGGGGCTGTTTTACCACAGGACATGGAATAGGAGGGCGTAATGGGCGCGAGTCGCATCACCTGTCAGTCTGAAAAAACTGCGAGGAATTGAAAGCATAATGACTCTGAGGTGTAAAATGCCAGGCGTTTATCTGCAGCATTCCAGATAGAAGTGTATATCTGTTAAGCATGGAGTATCTCCTTTAACGAGACGGCGCTGTGCTCTTCTCTCCTGCATATCCTTGACGAGCACACCTCATCTGTCACGTCCAGACATGTTAAAAGGAACCTTCTTCCCCTGCTCCTTTCTAGTCTGAATAAGTAATTATGAAAAACAAATCATTGCCATGTCTCCTTCTTTCTTCAGTTTTATTGGGTTTTGTCTGCCTGTCTCCCATGGACATAAAGAATTGTTCTGTTCATTCATATCCAATGATTTTCTTTGGGGGGTTGTTTCAGATAAAACAGAAGTCTGATTTGTTAGGAATGTAGCCTTAAAAGTCTCTAAGAGCAACTATGCATATGAATTTGAGGGCAAAATGTCACCCTCTAACTGAACTGAATGGAGGAAACACAATAGAAGTCTGTTTAACATTATGCTGGGCAATAGGGAAAGAAAAATTTGGATGTGGGCGTTCTTTCTGAAGGCCTTCGAGATGCCAGCCATATTAAGATTTGAGGGGTACGTACCAGGCCATAGTGGGAGATTTATTTCTGTTAAATTTAGTGCTCTTGATTGAATGTTGGGGGTTGGGTCTGAAGTGTGGGATGCCCTGCTAGCCTAAAACATCTTACAATTCTGAAACACGCGCAGCTACCTGATCTGTGAATGCAGTAACTAGTTGTGGTGGTGGTGGTTGTGGTGCCAGTGGTAGTGTGTGTGCATATGCTCACAGACCTCTATAATGAGTATCTGTCAAAGAAACGAAAGAGAAAAGAGGAGGGGGTTAGGTATGTCATCAAGTGGTTTGAGAAGCACAAGGCAGAAGAGTTGGGGCCAACTTCATATTCATCTACATTTCAATGAATGGGATGCTTCCCAGGCAGATAGCTGAATGGGAATAGGACATCCCTTGTCATATGGATGCGAAGTTGATTTCTGAATCCTGATGTCACACAGAAGTCTAGGACTGGGCATCTCAAATTTCTTCCCTTTAGTATCTGAAATGCTCCAAGAGCCCTTCATGACTAACACCACCCTCACAGTGCAACACGCAACCCAGTAATGTGCTTCACGTTGGGCATCTCTGAAGAGCTCCAAAATTTGAAGGGTAAAATTATCTTCAGCCCGTCTCTGTTTGCCTGCTGGCCGCTGTTCTCTTTGCAGATCTCCCTCAGTGCTAATTTCCCGCCTTCTGTCTCTGGCTCTGCCTCCCTCTCCACCCTTTCTGTCTTTATCTGATCCTCATCCATACTCATACTGTCACATTCATGCCTTTGACGCCTAAGTCATGTGGCCAGTAGTGAACTGTCTTCTAATTTATTCTCTAAAGCTTTTATTTGTTGGACATCTTCTCCTGAGCATTTTGAACCTCAAAATTACAACATATCAAGCTAAATTAAGTTAAATTAAATTTCTCAACTTTCTTTCTACTTTGCTATCTTGTCAGTAATGACAAAAAACGGAAGTCATTGCCATCACAGTCAAACAAACCAATCTCCTGACTCATCCAGCCATTCAGTCATCGGACATCTACTGTACATTTACTGTGTCTCTTCTATATCTGGATGATAGGGTCACGAACCTGAAAAGGATGATTTTCACCCTGCAGAGGCTCCCAGTCATGACAGGTATGTTACTGGACTACACAATTTGATACAAAATCTGACAGGATGTCACAGAAACACATAGGTGAGATATCTAACCCAGCCAAGAAGCGGGGGGGGGGGGGCAGGTATGAGGAAGAACTTCTAGGAGAAGGTAATGTTTTTTTGAGTCCTAACAGCGGTTTGGAGTTATTCTGATGACAAGATAGACATAGATGTCAGTTTTTCTTGCAGAAGCGGCTACAGGCCACAAGCCCAGCAGCCTGGAAACTCTGAGAAACTATAAGGGTCTCAGGATGACAAGAGGTTAAGTGTTGGGAGGGGCATGCACTCCACCCCACACCCAGACTTGGGGGTCTTCCCTACAGTCGCTCACAATTGGCCTCACCCTTCTTCGCCCTGCATAAGACAGCTGCCAAGCCTGAAGATTTGCTGCCAGGCGCTCCGCCCTCTGACTGAAAGCCACTGTTCCCTGTTCAGACCTGCTTTGCCCTCGTTAGGCACGGTAATGCCCCCTGACTCACAGTCTCCAGGGCTCCTCCGCTCCAATTTCTTTTGCCTCTCATTACAGAACGTTCCTAAAACCTCACTGCTAAAGCAGGTTCTGCACTCTGGCAGCACTGACAGTCCTGGGGGCTCTGTAGACATCCAGAGTCTCAGGCTCCCAGACCTACTGCAATAGTCGGATCTTAAGTGTCTCTCAAAGGTCTCTGTTCACGGCTTGCTGCCCAGCCATGGCCCAGTGGAAGGTGGTGGAACATTTGTGAGGTGGGCTTGTGGGAGGTCTGCAGGTTGCTGGGTGTGTGCCCTGAGGAGCGTGGCGGGGTTCCGCTCCCCTCCTCCCTTTGGGTTTCCCACCACAAAAGACAGATTGGGCTCCCCCAGCCCCCGCCTTGTACTCCCACCCCTACCATGCTGGGCCATCACGGCCTGTGCCAGCCACAGACTAGAAGCCCCCAAACTGTGAGCAAAAGTGAACCTTCTCCCTTTGTAAGCTGATTACTTAGAGTCTTTGTTATAGTGACAGAAAGCTGACTAACCCGTCTACTATACCTGTATCTACACTTCAGCAAACTCCCTTTGTGAACTAAATTTATATTAAAATCTGAGATGCACCATTTTCAAGCATAGCTCTATATTTGTCCCACCACGGATGAAACACAAAACGTTCACTGGCTCTGGGGCCCATAGAACACAGCTCAAAAGCCATCAGCTGACTTCCACTTCTTTCTAGCCTAACAGGGTGCTTTCCTCAGTTCCCTCCACCCTTCCCCAGCTCCTACCTTTTCTCCTTGGGAGTGCCCTGACACCTGTCCTCCTCCAGCTGGCCCACTGGGCTGAGCGGAAATGCCAAAGTGTGTCTCTTCTATCTCTGAGCACTGAACGTATTTCTATTATTTCTTCTTAGCATGTCACACACTGCAGTATAATTATCAGCATGGTATAGTACATATGCAGTATAGTTATATTTCTGGTTAGCAATCTGAAAGCTCCGGAAGGGCAGAGACTACATCTAACCCACATAATTATCCCTCATAGTTTTACCTCAGTACATATTTCTAGGATAAATTATTGAAAGAAAAGTGTTTGTATCTATAAGGTGAAAAAGACTAAGTACATATTGCTCTTAACAGCAAGAGAAACAAAAAGTGATTCAACATTCATTTGGAAAATTCCAAGAAATGACCTCTGATAGATTTAGACGACAAATCTGCGAAACAACTTTATAACTATGAAAACATAGATTGAAAAAAAGATGGACCAGCCAATTAAAGTTTTGTCCAAATTTCAGAGTGTTAAACTTTGCAATACCCATTTAACTTGAATATCACGTAGGACACTCATGAAAGAATTCCAGGTATATAAACTCTATGCTTTCATCTCTTCTAATTAAAGAGAGGGAACACAGGGCTACCTATAAGCTTTCTTAGCCTTGTCTTTAATGAATCATGTAAAATTTGTTTCAGCTTCCTGACACATGGACACACTGGTCGGAAACATTCCTTGGAGTCATTTTGTATAAAACAAGGAAGAATCTTTGTAGATGCAGGAGAAACTTGCAAGGTTTTCAGGCAAGGAAAGATCATGTTCACAGAATGCTGATTTGGTAAAAGAAGGAAAAGGGTTTTGCTGAGAGAATACCAATGCATTGGAACGGCACAGCCCAAACATGTTGGGGCATTCTAGGTGACCAGCTTTCAATGACAAGCCCTCAAGACAAGGAGCCCGCCCGCCCGCCCGCCTGCCTGCCTGCCAGAATCTCACAGATTGGACATACGCAAAGGAAACACGCCATTCATCTTTCCAAAAGTTGAGGGAACAAGGGGGCACTGAAACTGTATTGAGCGATTCTAATTATCACTTTCTTGTACACCAGAATGCAGGACAGTTTTAGCCACTGATAACCCCAGCAGGAGTCAGCCAGAACCAAAGTTGGAAGGAAGATTTGGAAATCTTCCCTTTTTCATAAGTTTGTACATGGCCAAGTTGTGAAGTTAATGACCCATCTGGATTTTCTGCTTCTGCTTTTAGACTTTTAAAAAGTTAAAAAAAAAAAAAAAAAAAAAAAAACTCCTGGCATGAGTTCTCAATGAGTTTAGAATGACAAGGCATCCTTGAGTCCCAAAAGAAACTTGTGCCTTGGCCCATAGCCTTTCTTGTCCCATGGAAATCTGTAGTGGTACGGATGGGAGCTCTACTGCCTGCCCCCGAGCACGTGGTCTGCACAGCGAAACTCCCTGACTCAAGTCCTTACTCTGCCCCTTACGATCCCCGCAGCAAATCATTATAGCACATTATGCCTGTTAGACCTCGGCTGTCTTTCACAATTTGTTATTTTGATTACCGTAAAGTTATTAGCATTAATTCTAGTTTTCAGAAGTAGTACATTAAAATGTTATTGCGGTGATTAATGCTCTTGATTACTGAATTTTTTGGACATTTTCTCAAATTTTTCACAGGAGGCAATCGAGTTACTAGACTTATGTTTCCATTTCTTTGTATATAAAAGAAAGCTAAAAACAGAAACCACACTTTGGATCGTTGAGAGGAAAAGAGGAGGTAACAAGCTGCACTGTCTAGAGCCACAGCCCGAGGCGTGCGTGAGCCCTTACTACTCGCTCCTCTCTTGACGACCCATCTCCCCTCCTCTCGCTGGGGGGCACATCGGTCTTAAGATCTCCAGCAAGCACCACCCATAGTGCTTGTAAAACACAGACTTCTGGACTTAGGCCCCCAGAAACCCTGACTTCATAGGAAGGGGACAGGGTTTGAAAATCTGCATTTGCAGCAAGCTCCCAGGAGCTGATGCTGCCCTACAGAGAGCGTAGTTAGCGTGCGCCCTTGTAAACCTTGGATTCGTCCGTCACCAGCACCACATCTGTCATTAGTCGTCAGCACATGCACTTAGTGTAAACACAGCAGCTCCTACAAACATCCTGGGACTCCACTGCGCAGGTTCCCTTTGAGAAACGCAACCAGTTGCCAATTGCCTCTGCAGCTTTTATCTGTCTATTGGCTTTTCCTTCAGAACCTATAGCACTATCTTATCACTGCTTATTCTGACTTTGTAAACGAATACCTAGGGTAACATTGCAGAAGTCTCTGAGACTACCCGCCAGCAATGTGCTCTCAGTGCCAATGGTAAGGAGGCTCAGAGTCTCAGTGCAGTCCAGTCCAGCTCAGCTCAGCTCGGCTCGGTTCAGTTCGGGTCAATGAACCCTCGCCAGTGCTTGCCAGCTATCGGGCAGTGCGGATGAAGGGGCCCAGGCAGCCACTTAGAATGCACAGTCCCTTGAAGGGGGAAACAGAGACACACATGGCTACGAAGTTGTAATTCAGGACTGAATGTACATTAACTTTCTGTTGTGACACAATACTTGACACCCACAGGGTAAAGAAGGACATGTTTAATTCGGCTTTTGTGTCAAGGCAATTCTGTCCGCATCAGCTGGTTCTGAGGCAGAAGCATCATGCCAGAAGAGCATGGCAGAGAAAGTTGCTTAGTTCATGGTGGATGGGAAGAGCAGGGGAACAGTGTCAAGAGGAAAAGGTGGAAGGGCCAGAGAAATATCTAAGGTCATGCCCCATGGCCTACCCCTATGCACTGACACTGTGGTCCACTGACCCTCTGGGCTGCCAAGCCAGTCAAGTTGCTGTGATCAACCTTAAAAGTTAGAGTAAATGACAGAATAATAACAGAGAAATGACCTAGAGGAAGGACTAGAGAAAGTGTCTTTTCTCCCTTCCTGAGAACGACTGTCAGGGCCGCTAGGGTTTGTAACCCAGTAGCCTCTTGGCCCCTTGATTTACCCTGTTACAGGTATGCCGAGCCTTGAACCTCTCCTTTCCCAGTGGGAAGCCTCTCTTATGCCAGTAACTGGGGAGATCGATCTGGTTTATTTGCTTTTCCGGTCGCCGGGTCATATTGTCTGTCTTAGTCCTTTTTGAAAATGAATGACAGTGATGTTTCCTCTTTGTTTGGACTCATGCTAGAAAGAGATGCCGTATATCAGACTCCTTTAGAGATTCCCACAAAGGTTAGTTCCCAAGCTGAATCAGATATGGTGAAGAGAGGGTAGTCAAATTGTGGCATTAGATACCTGCAAAGGAAGCAGTCCGGGAAACGCCGACAGGCCCACAGCAATCTTTAGTTCCACCCTGTTTTCTTCCTGATTATACTCCTTGAAATGGCCCTTTAAAGCAGGCTACATTTTCTACTATGAGACCTTGTACATATCTCTTGAGAACCATTTTCCTTTAAACAGTGCCACACAACTCATAGTGTTCTAACAATTCAGTAGGAAAATATATGAGGAGGATCTGGGGCTAACTAGAATGCCCTGGTCCAGTGTTCGGTTGTTGCCTTTCACGTTGCAAAGGATAGTGCTCTAAGTATATCCAGCTGCTCAGTGAAGAATCCTTACTGGAAGGCGGTTACTTCTTCAGAAACAGGAGAAGACAAATAATCATCGTGCCCCACTTGACCGTGTACATTCAGGAAGCAGATTCTCAGCGAATTAACTACTGGTCTAAACATTTCTCGCCACATGACAGGGCAAAATGATGGCAGCGTCAGCAATGGCTCTTGGCTGATGCACGTCTGAAATGTGACTGATCTGGCCTCTGAGGCCTGAGTGCTATCAAGCGTTATAGGAAAAAACACAGAAGAAAATGCAGCACGTAAACAAGCTCCCAGGGTCTGACATAACAAGCTTCTTCACTCCGCTGTGTAAAACCCACAGAGGAAAGGGTTGTGCTGACCGCCCCCCACCGGTTCCTATTTCCAGCTCATCGAAGAATTGGACCTCTGCCTGTCTACAGACAGGAAATGCTCCTGGTTTGCTGACATGCTCTGCCTCCGTAACCCGGGGCTTCCATCTGTTCACATGGTCAGACTCCTCCCGTCCCTCACCACAGAGAGGAGCCCGTTTTCTTTGGACCCCTTCTGCCCTCATCGCAACCCCTACCCGCCGTATGGACTGAAGGTGGTTCATGCTGGGCCCCTTCCTAGCAGCTTCCCTCACCCTTCACACGCCAAAGATTCATTGAATTAGTCACCTGAACTTTCCATGGTTTAGCTGAAGGTCATTTGCTTTAACTGCGAGACAGAGAAGCTGAATCGCTAAGCGGAGATTCAGACCTTATCTTGGAGAGCGAGGCTGGTTCTCAGTGTCCCATGGCTGCCCCCGGAAAGTACACGTTATTACCCCCCAACTGGGAGGCAAGGTTGCCCTCCAAGAGAGTTCCCTAGTGACAGCACATGCTTTCATCTCTGACAGGACAGGCGATTGCCTAAGCTTTTTATGCTTCATTTTTTCCAACTAGAAAAACAAAGATATTCAGCTTCCTCACTGGGGTGATCTGAGGACATATTGACCAATTTCTGAAAACCAAGAGTTTGACCAGAGGAGGTAAAGGTGGGTCACTGTGTGTCTAGCAGTAGCAAGATTAAACAACAACACTACCTGTTTTGTTGGGGCTGAAAAACAAATTACCAATTAAAAAAACCCTAAATGTCTTTATATAACATTTCATCTCTGAGCTGGAACTTTAGTATGATGAGGCAATAAAAGCATAACACAGCAGAATCCTCTCGATGTTCTTTTGGTCCTGTATCTGGCTTGCAGTAGTGGGTGGACTCTGTAATTACGGTGGTCGTAAACGTCCCCAGCCATGCCTCAGTCGGGTACTCAAGGCAGACACAGCACTGTGATAGAGACAGCAGCCAGTGGGGGAGAGGGCTCACATAGTGTCCCTGGCAGTACTGTGATGATTCAGCTGAGGGAGAAAGTGCCAGAAAGGCAGTTACTGCACAAAGACACAGATGAACATTCAGTGTTTTGTCAGGTTTTGAAGCTGGCATAGTGCATGAAATTTCAAACCTCCAGAATAAAGCTTCACACAGTAATGGGTCAGAACTGCGATGCACAAGCTTCATACATAACAGAGGTGACTCCTGGGGAGAGCAAAGGGGCTGTCCTACAGGATGTCCCAATGTCCAGGGCTAACGACTTCTCCAAACACCCTCCCACACCACGGAGCTTGGCCCATGAAGTTCCACAAAATGTAGAAAGCCTTGTGTATCAGCCTGTGTCTAAGCACTGGTGGCTGATGGACACACAGTAAGTGCTGTGATAGGAGAATAATTTTCATCAAGAATTTCCATGGAACTTTAGAAAAGTATGGTCAGCTTTCTGACAAACAAACTAAATGTTATCTCTCATCCCTCTTTTGTTGTCTATTAACTGGCAGGAAGGACATATTCAAGTAGTACATATGAAAAACATTAGAAACTACCCTTTCAGTATCTCATTATGCCAAACTTGACTTTTGTAAATAACAGAATATTTCCATACCTATGTCTATGATCTACCTTTTTCAACATTATATACCATCTGATCTCTACATAGGTTAGAGGAATAGCTATAGAGACATAAGATTAAAATATATAGTGAATATTTAAATATTTTAAAAGCCTTATTACAGTAAAATGTACATTGCCAAGAATAATGGGAGAATAATGGGATAATGTTTAAATGGAGGGGGAGTAGTTTAAGTATTCTGAAGAGGGATGACAATGTGGCTTTCATTGTAATAAATTTCTTATTTAAACACGTCATGCCCTGTGTTTTGATGGTATCTTGTTAATCAAAGGCTACAGCAATTCCTGTCAAATAAGACCTTGGATGTGCCCTTACCCACCTCATTCACAGGATTTGGCACCCTGTGACTTCAAAGTGACAATGAAAAGTGAATGCTTTGAATCAATTCAGGGCACTGAAGCAGCTACAAGTGCACAAACGGGGTGCTCCAGAGGGAAGACCTCCGCAGTACTCAGAAAGCAGCAGGAGCAATGGGAGGAGTGCTCGAAGCAAGGGGGTATTAGGAGGGGACTGATAGCAGTGTGTTTTTTTACTGTACTACATTTTTTAAAAGCTTAAACATTCACTGTATATTTTGGCTATGTCTCATGGAGAAGTAGGTACATATAAAGCTTTTGTATGTGAATCACAGAAAGTTCCATGGACAGAAAGGATCTAATAAGATAAAGCTTACAAATTCTGTATTTGCTGTTTTTAACACCTCTGTGTCTAACAACTTCTACAACTCACTGCCTGATAATTTAAAGTTACCTTTAATTTTTTTCCTTCCTTTTTTTTGGTCATAAAATTATTTATTTCAAACTTCAGGAGGTGGATCCGAATTCTTGTAAGCTATTCCATTTTAATTCAGCTCAGGGAGAATTACCTATTGTGTTTCTAGGGCTGTGGTTTTGGTATTAAAAAGAAATATAAATTACATTTCCTGTTCTCAAGGTATCCCAACCCCTCTGGGGAAGACAAGGCTAAACAGAAAAGGTTTTGTCTAAGAGGATCTGACTCCTACTAAGATGAATTACCTGGACAATCGGTGCTAGAGTTCCACACACTCCAAGATTTGATAGAAAAATCACAGGTTGCTTTCAGTGCGAAGAGTTCTAATTCTTACAGTGGGCTGGCATGTGTTGGTGTCCCTCACACACTAGACCATCGAGTTTTCCTTGTTGGCTCAGGGTACGAAAGCCCTGTGTATAAGATGCTGCTCAGGTTGACCATCTGTCTAGGTGTTCTTCTGTGGCACAGGGGAAATCCTGGATGATCAAGGATGCTCTGGGACATCAGTTTATCAGCAGACACTAGGGGACTGTCTGTACTATAATGATTCTCTACTCCTCATACCTCTGAAAACCTTGTGGTAGGTGGGAAGACTATTCCTGAAATCAGAGCTAGTTTCCTGTGTTTGCGTGGAGGCTGAAACTGGCACCTCCTAAGTTATATGTAAAGCTTATTTTTTAATGTCACAGAGGATCTATCCCCAGAGTCTGGGTGGAATGGTTCGGAGTGAGCCACTCCACGGTGGTATGGAGAAGCAGTCAGAGGCATCACTGCCCAACAGGGCTGTGTCCTCACTGAGATGATTTAGAACAGGCGTTGCCTAAATGCTTAGGTTGCTGGAGAGTTTGGTAAGAAAATCCCAGTAAGGCTCCATTTCCCCAGTTGTGCCTTTTGGGAAGGAAATAAGATTTGATTTTCAAAAATAAAATCTTCTGTGGAAGAAACAGTAAACTGGAGGAAAGTAAGTGTTAAAATCTCAAAAGGTGTCCTTTGAGCCTTTCCAATGAGCATGGGAGCAAAGTTCTTCTTTTTTCTTTTTAACAAGTGGGGAGAGGGCTGCTGGTGTTTCATATGGTCCACAGATTTGGACAATACTGATTTGCAAGGAATGCCTCAGGCTCTAGTGAAATTAATGTGATTTTTATAAATACAAATTGTATCAGACAGTTGTCATAGAAACCTGAGTGGAAAGAACAGCAGAAGCATGAAAACAGAGAAACCGGTGGCCAGTTTTGGTTCCAAATGTGGAGCCCCTTGAATCTTCCTGCTACGCAGGGCTCTTTCTAAAATGTGAACCTTGCCATTTATTGTTGGATGCAGTCTTCACAGCAAGATAGTCAATATCTTTTATCATCAGCCCCAAATTACTTTTCCAGGCTAATTTATTGTCAGTCCCTTACCCCATTTTTTTATGAAGTCCTGTTCAGTTCTGAGCCATTCCCCTAGGCAGTGTTTCTTCCACTTCAGGGTGGACATGGGCTACACGGAGGGCTGTGCAAGCCACGATCACCTGGCCAGCCCCTTTTCTCAGGCTGGGCCTGAAATTTTCTGGTAGACTTGATAACTACATCTGCTGACCTAGAGCTGGTCATTTAAAAGGCCTGCCCTGCTGCCTCTAGGCTTTACATCCGACCCAGGTCTCTCAGAATAGTATCATATTCTGAATTTTACGATAGTTGCATATCTTCTACTGTTTATTGCCTTGAATAAGGAAAGAACTTATGTTTTCATAAGCTTCGCATCTCTCTTGCCTTTCCTTACAGGAAAAGATCAATAAATGCTTGTGTGTTAAATCTGCAGGAACCCAGACTGAAGAGATGCCTTTTCTGAGCCTACAGAAAGCCCAGCGCTTATGTTTACACGGCCCCACAGAGCTATTAACGTAAAGACATTGGGGGAGAGTCCCTGGTCCTTCCTTTTTCAATCACCCTTCAGGTTGCCCTCCTCTTCTCTCTTCCCATTAAACATATTTGTAATTGACACTTGAACCTGGTTGGCAGTAAGGACTCCAACTTGGAACACCCTGGATTTGAACCCAGCTGTGTTAGTTACACATCCCATGGCCTTGGTAGCTAGTGAGTTGCCCTAAGCTCAATTTTCTCATTCTTAGGTAGGGACTAACATTTCCTACTTTACAGATTTGTTTAGCAGATCCAATAAAATAATGAAGAGAAATCTGCGTAGCCCTGCGCTTACCAAACACTTGTCAGACTGCACCTATTACTTCTTATAAATACAGACTCAGGGGAGCGCATGGGACATGGCTGGACTCGGACACGCCTCCTAGGAGTGACCCCGTGACCATCTGCTTATTTATCGCTTTACAAAATTTGACAAATAGCTGCAGGACAATCTGAGAGGCACTGCACCTTTCCCTGAATACCAGTGACCCCAATTTCTGCTAGGGGGATAAATCTTCCATATTAATATAATTTCTCAAGTCAATGGGAAGTCAGAACGTCATTGAGAGAAGCCTCTGGGAGCTGCAGTGCTGAGCAGAGTGGGAAGCCTCCCCGAGCACTGGCCTCTGAGCAGAGGCCTGTGTGCTGCAACTGGGACTATTCCGAGCCTGAAACAATAGGATGGTGGCACAGAAGGGAAGGGAATGAAATACCCTCAGCCTCCTCCACATCAGTCATTCTCAAAGGAAGTAGGTATTCGAGGGAAAAGTTCGTTTAGAGCATATTTTTCTATTTGCATTTCTATTACCTCATCTCATAAATCTCATTGCCTACTGCCATGATTCCTTGGGCAGAACTGTCCAGATCCCTCTCGGTCTCTTAATAGGTTCCTTTTTGACTCTGAGACACAGACAAAGGGATTGTGGAGTCCAGCAGCTGGGGAAAGCAGCACGGCGGGGTAGGGAGCAGGGTCCCTTTGGACTGATGACAGGTGATGTGAAGCCGACCTTCCAAATAGCTTCAAGTTTGGGGGTTGTTTGCTTTCATGCTGCAGGAAGAGTCTGAGGGAAGAAAGATGAGCCTGCAGGCTCTGTTTGCTATTTTACTTACGACTGTAGTTTCATGCTCAGCAAGCATGGCGCTCATACTGCATTCCACTTTGCACACAGCAGTGACACGCCCCCGTTAGCCCCCCAGTTACACCTCTCGTCTACCGCCTGTCCCCGAGGTTACGGTAGACTGTGCGGTCGGTTTTGGCTTGGGACGCAGGGTCGCTGTGATATGTGGCCCTCATTCTACAGGCGAGGGAAAGTGGGCTGAAATCTAGCTCTTCTGACTCTCAGCACATTACTCTCTTGTGCTCTACAGCCATTACGTTCATTTTCTTCTCTTACTACACCGCAGCTTTCTGTTAGGTTAGAAAGAAGAAAACTAAACAAAGGGCATGTCCACAGCCTCGCACGAAGGTCTCTCTCCGTCTCCCTCCCTCTCGCTCAGCCCCTCCCTCCTTCTCCCTTCTCCCTCTCCTTCCTTCTCTCTCTCCCTCTCTCTCTCCTCTTTTATAAGAGGCCTATAATAGCACGTCTCAGCATCTCCACTTGATGCAAAACCAAGCGTTTTTATAGGGCTAATAAAATATTTAAGCATCTAATCTAGGTCTAGCACCCGCTATGCCCTAGGAACTATATTAAGTACTGGTATCGGAAGATAAGCACTGTCTTCATGGAACTTACATTTGCACTTAACTGCCCTGAACAAGATGATCTGGGAATGGGTCTTTGCAAGGCTTTCTAAACATAAAATTCCCCAAGTCTGGCACGGTTTCATTAAATGACCACCCTTCCCAATTAGCCGTGAAGAACGCTGCTTGTGCAGCCCTGCCATTCTCACTTCCCGCTGGGATTGCCGCAGTCCGCGACACTCAGGCCTTCTGTGCCCCGCCATTTCCTCCGGGGATCTGCAGCGTTTGCAAAACTCCAGCTCTAGAATGCGGGCTGCAGCCAAATCTTCATTACTCACATTACTCCTTATGCCAAGCAAACTTCACAGGCTTCCTCTACAGTGGGGTGCACACTGTAAACTTTCTGGAGTGTAAAGGGATACAGAAAAATCTCCCCCAACCTGGGGCTGTCTCAGCAGTTTAAGTATACACTTCCCTCATTCCAAGCGAAAACTGGAAATGCCCAGGCCCAGACAATGTATGTGTTAATTTCCCATTCCTTGTCAAGAAAAAGCTTGATATTGTAGAAATGATTCAGGCACTTTGTAGATCCACTGACAAGGCTTCTTTCAACTTTTTTGTTTGCCTAGCATAGGTAGTATGGCAATTGCTTTTTTTTTGCAGTGGGGTGATTTTTTTCAATCATAAGATCATTAAATTCTATTTTCAATGTCAAAAGAAGCCTGGAGATCAATATGAAATATTTCAGGTGAGAAAATTGAAGTGCTCAGACAAGGCGGCAGCCATGATTAGGACACGTCTCCTAAGTGATGTGAAATAATACCATATCCTCTCAAATAAATAGTTTCTAATAAATAAGAACTCTAATAAATAGTTCTAGTAACCTGTATCATATCATTTCTTTTATATTTTCCAAAGTAAGTATTTTTTTATCTGTAGGTTGTTGTCCAATTCTTTGATTCTGAATGCAAAACAGCTCTTCTTACTGAAAATACTGCCCAGGTAACACGAGCATATCAGGTAAATAGATTTTCAGAGTTACAGCAGAAGAGAAGCCTGCCCATTAAACGATGTTCTAGCTTCTGAAAAGTCACTGGGCTTTTACAAATCCAAGCTGTACGAAACAAATAGAAGAGCATTATATCACCTTCTGGTTATGGTTCATTCTATTTTTGTGAGTCTTGTCATAAAAGAATACAAATTCAGACCTGGGAGGAACTTCAGAGATAACCTTATCAACTCCCTCAGTTTAAAAGCGGAAAAAAAACCAAGACCCAGAGGATACCAGATCCTTGCTTTGGGCTATAGAACTAGTCACAGGGCTAGTCCTTTGCCTCTCCATCTTGCTGCTCTGGAACAAAGGCCTGTGCAGCCTGACACACCCACTAGTTTCCTCATCCCAGGATTTTACCGAGGATACTCTTGCTAGTGTACTCTTCATATGAAATCCCCACAAAAACATAAGGTGCTCTTGATTTTTTTAGGGTGCTACAGTTTGTGACAAAGCTTCCAACTGACCTTCAGGAGGCACAGGCCAATGTACCACAGATCACGTGACATTACAGTGAGGAGAGGAGACAGAGAGAGACAGAGGTGGGGCAGAAGCAGGAACAGAAGCAGGAGCAGGAGCAGGAGCAGGAGCAGGAGCAGGAGCAGGAGAAGGAGAAGGAGAAGGAGAAGAAGAAGAGAAGGAGAAGAGAAGGCGAAGGAAGGAAGAGAAGTCATGGTCTCAGAAGCTCGGTCAGAGACGTGATGAACGCAGTTCATCATACACCCTTTGAGGTATGATACCTAAGACAGATAGCCTGCTGCTTTCACTGCTAAAAAAAATGCAAAAGTTGCTAAGTCCTATTTAAAGAGCAAAGAGCCTCTGTGCAGAACTGATCAAGGAGGAAACCTCCCTATCGTCTGTCTTCCTCTTCCTGAGCTTGTATATTTTCCAAAATGCTTGAAAGCCCAGAAATTCCAAACACTTTTAAGAACAACTTATTTTTATTATAACAATATGTAATCTTTATAGAAAGTTTGAAAAACAGAAAATTATAAAGAAGAAAATAAGAGTTCCACATGTCTACATTCTGTAGAAAATTCTGTTAATTTTTCAAATATATGTTATTGACATTTACTTCAGGTATGCATATACACAGATACTTTTGCAAATAAATTTGTCTTCTACCATTACATACTGTTCTGTGGTCTGTTTTTCCCTCGAAGTTACAATTTATCAGGATTTTTTTTCCAAGTGGTTGTCAAATGGTAGTGTATGCCACAGACCTGGAAGGCTGTTTCAACACAGTGCAGACCCACAGCCTCCATTTCTGGTAATTATATCATTGCATGATTTCACGGAAAAGGCTCTATTCTGTTGAGCAAGGATGGCATATGATAGGCATTATGCCTTTCCCACTTCCATAGTTATAAATAATACTGCAGTATATTTATATTTTTTGCATAGCTTCACTTTTTTTTTACAGAAACGCTTTATCGAAAAATAATTCATATACTACACAAATTCCGAGCTGGGGGTAGTGGTGCCTGCGTGTAATCCCGGCACCCAGGAGGCTGAGGCAGGAGGATTACTGACAGTCTGAGGGCAACCTAGACCACATAGTAAATTTAAGGCCAGCCTGAACTGCATGGCGAGGCACTGTCTCAAATCAATCAATCAATCAATCAATCAATAACCAAAACTTCCCCTCTTTTGGATGCAGTGTTTCAATTGTTTCTTTGGATAAATTCTAAAAGGAATACCTCAAAGATTATGAACATTTTTAAAGGCTTTTTATATGTATTGACAATTTGTCCTCTGAGGTTCTACATAATTACATTCTCTCAGCAGTCTCTAAGTCTCATTTTCTAATTTCCTGAGGCAACTCAGAGTGTTATAATTTTTAAAATGGCTTTACCATATCATTTTTATTTATATTTCTTTGACATCAATTGAGGTTGAACATTTCTCCCTGTATATTTTGTCTGACATTAGTATTTATGATTGTTTTCAATTGTTCTGCCTCAAGCAAGATATCTGTGCTTACATGCATCATGTATAACCCAAGACCACGTGGACATATGTCATCTTCATGATAGACTAAGAGGCACAAGGAATACCCTATGTAAAATACTTCCCATGGTTCTTATTAAATCTTGCATCTCTCTTTCACCCCAAATTGTGAATTCAGGCTTTGAAAACACACTAACTTGAAAACTCAGAGCTGAATTGTGTCAGTTTTTTAATTAATTAAATTTATTGAGGGGCTGGGGATATAGCTCAGTGGAATAAGCGCTTGCCTAGCAAGCGCAGGGTCCTGAGTTTGATCCCCAGTACCACAAAAAAAAAAAAAAAATCAGTTAAAAAAAAAAACAACAATAAATTTATTGGGACAATTTAGATATGCATAACGACCACATGCATCAGAGAGAATTTTACCTATGCACGATGTTTCTCAATTCTCCATTTTCTCCCATTCTGCTCCCCACTTCAACTCCTCTTCCCCTCATTTACAAAAGCTTTGGTTTGATTGTATCTTTCTTTTCTTGTTTTCTTTTCCTTCTCTCTTTCTCCTCCCCCTTCCAATTGAACATTTTCTTCCTATTTCACAATATCTGTTATACATTTTGGTCTGTATTTACACTTTCAGTTTCTCACTCCAGAGAAACAATGTGATACCCCTTTTCTTATCTTCCTGAAAGAATTAAAGGCATGATACCACAGCGATATATGCACACCCATGTTTATAGCACCACAGTTTATAATAGCTAAGTCTTGGAAATAATCCAAATGCTCATCAACCGATGAATGGATAAAGAAGGTGTGGTTTTTTATACAATGGAGTACTACACAGCCACAAAGAAGGAAAAACTTGAGACATTTCTAGGTAAATGGATGTACTCTGAGACCATACTCAAATGAAATAAATCGGACACACGAGTCGGTTTTAAAGCAAACAGCCTATTGAATTTGGTTGAAGTGTAAGTGTGACCATGTCTGTTTAATGTTAAAATAGAGTGGTTATTTTACCTAAGTAACGTCTCATCTTCTACTCTCCTCCAGGTGCGACAGACCCAGCCCGCGAGGCGTCGCCTCACGCAGAGGAGCCCGGAGAAAGGCTCACTGAGTGGAGCTGCCACGCAGGGGAGCGCCCAGCTCGCCCCCACAGAACCCCTCAGGCCATAAACCCGTTGCTAAAGCTTTTGTGGTGAATTCTGTGCTCTTGGCCCTGCATTCTCTGTGGGGGGTCAGGCCGCATATACTTTCTCAGGGGAAGGGGAAACACTGTTCCAGCTTGTGGCCTCGGGTTTTTGAAAATTGGTCCATTGTTTTCCTAAAATTCTTCTGGATAAAAACAAGGTGAGTCTTCTCTAGACCAGCATGCTTCGAAGTGACAGATCTTATTCTGCCATGTGAGGGTTCACCCTCTGAAATCGGCCACGGACACCTTTCAGTTCCCTTCCCCAGTCCCTGCTATGCTCTTTTCCAGAGGGCCATTCTCTGCGCCGCCACCTGGCCTCAGCCCGAAACCTGACTGGAATACCTAAACCCGTCCTCCTGGCAAGGGCAGGCAGAGCACGCAAGCTGAGCCCTTTAAAACTAAGCCCTTCCACTCTCCTTCCCAAGCTTCTTAAGATTCCTACTGTCAGCTAATGGCTCACCATTTGAGTTTGAAAGTTCATCTTATTTGAACACTCTGTCTGCCTGTTCGCTGGATTCCGCCTTCCGTGCCTCAGGTAAGCGTCATGCGGAGCCCGCCTTTCTCCGCCTGTCGCCCCTGGGTGTTGCTCAGACCTCCAAGGCCGCCCCTCCTTACTCCAGCCGTCCTGGCTGCGGCCTCCTCCACTGCAGTTCACTTCCAACCTGGCCCCTACAGGTGTCTTCCTACCACTCCCTCCTGCAGAGACTTCCCGGAGGACTGACCTGCGTCCTTCGGCGCAGCTCACAAGACCTTTCCTACCTCCTTTCCTCCCTCTCGCTTCTCCCCGCTGCCCCCTTCCTGGCTGGCTTTGCTCTGGTCACGTTGCCTCTCTGCTCCCACAATAGGCTATTTTTAGCCACCCCCCAGGGTGTGTCCACCCTACTCCCTCTTGTCATAAAGTCTCCTGATCCTTCAATACCAACAGAGGTAAATCGCCTCGCTCGTGAGACACGTTTCTTTTTTGCACATAGCATTTGTAAACCACTGTGCTTAGGGAAGCCAGAGAATCTGTTCTCATGGAGTTGTGGATTTCTTCTGAAGCCTCTCTTGGCACCTTTGACAGTGAGCAGCTTCTTCTTTACTTTCTCCTAGCATTCGGTTCATGCCATTATTACAACAGTTAAGCAGTCATTATGTGATGACACTGGCCATATGCGAAGTCTGGATTTCTGTCCAGGCCGAGAGCTTTGGGAGCGGGGCTGGAAGGGCTGTAGCCGTGAGGAGTGCCCTTCCTGTCGAAGTCTGAGGAGGTGTTTACCATAGTAGTTAAGGTCATGGGTTTTAGAGCAGACTACGTGGGCCCAAACACTGCCTATACTATTGACAAACCCCGCAGCCTTGGAAAATTTTCCTGCCCTCTCTGTGCTTTGGTTTGCACCTCTGCTGAAGGAACATAATAGTAGTGACCTTACCGTGGAAGGATTAAAGGAGTTAATGAATGAAAGCAATTAGGACAGAACGCACAAAGTTCTTCACTTTTATTAGTGCCACTGTAGTGCCTGCTATTAGAAAGCCCTCAATAAGAGCTGATGGAATCAGTGGATGGGTGTTATTTAAATATCATAAGATACATTTATCTATGTCCAGTCAGAGCTATATTAAGGGGAGAGTTGGGTATAGTTCAACGGCAGAGCTCTTCCCAAGCACGCAGAGGCCCGGGTTTCGCTCTGCATTAGTGGTTCTCCCTGCCTCCTTCTGATGCAGTTACTTTGTAGTAGATCCTAGAGTCTGCATTTCTAATAAGCACTGTGTTGATGGGCAGTGCTTGGGTGATACACTCAGAGCCACCAGCCTTGAAGAGATGGCTTAGACCCCTTCTCCTGCTGACAACCCTGGCACTGCCCACGACTATTTGAGTGAAGGGGGTGGAGGGGTCCTGCTGATCAAGGTGGCCAGCGCCACGTGATCCTCACAGGATCCCCTGTGGGAGACGATCAGGGAGGGGAGCAAAGCACATAAAACCAGCCGTGTGGAGCTCAGCCACACACAGCGCGAGCTGGCGCGGGGAGGTGGAAGAGGGGTGTGAGCAATTTCCACTGGGGTTATTTCCCGAGAGTCGGCAACACAGCTGTGGTGCTCAGGATGCCTTGCTGTTGCTACTTGTGTTTGAGCTTCACCATAAAGTTCACGCTGATTAATTTACTACTATGAATCTGTCATAAATTACCTATGTGATATCCAGCTGGTCACTTTGTGTTTCTGCCCTTTTTATCATGAGTGAGTTCGGTTAAAATTCCTCCCAGCCTTGTGGTTCTGACACACCACTGACTGAAAAATCTGAAAGAGTGGATACCTTCCCCAAGAGAGAACACTTTGCTGTGTAGTAACCCCAGAGTCAGTTTCCAAATGTCAGTCACACAGCACACCTGGATTTTAAAGGTGAAGAGAGAGTGCCAGCTCCACTGCGCCTCCCGAGGCAGCACTGGCTCTCGTAGCAAGGAGAAAGCACACTTAGAACACGGAGTCGTTCTCTTCCTTCCGGCCCCGCTTACGGTAGAGCCTGCTCCATCTAGACCCCAGGCCTCAGTAAAGGGAAGCCTCCTGGAGAGGGGTTCTTAACCTACCTCCTCCTAAATAAGAGCGTGTCGCTGAGACCACTCGGAGAAAGTCACTTGTCACACCTTTGGGAGTGAATCTAAAGGTGCTAGCCGTAGTGAGTTAAGACAAGCTCTCTGTGAAACCAACTCCCACTCTTACCTTCCCTTCCTTCTGTTATGCCAGCAGTGAAGCAAGGACACATGGGAGAGAAAGTAAGACTTTATTCCTTCAGTGCTGCATCCCGTGGAGCAGCACCTCTGCTCCTGAGTCATTTTGCTGTGTGTTCCACTGTAGAGTGAGTGTCTCTGGCCATCTGTTCTGGGGGGCCCCAGGTTCACAGAACGCATATGTCCCCAGCATCACACTGAAGCTCTCCTCCTGGGCCCGGGGGCATCACGTGGGTGGAACGCAACAGCTCAGCACGTCTGCACGTTCTGCACTCCAGAGTCTCCTGGGCTAGAGCCACAGACTACCATTTCCTTTTCCCATCCTTTCTGTATCACGTGGTGAAAGATTTTCAGTGAAACTGCATTGATTAGGGTAAAAACTAATGCTTCCCAATCTAAAACTTAATCAGACACAGATCACAAATGGCTGATCAATACCGTTGTCCTCACCAGAGTGCTAGAGTAATCAATTGTCATTCCACTGAAAAGTATGGAAAATTGGCCTCCCAGTGAGTTTATTTCCGTCTTACTATAGCCTTGGTTTGTTGTGTGAAAAAGGTTTTTGAAAAACGGGTGCTAGTTTAGAAGCCTCTTTTATCCCTTGAGTTCAGTACGTTTTAAGCCAATTAGAGAGAATAGATGTAAATAAATGCCACACAGAGGAGGAACAGAGTCCTTCTGGTTGTCAGCACAGGCACGGGACCGAGAGAACAGGAAAGAGGTGCTGTTACCTCAGATTCCAGCCAGGAAGTAAGCAACGTCCCAGAGCCTAGTAAAAGGCAGCTCCAATGGCAACGGTAAAAAAGTGGACAGCAGGTGCCCAAGGGCACGGTTTGAGGTAAAGACAATGCTCACGAAACCAGCAGGGGTGAAGGAGGTGGTGTGTGCCCTGGCACAGAGCGGGGAGGAGCCCTGCGGAAGACCCCGCCGCCTCCCCCACCCCAAGTGCTCCTTAGGAGAAATACTGCTGCTGGAAGGAGGCCTAGGATGCCCAGCCTAAAGCTGACAACCAAAGCTGCTTTTCAGAGGGCAGCACAGTCCTTCACAGCTCTGACACCGCAGCAGCCTCTTCCCCCCGGGCCTTGTGCAGAGAGCTGCGTGGGGGCCAAGCGCTCACTGCCTAAAATGCAAAGCACCGTGGGTTCTGACAAATAGGGCCGGGGGCTTTTTACATCTTGGCACCCATACATTCAGTATGTATAGACCAGACTGTTGTTCGTTGCATAATCGGTGCTTGATAAACACGTATTGAATGGATACTTGAATGTTAAAACCTCAGCACAGGCCGTTGAGTGGTGTTTCGGGGCAGTGTTTTCAATGAATCCTCACCAAGGTGGCTCACGGTTCATCAACAAAGCAAAAGTGAGTAATAAGCCTTTCTTCAGCTGTGCTCATGACCCAGCGAGGTGCCCCAGAGAACCGCATGGCGGCTGGCATTCCAAGAGTCTTCTACTTGGATAACTGTGCTCATTTCTTAAGCAAGACAACACAGGTACTTTTCAAGATGGAAACAGGTTGCAGGAGTAAGAGGATGGCTACTTTCCTCAAACTGATCTCTCTGTCTGCGTCCTGTCACATGAGAGGAGGGCTCTGTACTTAACGCTACAGTCCAGAGTTTAGGGTAAAACGCCCCCTCTCTTGTCATGCATGCTCTGCCCTTGACAACGATGACATGAAAACAGAATATTGGTGGTGGAATACATTTCCTATGAGGTGGTATATGTACTAGAAGCATTTACAATCTCAGAGAATGTGGGTTTACGTTTCACTTGTCTTGCTACAATACTCTATGAACTTATTCAGCTGGTTTCAATAATATAATTTTTTTTAAAAAGTGGTGGGAACCTTTTTCTGTGTGTACATTATGGAATGAGAGACTCTTACAAAAAGAATTTAACACCAGTGGAGCACATGTGTACAGATGGAAAAACATGAGTAATTCCTTTTCATATGCTTTCCAGATTTTCAATATGTAGAGCACCGCACACTGAATCAGCGCCAAAGTGCCTTTCTAATGGGCATCCATTTCACCAATTGCCATGGACAATAAGATTCTATTTCCTTCCCAGCATCCTTCCCTGTCTTTCACCCCAGCACTACAACTTGGCATTTCCAGGCCATTCTTTGCCACGCTCATGTCCATGCAAACACACCACACCTTCCCCTCTTGCTGAAGGGTTCTGAACTCAAAGGGCTGTTGGCAGGATGGGTGCCTGAGCTCTTGGACGCAGGCCTCAGCCATAGGCCACAAACGTCTTTGAGAAAATGTTTCACCATCAAAGGAAGAGGCTGAAACACAGAGAGTAACTTTTACATTTGTACTGTGGCCCTCAGGAAGTCTGAGATGAGAAGGGAATTCTAATGCAAATGGTCTTGTGAGTAAGAGTCTGGAGGGATGAGCTGATCTTCAGGGGGGCACAGTTACACTTTTAACAGTGTGTTTGAGCAGAATGGGAGGCCCTGGAGATAAAGGGCTGGAGCTCAGAGCACAATCAAGTGCTGTCTGCAGAGAACGGGATTCTGGGGGCATCCACGCAGGAACGGCCGCTCCTGAACAGGGAGGAAACTAAGGGCTGAGCTGAACTTCGTGGGTCGCCCACATCTGGAAGGAGACGGAAAGAGGAGTCCAGTGAAGGAAGCAGAAAGGTCCAGCGGGGAAGGAAGAAGAGGAGGGGGCAGAGAGGCTCCTGGACACTGTGCAAGGCACCACCGAGAGCACGCACTCCCGGAAGCCAGAGTAAGCCAAAAGCAGGGCAGAAGCGCTGCCTTCTCTTCTCGCTCTTCTCGCCCAGCGTCACAGCCTTTCGCCCTTTCTTCACTTGCGCACGCTCCCGCCATGTGCTGGGTAGAACTCATGCTCCTGAGAGCAGACACGGCGTTATTAGTTTAGGCTCTTGATGTGCAGAGCTGTCGCCATTTTGGGTCCTGCTTTTCTGTCTGACAAGGGCATGGAAGGAAGCTCTTGCGGCACACTGCTCATGTGATAAGCGCCAAACAGAGTAAGATGATCATGAAAACATGCAACCAGCAAGAACTTAGTGAAAGGCGGCAATGAAACTGTCAAAGCGGGTGTGCTGACCTTCGAAGCAGATGACCTGATCTCCCATCCCATCCCTTCTGCACAGCGCTGTGAGAAGATAACAGTCACCTCACCTGTCCTTTGTTCCCTAGGGAAAACCCCTGCCTTGCTCACCCATTTGTTGTGGGGACACATAGGATCTAAACAGCCTGCATGAAGGGAATGTAGGGAGACGTCTGCCTTTTCTCCCCTGCAAGGCTCATACTGGGTACATGTCCTACCTTACCAGAGACACTGTAATCTGGTAACCTCTCTCACCTGACGTTCTAGACTCAACATTTAGCCATCAGCTACTTTGCTTGATTATTTAAGCAGTCTGTCTCCCCAGTGAAACACACCCTCCCTGCAAAGAGGGGCTGTGCCATGCACTTGAGGCATACTCACAAGGCCTGAAATACATTTAATGGATAATCTGACTTAAATATCTTTTGTGGCACCCAGGATTATTCAAATCTCTTGCCACTGTTTCCATTTGACAGTGGGTTTGTTTTAAGGAACACGTTCTTGATTTGGCCTCTGGCTAGAGTGATATTATTGGAACCTCAAAACCCTGAGGCATTATTTTATAACTGCCACTCAGCATTTCCAAGCACTTTGTACACTACGGGGTGAAGCAACTCCTTCCTAGTGTGTTACACAAGCAGAACTGAGCAGGGCAGGAAGGAAAAAATGAGAGAGAAACGTGGCCCAAAGTCCTGAGGCTGACATCTTTTCCACCCAAGCCTTCTAATAATTACCACAGAGGAATATTTATTTTAGGAGTCTTGCATGCACCTTCATTTCTTTCTCTACTGCTTGTTTTGTGACCCAGAAAATTTTACCATCCTTGCAAGAATAAAGGAGTGTCAGGTTTTCTTGCAGTAAAGACCCTATTCCTCATCAGGGGAAATAGAAACCAAATTAAACTTTGTTCTGCAATTCAAATACAAGCCAACAAAAATTTCCCTGCCTCCAGTTGAATTGGTTTTTATGGTATGCAAAGCAAACCACTTTGTATATCCCCTGCCTGCAAAATCCAGGAGAGGTGTGGCAAAGCATTATGTGTTCCACAGAATGAGGAGAAGACCTAGGCTTTCCCAATGTCTTTCTCCACTTCACCAATATTTGTCCTTAACAAACCAAGGAAATGGAAAGCCAGTGCCTCACGCTTGTGCCAAAGTTCTCTGCAACCTAAACCTTGTGGCTCAGGTACCGCAAGCACAAAGTATTGGCCGCCCCAATTCACAGAACAGGAATAGGAGAGAGAAGCGTAGGAAAGAGGAGACCCTCTCTTTGCACAGTGCTTTGTTGTTGCTTGAAATGTGCAATCACAGGCATTACCTCCTGCAGCCCTAGTATCTACCCTGTGAGTAACCATGGTGACCTAATTTTGCAGACGAAAATGAGGTTCAGAGATGTTGGGTCATTAGCCTGAAGTCATGGAGGAAGTCAGTATCGAAGGCAAGACCCGAAGCCAGGTTAATTTTCTTGGCAAACCCACATTTACTTAACCCCATAATGTTGTCTCCATATGACTGATACTAGGCACTCAATACTGGTTACAATTCATACTGTGGAAGCACATATTCCAAAGTTTGACTCAGAAAAAAATGAATGAATTATTAAACGCCTACTGAAATGCTACATGGCATACTGTGTGATTTATGTATATTATTATACTTAATAACAGATTAATAATTAATCCTAAATATATGCTAAAAATTAGCATTTTAGGTCGTAGGGCAGGGTCCTCATCCTGCAGTAGGAGAGAGCTAAGGTACCCAGGATCTGTTCATTTGTCAGTAGGGAGAAACCCTTTCAGGTCAGGTACAAAGTCTTCTTGCCCAGCTCTGGTCCTATGAAGAGCCAATGAGCAAAGAGACCAAGAGCACATACGTCTGACCTGCGCGGAGTGGAGAGGGTGGGCGTCTGCACTTATGGACATGGCATGCGGGGCTCCCATTTAAGGCCGCCAACCAGGTAGGGAGAAGGAGGTTGCTCAGGCAGTTGGGAGCCGGGTGAATAATCTGTCCCTGGATTTAAAGGTCCTTCAGGGAGTTTGGTTCCTCCAGTAGAGCGGGACTCAAAGTTAAAGACCTGTCTTCCTGACGGGCAGGCACCGGGCAGGTAAGCGAATGCCTGAGCACAGGATGGCAACACTGACAGCACTGGGTGAGGCAGAGAAAGTGGCCCTGCCTTTGTAGGACTTGGGTCTGGCAGGCGATAAACACACCGTTTACAGACCCGATTCAGGCTGCAGCGGCTGAAGAAGCCGGTTACAGATGTAAACTAGACATGGACATGCATCAGGGAAATGTCATTCTACTGAAAGTCTCTCCAGATATACTGCTGCTTTAACTCTTGATTGAACCATGAAAGTGTAGTCCCCGCGAAATTGCACGGTATTCTCAATTACTTGAGTTCAGTTGTCACCGGCAGGAGACCCTTTGAGGATTATGAATCATTACCCAGACCATGTTATTAGATGGGAAAAATATGTTCCAGTAGAATGTGACTGTCAGGTTTCAGGGGCACCGCAGGCCGCTGGGAACTGAACCACATCACACGAGGACAGGGATGACACAGGCGCGGGCAGGGGTGCCGGTGCGGTGTGAGCTCGTTTCTGTTAACGGCTTACATGGTGATGAGGCGCTCTCTATCCAAAATGGCACGAGCGGCATCTGCAGACAACTGTCCAAGTGATGCACCGCTGGCAGAATTACACTGTGTGTCGATGTTTAATACTGAAAATCTGACAACAGGGGGGGATGGGTTCTAATGTGGAGCTGAATTTTTCTGGGCCATAAAATACACCAAGAAATGTACTTTCTTTCATAAAGAAGCTGCAAGGACGCAGAATCTGTCTCTATTACTTTCAAATATTTTCATACCAGGTCTAAACATTTACCCCGATGTTATCAGCAATTCCAAGCCCACATTTCATCAAAAGGATATTGAGAAAAGGCAGAATGCAGGGGGGAGAAAGCGAAAGGAACATTTAAGAAATGAAATAGAACTTGGGAATAAGGATAACAGTGTTTCGAGGAAATTTTTGAAAGGAGGGAACTTGACTATCTTGAGACCTTAGTTATGTGGGGCTGGGGCTGGGGGTGGACACATTTCAGTAAGATCCTGCACGTGGGCTGCAATTATAATCCTGATGAGATGCACAATTTTGTATTTTCTAAATTAAAACACAAACAAATGGAACCATTAAATTAGCATTTCTTTATAGGAATTATTCTTTCTTGTTCTGCTGACCTGGGGCAGGCTGAGACATCAACACAAACAGAAGTCATGGGAAAACGCTTTGAAAGCGATGAGAAAAACACGAGACAACGCTCATGGGTCTGTGCAACTCTCTCAGACAGCTGTATGGGGCCTCTGTTCTGTGATAAATGGGATTGGCTGCTGAGAGGAGGACCTGGCTTCTCGTTGGTGCCTTGCTTTGATGCTGGGCTGAGAGAGCGTGAATACAGCATTGGCCTGAGTGGAGGGCTACCTTTCTGCAATCACCTCCTGACCTTCACTATGAGGCGGAGTAAGCAGTGGGACAAATATATTTGATCTCAAGAGTTAAATTCTCCCTCGGCCAGCTTTTAGGGATGACCTTGCTATGCTGTAACCCACCAGCTACTCAGAAGCATCAGTTAATCCCTGGGGGGTATCAGGAAATGGCTGCAGGAGTGATTCCCCGTGAGGTGAAAAACAGAGCCAGGCAACCAATCGCTTGAAACTCCCAACACCACAAGGAATCAGAGGAGGCACAAAAGCCAGCTTTAATCAGGCTTGATTGTGGAAAACATAAAAACATATGCAGCTGCCGCGCAATATCTTATTAATCATCACCGGTGTCCAAGAGGTAGGTGCTGTCTCTAGTGCCTCTCTGTTATGTCTCGTACCCAGTTTTGCTGTTAACTCAAATACGGATTAGCGGTGAGGAAGAACAAAAGGATCAGGAGGATTTCTAGGCAGAGCAATCTTTCACAAAATGACATGGCTATGGGGAAAGAAGATAGTTCTCTTCAGAATTCTAATTTTGACCCTCTTCTGAAAAAGAATTCCAATTTTAATAGCTATTGCCCAGTGAAATGGTCATCGTGGCAGAGCTGCAGGCTGCACACATCCTGAATTTGATTAGACGGCGTCCCAGGAAAGGGTTCATCTGCTTTTGTCCCTGAATGCTTAAGTCTGGTTGAGTGTCCGTCGAGTCTGTATTATTCTGCCTGACCTTGTCTTTCTGCCCAGCAACACAGTGCTGCGTGTTGTGACAATGACTTTCTCTTCCCAGCACCTTCCACGTGAAACGTCTGGTTCACCAGGGCTCATTATAACTAGCTACGTCAACTGTCGTCCTTCAATCTAAGGCGAGAGAAAGAGTCCAGGTGTCCAAAAGGAGGGGCACCGCCAGATGTGAGGAAACACGGGGTCAAGAGACAACACCAAAGAGAAGCGTGACTGCGGGGTCCTGTTTGTTCTTTACCTCCAGGTTCCTTCTCTATTTATTTAAGCCCTTCCCCCAAACTCAAAACTACCTGGAGAGCTCTGCTTCCTCTCTTCCAAACCTATACTCAGGGAAGCGTCCACCATGGGTCATGGGGGCGGATGGGCAGAACTCAGAGCCAGCTCCTCCACCAGTCTGAACAAGCCACACTCCTGCTCCCGGTCTCCCTCGGTCGGCTCTTTCAGTCTCTTCTGACTGCAAAATAAACATTAAAAACAAAATGCCAGCAAACATAATCATGGTCATTTTACCATATCAGGCCTAAAAAAGATACGGATATCTTTAGGCCCAGAGATACTGTTTTCTCTCTGTCTCCGTCTGCGTCTTGGTCGGCCTCTCTCCTGCTCTCCCCCCTTCTCTGAAAGCCTCTTTGTTTCTCTCTTCGTATCCTCCACCATTCTCCTCTCACTGCCGTCTTGCCATTTTCTTGGGTTAGATGTCAACTGCAGAGATTTAAGCAGTGGCCGGGAGGACGGCATTGCTTTCTGGCCAGAGGACACAGACAAGGCCAAAAGTTTTTACACACAAGTAGGAAAAGGCAGATACTGTAGTCAGAAGGACTACCAAGGTCCAGTCTAAAACTAGGAATCCATCACTTTGAGGAATATGGTTTTGGGTTTTCTTTGGAACAATAGTTAACAAGGGAAGGTGACAAATGCCTAAATTGCTAATCATTGCAGCCCTAGTTTTGGCAGCAGTGAAACCAAAGGAGGAGGAGGACTGATACGTATGTGTGACGTTGTATCTTTCAAAGAACCACAGCCGTAATATCTTTACTTCATATGCTCCTCTGACTGTGTGAGCCTGACACTCCTGCCCACCCAGTGGTGGAGTCTGTACTACCTCCCCTCCGATCAGAGCTGGAACATGTGCCTTCTCCAACCAACGAAGTGGAAAAGATGCTACGCAACTTCCAGGGCTACGTCACAGAAAGGACATGGTTCTCTCCTTTGGGCTGTTCCTGCTGGGAATCCAGCCATCACAGAGTGAAGAATCCCATATCACAGAAGGGCCACAAGGAGATATTCTAGAAGACAGCTCCAGCTAAGGCCTCAGCCAACAGTGAGAACCAGCAGCCAGATGAGCATGAGTGAGGCTTCCGACACGCCAGCCCCCTACCTGCCATCGGCTCCAACAGCAAACAAACCTGAGGCCCGCCTATATTACGGCAAAATAAGTGTTGTTACTGTCTTAAGCAACAAGCTTTTGGGTCATCTGTTACACAGCTATAGTACCTGGGGCTTGCACTGTCTGTGCCAAACTTTCTCCCTAGATCAAAGCTGTATCTCCAGGAAAAACTACAAACCTAGTGGTGGCACACTGGGTGGTGATCGGGCTGCTGGGCTATCTATCATCCCCTCCTACTCCTGCGGTACTCCCTCCTTTAGGGGTAACTGAGGGGGCCACCGCGTAGATAGAGACTGTATTTCCGCTTTTACAACAACCTGAGATTTCTGCTTTTCTTCTCAGCCCACACAAACACCAACTAGTACATTTTGTGCAACTATTATAATAACCAAGGAAAATTTCGGTCACTAAGAAAGTCTTCCTTTACTTCCTTCTCTCCTCATCCTGCCACAGCCCCCCGCTAAATGTTTATAACACATTATTGGAGAACAAGTCTAAGATGCAAAAGCACATAAATTTTGGCCAGTTGTCCAGACAGAGCTAACACAGTACAGAAGAGCATTTCTTAAAACCACAATCTAATCGTGGTGGCTTCATGTACCAGACAACGCATGGTGATGGCCATGAGTGACCAGCACATCCTAAACTGAACAAAACAAAGTAAAACTATTTGCAAAAGAATACTTTTATGGAATGCGTAATCATTGATTAATTATTTTCTACATCTGCCTCAGCCATATTTTCTTCTTATAACATAAGAAATCACTATCAAATTCAGTTGAAATATTAAAATATTCCTTTATTGTTTACATCTCCTAAGCTCAGTTTCATGTTGTATATTTCCTTTGTGCTCTCTGAAGTGTTTAGAATGAGTCTTTCAAAAATATTTATAGTGAAAAACTGGTCATAAGTTAGCGGTGCGAGTTTTGTTTTGCTCTTACACTGAAGTTTCTTGTGTGTGCTTCTCCGTGTGCCTCAGTTTCCACTCCTACCAAATGGAACCTAAGATCTGCCCTTCTGCCTACCAGGTTTTGGGATGTTTAATTCATTAACAAGGTAATAAGGACTATGGAAAGTGCAGTGTTTTACAAACGTAAGAACAAAGATCTGAGGGTTAAAGAACACAACTATATGAGATTTGGGGTGTACCCAATACAGAGCCCGAGGTATTCACCCAACGCCTGCTGAGGGCCTACTATGCACTGGGTGCTTGAGAGGCCCCTGTCCACGCACCTGTATGCTGTGCCCCCCTTAGCCTCCCCTCTCGTGGACTGATCTCCCGTCTCGTTGGAGTGATTCTCTGCTCATACAGTTAGATCATGACAGGCGGGCTTTGCTACTGGAAGTTAGCGAATTTCCGCTCACATTTGCTAAGTTAAGATTGTGGCTAGTGTTTTCATGTGCAATATTTCATTTAATCCTCATAATAACTTTTAACATCAAAGTAGCTGAGTATTTTGCCCAAAGCCACAAAGCTTGAAAGAGGGCAGTCAAGGGATTCAAACCTAGGCTTCACACTAAGTAAGTTCTTTCCATTTCAGCACACTCCAATCCAGGGTCCTCTCCTACTAGAGAGGGACAGGCTGAAGAGCTGCTTATCCTCTACCAGTGGAACAGACATTTAAAAAATAAATCACAGCAGTAATGTATGGTGTAGCAAACGCAAGCCGGCAGCTCCTCCTTCTCATATGTACTTTCTACAGATGCCTTATATTCAGTATATTCGCTTATTTTCCAAGGCTATGAACTTTGCAGTTCTTTTCTTAATAGACTACATTTTAGAGTAGCTTTAGCTTTACAGTAAAATTACACAGAAGCTATAGGGTTCAACATTCCATTACCCCTCAATTTTGCCTTTTTTACACTATTTGTCTGTGCATACAACCTAAAAGCATCTTTCCATAAATTTCTGTTACACTTTATTCCTATGATATCTAAGTAAGACTACTTTGTCCTATACTGGAAGTCAGAGATAAATTTCTAGGTCTGCTTTTTGTACCGACTACGGAAAACGTACCTTGACTCTGTGAAGACCTGGTTAAACTTGACTGTGCCGAGAAGGGAAGGCCATGCGCCGGTCCGTCCTCAGCAGGGAGCAGGCCCAGGGCAGCGTGAACTGTCTTATCACTGGGGCCCAACAAAGCCCTAAGGAGCAACATTAGAAAAAACGCCGCGTGCACAGCAGTTTCAGTTGGTTTCCACACTTTAGAATTCTGAGCCTGAGCCCTGTGTGAAAACTCAAATTCCAAATGAAATTCAAAGGACCCTAAATATAGCCATTACTTCTATATTGGTCAGTATTTCTAAGATTTTTAAAATCTAAACTTCTGAAAATGTTTTTCCAGGGCTTTCTTTTCAACACTAAATCACTTGGGGAGGGTGTGTTCTCCCCCGGGGAATGGAGATGTGAGAATAGGAAGACCGAGATTCTCTCCCTTGTGTTCCTTCTGCTTTATTCTCTCACCGGCCCCCACATGCAGCTGTGTGAAGACTCCGAGGTCCTGGCTGAACAGCACCTATGAGGTGTGTGCTTTGTGACATACGAGAGGTGTCCAGAGAGGCAGAGGTGCAGCTGTTTCCAGTGGCTGCCCCTCAGCACCAAGGCAAAGTGTGGGGAAATCCTGTCAGCTTCTACCCTGCAGTCTGCAGCTGCAGGAACTTCTGGTTACACAGAGTTGTCAGAAATAATGGGGCTTTGGAAGAACTGGCTTTCTATAAAAGGAGCAGCGAAGCGGTAAAACCAGGGCGCTTTCTCACAGCTAAGCAGCTGCGCGCTGCCCAGGTGTTAGCCTGCAGCTCTCTCTTTACGGCCTGTTTGCAAGCTGTTTTCACAGGTGCGCACAGAGGACGGTGCTGTCTTCTAGGATGGCTCAGCTGTGTTCGTGGGGCCTGAGCAGTGCGTCTTATAGAGAACAAACTGCTCTCAAGGAAATTACTTGAGACTGGCAGCATGCTCCTGCGGGTTACCCGGCCTCGCCCGCACAGCCCTGCTACTGCTGTGGGCTGCGGGTTACCTGGCCTCGCCCGCACAGCCCTGCTACTGCCGTGGGCTGCGGGCTGCCGGCCTCGCCCGCATAGCCCTGCTACTGCTGTGGGCTGCGGGCTGCAGCACTGGCATCACCCGGAGTCAGCGAGGAATGCAGACTCCCAGGCCCCGCTGCAGACCTGCGGGGTGTAAGAAGACTTTGAGGTGATTTGCACGCCGTTGCCCATTGTTCCTCCAACTGGAACGTTTGTTCGCACAAAACTGGACTTGGCCTGAAGAACTTGCACGTTTCTGGACATACACTTGTGTATGCTTTCTGGACCCTGCAGCCTACTAATGTGATCTTTGTTTTTCCAAGTTCTTCTCAGTCTCAATAACTTGCATGTGTTTTATCTTGTACTACAATCCAGATGGGGGACAATTTAAGTGCAATGTGGACAGCATCAAAGCACGGTGCACAGATGCTCAGCATAGGCACCACTTGAAAATGCAAAACCTCAGCCTCTCTCCAGACCTACTGGATCAGAATCTGGGTTTTAACAAGACCTATGAATCATATACATCATTAAAGTCAAAGAAACCCAAATGTATATAACTCACAGATTTCTTCCTTTTAATAGATATCACAGTTTACCTTCTTATTCTGATAAGCTATACCAGATACCAACACACTAGAGAAATTACACAACAATATAGCATAATTAGGTTTTAGTCCTAAATGAATTACATATTAGCCTTTACAAATTGCTATCAGGTCACAGGAGAACGAGAATACTTTTTGGAGTCCCTAGAAGGAAGTGGTACATAAGCCTGAATTATGAAAGTGGTGTGGGGTGGGGAAGGGGCCGAATGATAATTATCCTGTGAATGTTAGCTACCACACCAAGCAACTCACACCCATCCTCTCGCTTTCGCAACCCCTCTATTCCGGAGCTATCATTATCTTTAACCTAGGACAAGGAACTAGCTCAAAGGGCTTGAAGTCGCTTGAAGGTCACACAGTCTGTGAGTTTAGAGTGGCAATTTGAAGCCAATAGTACCTGGCTTCAAAGCTCAACTCATAAGCAGCTGCAGTTCACTCAGGGTCCTCCATAGAAAGAAGCTTTTCATACGGAGGTTACTGTAAGCACAATCATTCACAAGCACAGTATCATTTGATAAATGCTACCGGATTCAAAGAAACAAGTTCCTCTGATTTTACAATCATGTCTTAAACAAACGTGAGTGGTACTAGAGGCCTCCCTGCTACCATACTGCAGTCTGCTTCGCGTGCTTCCCGGGTACCCTGACTCACTTTACCCCAAACTTGCAGTACCAGCCGTCCTCGGAGGGCCCTGCCTACTTCCGCGCACCGAGCTGCTCCTTCGCACTCTCCACCCTTCCCTTCGAGAGAGTGTGAGAGTCAAGTGACACTGTCGCAGGGTCGCGCACAGGAGGTGCCATTTGGGTTATTATTGACCAAGCATAGATTCTGGGTGGCTATTTTTCTCAGACTTTCCAATTAACCTATCACCTCTGCCAAAATAAATGCATTTGGCATATCCTTCATCCATTGGGTATTGCAGAAATGCTTGCATTGTAAATGGATACATGAATAAACAGAAAATAAAGGGTGGGACTGCTTCTCTTGAGGAATCACTGCTGAGACGAATCCCGGATGTCTCAGAGTAAACGCTTCAAATCCCAGTATCACTTACCTACAGTGGCTATAAATTTTTAAATGATGATGCCATGACAAGAATGTTCTTCCTATTTCTGCCTTTTCCTCTGTTCTGATATTTTTCATGTCAGTCCATGGACCAAGCACCCTAAAAGAGGTGTTTGCCCCCCGATTGCAGTACTGTGCACAGTGGTTAATTCAGCTGGCATCTGGCTTAGCATTCATGTGGCAGAAGTGTTCCTGGCCTCTGGTTGGATGGAGCTGTCCCTCTGAGGTTTCTGACTGGTCAATGAAATCACAGTAATGAGAGTCATCACTACAGCACCCTGCTATTTAAACTTTGCCAGAAAGTGATGAAAACAGGTCCTACTTGTCTGAAACTCTTAGGGTTAGTAAAAGCAATGTGAGGCGTTCCAAGTTTGTGTTTAAGAACCTTACATTTTTTTTCTTAAGTTTTTCCAAGTTGGAAGCTTATAGCACACATACAAAAATCTGAATTGTTTCTTCTATAACCTTCCTAATTCAGATTTTAAAAAATTTGCTTTTGTTTGAATAATAAACGGAAAGCCAACAAATTTCGCCCTGCCTCTAACCTTCCCTGAATCATCTCGATGCTTAGGCAATCTTTCCCTTCCCTGGGGGTGTGCTGTAGAGTAATATTCTTTTGACTCATAATTTTAAAACTTCTGATGGGAAAACTAGTCAACAGGAAAAAAATGGCTTTAAGGATCCCCAAAGCAAAAGAGAGCATATATTCTTATTACAGCAAAATAAACGGAAACAAGGAGACCTCACTGAGGAAAGTGTTCTGTAGAGTGTTTCAGTCCTTCCCATGAGTGTTCTGTCCTTTCAGGTTTTTCCTCCATTATGTGTGGAGCAAACAAGAGCACGGCTGGAAGTGCCCCAGGCTTGGGGGAGTCCAGGGGAGCTGAAAGTGTGCGTGGGAGGGGGCCGACAACGGAAATTTGGTGGTGAACACACAGTGTGGGCAGAGGGAAAAAACACATGTGAAACATCTTTGAAAGGAAGTGTCACAGGAAAAGCATACCAGGCAGCATTCTACGCCGGTCAGAGCAGCATCAAAACCACTGTGCATTTGTCCAACATTTCAAAAAAAGTCCTGCTAAACAAACAAGCAGCAGATTTCAGGCACCCCAAGAGCCACTGATGAGAAACCATTAATTCTCTCTTAACTGAACAAACATCTCTGGAATCCAGTCACCTCCTATGAGCAGAGCAGATTCTAGTTTAGTGCTAGGCATTGCATTCTTTTATACACATGGTTCCTCTCAGGGAAACCCCCACCTCTGCACCCATTACTCTCCTGACACATCTAGTTTAATTTGAGGCGATTTCCCTCTTGCTGCCCTGAGGTCTGATTTGATGAGAGCTTAGTAATGCATATAAAATAAATTTGCATTATCTGATTAAAGCCAACAGGGCCTAATCTAGACCTGTTATTGAACTAGTTTTTTTTTTAAATAAGTAGCCATTTTGTGTCACACAAATTTTGTGCTTATAATTTATTATCTAGGATATCTTTACATATTGTCTTACTGTTTTTTTTTATCACCAAGTTACACTTAGGAGAACAGGGACTTTTGAAAAGCATTTTAAATGGATGTTTTAAATTCTCCATTTGAAATATGAAACAAGCTTGAACATTATTATGCAGGTAGATTAGGGAGAAAAGTACTTTCTTACCACTATGACTAATTTTAGGTAATTGAAAATCTAAAGCTTTGAAACTGCAGCACAACTGGATAATGTGTGGCAGCAAATCTGCTTTTCTCCTGATAGATTTACTAATTCCTGTCACGTTTCATCATCCCCGGTCTGAAGACACAGGCATTAAGCTATCAGAACTCCAAGATACTAGCAACCTTGTTTCTTGACAACTTTGTTTTGGTTGTTTAGATCTGATTATAGGTGTCCTTGAGGAATTATCCAGGAACACCTGTGGGGAGTGAATTCCTCATACAGAAAAGAATCTATCACAAGATGAATTCACTTTAATAACTTGACTTGGGATATTTATATCTTTATTCAATTGGTTCTGTTTATTTTTAGGAAATACTAAATGACCAAAAGTTTTTTCTTCTAAAATTTAGAACCAAGGAATTGTAGGGCCACACATGCTGGGAATTTATTGTGTCACTAGACAATATAAAGAAAGAGAACAATTTCAATTCCTATTTTCTAGTCCATTTTTCAAAGAAATAATTTCCCACAAGTTTTGTTAAGAAGGAATAAAGAAGCCACCCGGATGAAGCTTCTGTACTGAGCACTGCATGCTGATCTCAGTGAACCTGGGTCTTCAGTACCCTCAAGTGCAAGACTCAGGTCTTCTGTGTGAGGGGCATTTGGCGAGGGGCTGCTGAGTGGTAAGTGTGGCAGGCGCTGATTCATACGCTGTGTGTATCGCCTTATGTAACCTACCCTGCGCCCCTGGAAGGCGGGCACTGCAGCCGAAGGCTCATCGGAAAGTTTAATGAACTTGTCCGGCACTTCACAGTTAGTGAGGGGAGGACCGAGCATGCATTTTGTAACCCAGACCTGCACAACCGCGGAAGTGATGATCTTGGTAGCCGCTTCTTTCAGGTTGATTCATTCCTCGGTGAACTTGCACACCTACAGCTGATCTGTGTAAGAATGGCAGGCCATAGCGCTCTTACCACAGGCACACAGGTGACCCCTTCCTTGTCTTCTTTCGGAATCTGTTCTGATGGCTTGGTAAACGCTTTAAGGCACACTTAGTAAGTTTCTCATTGGTATGGAGCTAGGACCAAAGACAGATATATCAGATAATAGAGCCTGGGTCAACACAATCGCAACAAGCTGGAACCATGAATTGCCCTTAAAAAGATGACACTTAACAGATCTATGTGTAAGTCCCCATGTTTGGAGAGAAAATATAAGTTGTACGAAATTATTGGAGAAAAGAAATCTAGCAGAGGCTCATGTGTAAATGGATTTGATTTAAGACATCAAAATTTTTCTGAGGGCCTATTCCACAAAAGACAGTGAGACACAGGATTTAGCCGACAGTATAACAATACCAGGCAATCATACAGTGCAGCTGCCAAAACAGGTAATATTATCCAAGGCTGCATTTAAAGGGTTAGTCTTCCTTTATTTTTGTCAGACTGTACTGGCAACATCACATTCGGCGTTGCCCAGCCCAATTTAGAAGTGGCGTGGTCAAACTGACGCTTGTTCAGAAGGCCTGCCAGGCTAGATTGAAAGCCATACAGATTGTTATTGAAGAAAGATGAAAAGATGGAGGGTGTTTAGGTAATAGAACAAGGGAAACGTAAATGTTGAATTAGTTGAAATTCTAGTCTGATAAAGAAGGGTCCGAAGTTCTTGTCTGGGGCCAACAACACAGAGACTTATGACACCACTCAACAACTGGACTGCCTTGAGGAGTGTGAGTTCTGTTAGTGACAGTGTCAAGGCCCTGCTGGAAGGCTACTGGGTAAAGCTGCCATAGGCGGGATCTCTATATGAATGATTCCAACCGGGTGGTATACAGTCTTTGTGCACCAATTCCAGTAACTGCGAGGACATTGGACTTCTGCGGTTGTCCCTCCCATGAGTAAAATAAGGCAGGAAAGTGGAGATTTAAAGTCCAGGGAAGCTGAGGCTTCTGCAGAGCCCAGGGTCAAGGCTGGCCCAGGAACAGGCTGGAAACGCGAACGCTAAAAACATGTGTGCCGGTGAAGCAGGCATGGAGCCGCGTAGTTCTGGGAAAGATGGGGTTGCTCTCACTGTGGAGAAAGTATGTACACAGCACTGGCCAGCCCTCCAAAAGCAGGTCCTAGGAACCTTCCTCTGTGGTCTTCCATAACAACGAGAGGCGCTGCTGACGTGTCTGTTCCTAACCAGGTACAAAGAAGAATACGCCCGTCTGTTAAAGAGCCTGAGTGCAGGAGTCACTGTCACTACACTGTCACTGTGTATCTTCAAGCTACACAGATCCCTGTGGATTCTCTCAATTCTACACATAGATGAATCTAAGAAAACTAAGGGTCCTCAGGATGAGGCAGTTTGTGACTTTATGATCACGTCCCTGTATTCCTTTCAAAGTTTTGCCCCCACAGCTAAGCCGCATAAGAACAACTGCTCTCAAAGACCTGGGAGGATTGTGTCTCTCAACTAGCATTTCTTGGTGTGATCCCTTCTGGCTACTCCAACCTTCCAAATTATCATGAGGCAGAATAAGGCTCCCCTACAGCCTCCTGAAGGGCAGGCACGTCACCACACTGGACGACCTGCACTTGGCTCATATGCCAGCATGAATGATCAACTACAAATACACACTGCTCACTGACTGTGAGCCGGGGAGATTTACCTGGGTTGTCTCATGCAAGTCATCTGACCCCGTCTTTGTGTGCATCCAAATTGAGTTACTTTAAAATAAAAATTCAGGTAGATTGCATGCTTTAGAATAATTTAACAGATTGTGAACTTCAGTCATATCTTAGGTGTACCATTAACACCCAGGTGAGTGGTTCAGGAATCACTTCATTCATCTTCGGGTGCTTAACATCCTCCACTGGCTAATATATGACATGGGGGTTAGGAGTAGCTGGAAATTGCACAGCATTTTTTTCCTCAGCTAGAAAGACACTGGCAGTTTGATCAGACTGCCACACTCACTTGGCAGAACACCATGTGAAAGACATTCCACTAGGTTTTTGTGAACTCACCTACTTGTATAACATTTTTAGCTCTGAAAGTAAGAAGAAACAGTAATAAAATAGCTAATCCTGTGAGGTTCAAAAAGATAATCTGTTTTTCTAGAACATATGCAAAGCAGCAAGTGTATTTATTAATTTTTTTAATTTTAAAGAAAATAGTACAAAAAAAGAACAATAGCAAAATACAAACAAAACAAAGCAAGCACATTAAAAATGATACGGGGTTTCAAACCAAATGATAGGGATTAACAGTGGTTGTTATTTTACATATTGTTAACCTCAGTGAAGTTTCTCAGATTACCAGATGTAAGAATAGAAGATCAAATCATTAAAGGGAATAAGAAAATAATAATTTAAAAGAACATTAGAGATAATACAGAGTCTCACTAGATAGGATGGTAGGAACTCACCAATGGTACTGTACCTCTGAGCAATGTAGTTACCAATTTTGAATGAAACCTTTTCCTTTGTAACAAAATGGAAATTTCTGTTTGAAAAGCAAGATGCTTTTTTTTAATCCTATTTCTTAAGAAATGAAGGAACATATATTTTCCTTGCACACTTAGTTAAGCAGACAGGCTTCCCCTCCTAACGTTTGTGTGTACTGTTTTGTCCTGCATTTTAAGAAGCTTAATATCAAAAGCAGCTGAGAGATTCCATGTGGCATTGCCCTGTTCTCTTTGTTCCGTCCTAACTTTCACTGGGGCTGTGTGTGCAGAGGGGAAAGTAGCCCGGGGGAGAGCATCCAGGCCTCCTGTTACCCAGACCCAAGCCTCTCTTCTCTCTTTCCTGTTACAGTCATTCCTTGGCACTCCACTGCTTTGAAACGCAATAAATTTGGTACTCAGTGCATTTGACATGAAAATTTTGTTCCGGTACTTGCCATTTCTTTGTACTCTGTGCATTAGGTAGAACTCGTCAGTGCTGACTGCCTCATTCCTCACCCCCTTTGCAGCCACAAACGATTTGTTGGGTAGTTGTTTTGGCTGCTCCCAGAGTCCCCCTCCTGGGAATAATGAATGGGGTAAACCAAGGTGCCACTGAACTTGTCTAAGTAGAGGAACCCACTGAGACAAATCACAGACCTATCAATCCGGAACTGACTTCAAAATAAGAAAACAAGAGGGGAGGATGAAGGGAAAGGGAAAGCTTTGTGATAGCGTGGCAAGGTGCTCAGTGTAACAAATTCATGCAAATAAACAGTCGGTTGAATTAGGAGCTGAGGTAGCTCGGTGGGCGGGAGTGGGAGCGGCAATTAAGGAGCCCGCTGAGCTACTTTCTGCGTGGGTCAGTTCAAGGCCCAGCTTTTGAAATGGTCCTGCTGTCTGTATCTAGCCGCAGCCTATATCTGAAGAGGCAGAGTCAAGATGAGAGCTTTAAAAATCCTCCCGACAGCTCCAGACAGGCAGTAAGTGGGGGCTCCGATCTTACAGTTTGACTCTCTCCCTGCTGGAATCAACTAGCTAATTTCCTGTTTCATTTCATCAGAGCAAAAAACAAGCTTTCCTAATGCAAAGCAGTTACTGCAAAGGGAGGATAAACCCGTGGTGTTAAATCATTTGTTCTTTTTAGTTCACAACTGGAATTGCGTGAGATAAAATCGGGAAAACCTGCAGGTCCCCCGTTTTGAAATGTTGCTTTCTTTTGTTCACAGATGCTCGGTGTGTCTTTTCTTTATTAGCCAGAGGCACAAGAACTAAATGTGAAATTCCTTGGGGGAGAATGTTGCTATAGGGCTGAGTCCATTGGCGCCTCTCCCTCTCTTTATTCTCAGGAAGAAAAGATACCAAGGGGAAAGCATTAAAATCCGTGCAAGGTTCAATTCATGATCCCGCTCTGCCCCTCAGCCTCTCCAGCTTCTCTGGCATTTAAAGGCACACTGTCAAATAGGTGAGCTTTCATATTTAGAATGAAAGAGCTTAAAAGTTGCTGACAATAGATAGACTTCTATGAAACATATGCTGCGGAAGCTAATTAAAAATATTAGACTTCAAACTTATTTCTTTATTGTTTCTGTGCAGACAAAGTGAAATTAGAAGAGCTAAATATCCTGAATCTATCCCTGGTGTATAAACCAAATCTTTCTGCCTCACAGTTTCTCTTATAAAATTGTAGGCTTTTCTCCCCCACTGACTTTACCTCTGATAGAACCACGAGTCATGCTATTGACTACGTATCCTGATAAAAAAGAAACAAAGTAACGTCCTTCTCTGCACAGCCCTCTGAACCCACAGATTCTGCTACAGTGCTCTCTCAGCTTCCACCTCTGTGTACAGAACCACCTCAACTTACTTCTGATAGCGCAAAAATCTCCCGTGTACAGGTAGTAACATTTTCCCAAGAGCGTTAGAAGGAAGCAACTGGCCAGAGGAGGAAAACTCAAGGAAGCTTACAGGAAGGAAGGAAGGATAAGACAATTCTCCGTTCTTCCACTAGGAAAGAGCAGAGAAAGATAATGAAGTCTGTATTTTCTCTGCGTTCTGGAGGTCCACCTCTTCAAGAGTACATTGACAAGTCACTGTACACAAAAACAGAGCAGAAAAAAATAAGGTCTGATTTACCAAAACCCAATAGGAATGAGGTGAGACTCCATGATTAAGCTCCTAGGGAGTGAACCGCCTATGTGTGTACAATTCCAAGAGACTCCGAAAGGCAAGGGTGACACGTGTCTTTCAATGGGTGTTTGCAAATGTCCTCTTAGAGGTGCATTTGGAAGTTATGTGCTGCTTACCAGCCTACTGGAAATGTAGTGAGAACTGTCTTTCCTTTCTTGCTGATTTGTGATGAGTCACAGAGGAGTGAACATTCTCTCTCCCTTCATCCCTAAAGCAAGCAGGTTAATGATTAATTGTACCAGGAGGTTTGTTTGCAGAACTAAAACACTTTCATTGTATACAGAACACATTCTCTGACCAGCTATACGTTTAAGACGTATTTCACACCAGAGATAAATACCTGTAACACACTGAACATTTGAAAAGAAATCAGTTAACTAAATTTTTCCTTATAAATTATCATTTATATGTTTTCTTGTAGCAGGAAAATAAATAATTCATCTCAGTTGCCTGGATGATTCTAATTCTAGGAAAGGTCATCATTTCAAAACAGCTTCAGAAAATGACTCTACTTAAAAAGTATTTTTCAAGGTGGCCACTGACTGCATGGACTGCATGAAGACTGCCCCCCCCTTGGGAAAATACCATCTTGTTTTCTTAGATGTCGGCTTTGGGTTGTGGATACTGAGAGAAGATCTGTGCAAGGAAATAGCGTGTGGGGATTAACCACTGAGATCAATTACTGGTAATGCAAATGAAGGGCTGCATCTTTTGCCCATTTAAGGGCACTAGCAGGTTGAAGGATCCTATAGTGACTCTAGTGGACCCCACAGCGTCTTCATGCTGAGGACAGTGGGTCCTCTCCCAAGTCCAAATTGCTCCTTAGAAGCTCCTGAAGTCTCAAACAAGAAGTCCCTTCCGCCTGTAATGTCTAGGGTAAATAAGAGCAAGCGAAATTATAAATTAATCAAATCAGTTTATTTGCACAGCTTATTTACAATTCCTAGTCTTTGGTGTCTCAAACCTTCCTCTGTTTCCTCCTCACTTATACTTTCTAGAGCTCAGTGGTTACCACTTTCTCAGTAGGTTCCAGTACATCTATCTTCATGTAAATTTAGGTCAGTGTGTTGTTCTGCGGTCCTTGTGTTTGAGACCTCCTCTATGAATCACCAGGAGGCAAATGAAAGTAGGGATTCGAGGGCAGGCATATACTAAGTACTTAAAAAAAATCACTCCAAGACAAGGCAGAGAGATGGGCGCCCAGCCCAGGCCATGTTGCTCCTGGGGCCAAAGCTGCTTGAGGGCAAATGCTGCTCTTGGCGTGGTGAAGACTCAGAGCCCTGCCTCGCTCACTGAGATTCACTCTCACATTCTCCGGAACGGATAACAAAAACCAAACAAGATTTATGTTCGGTAACACATTAGCAATAATCCATACACCAAGAGGCCCCTTGCTCCTTCTTCAATATAACTTCATTTTGAATAACAGAAAATAAATCTAGGGCAAATTTTGTAGCTGTGAATCCCTCCTCGGCAATCCTGACCTCCATTAACATGGGCAGCATTTCAAATTCCGCTCTCACAGTTGCTCTGCCTCTCTGGGGGCTGGCAGGCAATTTGAGCATATGAGAGAAGCAATTTTTTCACAGCTCCAATCTTAGCAAAGAATACAAAGGGCCCTAAGGAAAAAGGCAATATTTTACTTATTGTCCATTCTACACTCCTCTTCATCCTCAGCCTCTATCTCGCCTTAGCTGGTGCTTGAATGCCTTCAACGTTTAACATGATCTACATCAACCAGCTATCAGGTGCCAGGCCGTGTGCTGAGTTTGAGAATACCAGTGTATGGTCTAGCTGGACGGGCAGATCATGAAATAGGCCAAGTTCAGCAATTGTACTGAGTGTTGTTCTACAAGTGGTGTGAGAGGCCGGGACTCCGTTCCCCAAGGAAATGGGAACAGAGACTTCAGAAAGGCGGCAAGAATCCGGGCTGTGCAGCAGTTACCCAGGTGGGGTGAAAGCGAGCACAGAAGACCATGTTCTAGAAGAGCGGACAACACTGGCCAAGTTCCACAGAGAAGAAGAAAGACTTGACATGTCGGCGGAAGGAATTCTGTCTTGAAAGTTGGAGTAAGAGAACACCAGGTCAGAGCGCTGATGGAAAGCCACTGAAAGACTTCACGTGGGCAGTTACAGAATCTATTTTATACTTTAACATATTGCCAGTGGCGGACAGAGAATGGGCCATGGGGGAGGAGGGCCTACAGGAGGAAGGTGTGTCAGAAAGTTATCAACCCAGCCCCTGGAGCCACTGCTTCAGTCTCTTCAGTGACAGCAACTCCACACTCCCTGGAGAGCTTAGCGGGGAGAAGCACCCCATAGAACCGAAAGACCTCCTTCACAGAGGCGTCAGGTCAGACTCCCAACTTTTGTTTTCTAACAGCTCTTCTGACATTCTATTCCTTTTCTAAGAAAGGAATACATTCCCAGCTAAGCGTCACCAAGTTCCTTACTTGTTTCCTATATATCACAGTCCATCTAATTTTAACCAGCACCGGGACAGTTGGAGGGTCCCAGCTCTCACACTGCCCTATTAATTTCCCTTGGATTTACTGGCTCACAAATATCTCTTGTAGAGTGGCTCCTGGGACCGAAAACCATACCTTAACAGCACCGTTAGCAGACAGTAGAGAAATTCTGTCACTTTCCCTGAAAAGATGGCTCATCTTCTGGGAAGAAGGGAAAATACTGGCAAAATTCCAGAGGGGAGACAAATACCCATTTTCCCTTTATGAGTCATATTATCCTTGATTTTTGGCTGGTCACAAAACCAGCCTGCATAAAGGTTACATTTTCCATCCACTGCAACAGCTAGTGCTGGCCATGTGACTAAGATTTCAGTGGAAGTGTTATGCGTGACTTCTGGGACAGTCCTTAAATAGAGGGTCAGTGCTTGCTGTTATTACTAACTCCTCTTTCTTCCTGACTGGGTCTCCAGCACCAGTCATCTGATCCTACAGCATGGAAAAGGAGTGTGGATCCCTGACACAGAAGTGGCCCACTCTTCTGGATCATCTCCCTTGGTGCTTCTTCTACAAGGCAGAAATAAACATTGTTTAACACACTACTGTTTTATATTTCCTGTTACTCATGGAAAAACCTAAGTCCTCTGATTCTTTCTTATTTCAGATCATCTGTATGTATAAATGCAGCCTAAGTGTACTTCTTGTCTGGAGCACTTTGTGAAAAATCTTCACGGGAAGGCTGGCTTCAAGGATTGAATGAGTAAAATGTAAGGCTGGGGGTCCATTGTAAAAAGAAGCTGCAACCCGAGAGCCAGGTGCCAGCTTCTCCTGGAGGTCAGCCTAGAGGCAGAGGCCCCAAGGCTGGGCACTTCTTTGTCCTCATACATAATTTGTCTGGGGAGATGTGGGGTGGTGCTGCGCTGTGGTGACCCCTTTGCTCTGGGAACTGATTTGTGTGGGGTTTGGGACATTGGGGACCTTATCTGTTGTGGGCTCTTCAGGCGAACGTCTCCCTGATGCACACGGCCTTCCCAAATCCGGCAGCTCAGGCAGAAAGGGTTCTGTTGACTCATGTGCATACGCACCAGGGGAAAGCAGGAGTAACGCTCACTGGCAGAATGCTAAAACCATCCAGCAGCCTCCACATTTTCCACAAAAGATGAACAGAATAATGAGTGCAAAAGTCTCTCTATTTCATTAATTCAAACGAAAACAAAGACCAACTATTCCATTAAGTAGGATTTATCTCCTGGTTGCAGGGGAGGAGCGGGTAGAGGTGGGGTGGGGGGATCATTAGCATAACGTGAGCATTACTGAGAACTATCTGGCGTGATGAGGGGAGGCATTATTCTGAGTCAATTAACAAATAACAGTGAGTGCTTCACAACTCTCTGAGGAATTTAGTTATTACTGTCTTCTGGAAGAGAATAAGGATTTTAGTTCAAACAGATAAAAAGTTAGTCACAATAAAAATGCTGAGCATGAGCCTAATTAAGAAGTCTGTGCACAATTAGTCTCTCTGTATATACTCAGTAGCGCACTTATGTTCCAGGTAACTGTAGCACCGCCCTGCTCAGGAGAACCCAGGGCTCAGTTCTGCATGTGCTGCCGGCGAAGTGGGATAACCAGTGTCTGGACTTGCTGAGATTCCAAGTCTCTCCTTGAGTCAGATCACAGAGAAAGGACAGTTCTTCTCCAACAAGCTACTAGCAAAACTTCATTCTTTTTCTTCTGTTTCTCTATGAGGAATGAACGGAATCTCTCTTGGGACTTATCTTGTGCCCAAGAGCAAAACAAGTACAAAAGTTCCCACATTTGGAAAACCAAGAGCCTGACAAATTTCATCAGAGAAAGATGTCTTAAATTAGTATGTTCCTCACAACAACACTTACAATTTAATTATTTCCTTCAGGTCACGGCTCTGCCTCACTCTGCCATTCCTTCCTACACACATCTTAGGATACTCTGGACTCTGACAAGTTAACATCTGCAGTAGTGCAAAAAATACGCAAGGGAGGAGGTGAAGGGAAATGGAACAGTGCTGAGGGAATGATTGAAAACGGCCACTTCAGGGGAGCAAGCACCAATGAACAAAGTGATCAGAGGGGGCTGGGGGTATAGCTCAGTGGCATAAGCGCTTGCCTGGCAAGCGCAAGGTCCTGAGTTCGATTCCCGGTACCAAAAAACAAAGTGATCAGAGGGCAAAGGCACTGTTCACTAATAACATATAAACAGAGGTAATCATGCGGGCATAGAAACACAGTAAACTTTACTTCCCAGCTTCTTTGGTTTTATGATTTGGAAACAATATTGCAAAAGATCAAAATGACTTTTACCTCTTCTGAAAAAAGAGACTGCTTTTTCTTTTCTGTTTTTCAAAAAAAAAAAAAAAGGTAAAGGCCTTATCCACTTAGTGCATGAAATCTAAAACACAATAGAGAAGATCTTCATGGACTAATTCTTCAGATCAAGAGAGACTTAGATATAGTTGGCCATAATTACTTGTACCTACTTGATAGATCCATAAAGCATTTCTCTCTACCATGTAAAGTCTAATCTTTACAAAAAGGGAAGTAGATCTCCAGGTACTCAAGGATAAAAGCAGAATGAGCAGGAGAAGGAAGGCATTTAATTGTTGAAGGGCATGTGCTTTCTCCAATTATAACAGTACCTTCTCACACAGAATTCTCTCCTAAACTCTGGTTCTCTATAAGACTATTTTGAAGAAGGTACAATACTCAAAGTTTGGAGTTTTGTTCTAAGACCATTAGGACTACTCCTGAAGAATGACTCACATCAAGGTCCTCTTTGTAGTTAAACAGTTAAAAGTGCTTATGAATAGGTCAAAATGCCTATGAATTTAATGCTTGTATAGATCAACTGGAGTCATATGAAGATGTAATAAAAGATTTAGAAAGTTCTCTAAAGTAATAACAATACTATTAAATCCTCATGCTGCTCACATACAGGAAGAAAAATTGGGAAGATTCTGTTTTGTGTCATTGTGGGTGAGATAGAAAAAAAATTAGGCAAGAAGGGATAGTTTTGAACAATTTTACTGGTGTAATCAAGTACATACTAGAAGGCACAACACGGTTACCAGTCATGGGATCCCAGGATGGGTCAGATACTTTTTTGGACAGTACTAATTGCTTCAGTATTCCTTCAAAGGGCACAAAAATCAGTGATTAAGAGGGTGAAGGCAGGATATATTTGAGCAAAAGTAATGCAAAAGAAAAGCCATTGAAATGGGATTCAAAGAATGCATTGAGCTCAGAGGCTATTTTTTATCTACAGAATGTATACTTCCAAAAGAAGCGTGCAACTTAGGGCTTTTAAACAGCAAGACTGCAATAAATATCTGCATAAAACCATGGACCTAGGTTTCCTTTTTCATCATTTATGAAAGATGACAGTGGTTGCAAACTTACAACAAATAATAATAATATAACCCAATCCCAATGTTTATTTAACAAAAAGTAGTTATTAAATACTGAGTAGATGCCAAGCTGTGTTTTAGGAACTGAGCATTCAGTAAGATGCAAAGCACAAAGTCTCAGATTTCATGGTGCTTACACGTCAGTGACAAAGGCATGGTATAGCTAGACAGTTGCTTGAAATACTATATGTAACAGTCTCTAGAGGATGGGCACTTCAATGATTCTTTAAATGATATCACCATAAATATACTAACTGACTAGTTATCTCACTTCCATTGGCTCCAGAAAAGAAAGTAACAGGTCATATCAAATTAGAATTTAAAAATGTGCAAAACGTTCACTGTCAGGTATGTCTCTACTTTCCTTAGGCTATTCATGATTCATAAATATTCAGATTTCTTAAAGATTTTGGTCAGCTAGAAAACTGCTAGGACCAAGGCATTAGAAAAAATGAAAGAAATAAAAAAGAAAAGAAAAAGGACAGCACCCTCTTAAGGTACTAAACATATACTGTGCAAGAAGCCACCAAGTTACAACCACATTTAAATACACATGACCAAACATAAACTGTTACTAATTCAAATGCAAAATGCATACATAGTATAGATCACACCTCTGAATAAATGAATTAGTTAGGGCAAGCTGTGTATAAAAATAAGTAGCCTACAAACATCTTGATTCATTAAAATATTTAGCAAAAAATTCAGTTTGGTTAGTCTCAATAATATGAACCTAGAAACACATTTCAATTGAAATCTTTTTTCTTTCTTTTATTGTATTAATGAGTATTGTGACAGGAAATAGAAATATTCTGGGTGATTTGTGGAGAGTTAAGGCCTGATTGTCTAGGTGTAGAGGAGTCCCTGAGCAGTGACTCAGGACCGGTGGAGACAGCATTACCACTCACAGCCACGGGACAGGAGGAGAAAAGCTTCTGGAACCGAGGAGACAGTCCTGGACGGAGGCTGCCAGAAAGGCGAGAGTGACGAATCCGGAGGGGCAAAGCGAGGGCTGGTGACACACCCGCCAAACATGCCACCGCCCACCCACGCCACTTCAATGGTGCAGTTACTCAGGCTGTGGTGAGCACGCACCCTGTGCCGCCTCTGCACTGTGCCGGGTCTGCCCCCAGGAAACTCAGTGTCTGCTGCAAGGACAGAATACAGACAAAGCCAGACGCACTGCTCCTGGCAAATCTGCAACAGAGTGTAAGGAAGTGTAAGAAAACAAAGAGGACAGGGAAGGAGGGCGTCTTTTGGAAGGGACCTTATTTTCATTTAGTATTGGTTCTTTTTCTTTCTCGCGGTACCGGGGATCAAACTCAGGACCCTGCGCTTGCTAGGCAGGCGCTTATTCCACTGAGCTATATCCCCAGCCCCTGAAAGGGACCTTATTAAGGAACTGTCAACACAGCTTCACCAGCACTATCAAGCTAATTATATTCAAGATAATAAAGAATTCACTGAGTTATGGACCTATAATTCTGTTGATATGTTTACACAGATAAATACATCTGCATTAAGAGGTCTCATATGGGTGTTTTTGAAACTACAGTTAATATCAAAAATAGTTCAATGCCTTCATGTTACAGTGAGGAGATATGTTTAAGTCCATACAGCCACTTAGTAACCGAGAGAGAACCAGGACAGTTCTACTGCTCCCTGTCAACATGGGCCTCTCGGGGACTCTGTGGTTTTGAGATAATTTTAGCTACACCTAAATTAAATCAACTTCCCTGCCTCTCTAGTTACTGTTCTACTACACTTCATCTTTTTATCCTTCATTCTTTTCACACTGAGTAGTGGGCCTCTCACCATTGACACCAATTAAATTCTTTACAAGAGTTGATCATATCCTGTATCTGTCACTGAGCAGGAAGTTTCAGGGTGTGAGTTTTACTCTGACTCTCTGTAATGGCCTATACTCTCCGGGTCTGATTTCTTTTCCTATAATGTGTGACTTTTACAGTATGATGTCAACATGGTGAAGTGCAGAATCATCTGGTTGCCAGTAACTGAATGCTCCAGTCTGTGAGTTGTTCTTCTTCAAGCAATCACTTTAGTGACCTAATTGTTGCCATCTACTGTTTTGTTAGTAACAAGTATTCAGAGTACTTTAATGCAGTAGGTCTGCCTAGCACTTCATTTAATCATTTCTGTCAGGCTGTGAGGGGACTTCCAGGGGCAGTTCCAGGGCCTTAACACAGACCCTTGTATATTGCAGATCCTCCTTAATGGGTTCAACCGTTCTGCATACATTTAGTGTTCAGGGTCTAGGATACTTCAGGCAGTGCACTTGAGTTATAAAGAGAATAAGACAAGTTCATTCCCTTCAAGAGGATCAAGCTAAGTTTAACTCAGTGTAACCAGTTTTCACTGCCTAATAAATACTAGGTGTCAGAGCACCAGGGTAGTCAAGGGAGCCCTTCAAATCCAGTACCAAGTGCAGTCATGTGATTGATGCTGCTTAAACTGCAGCTCGTGGCTTGGCTCGCAGGCAAACAGGGGGTTTATGCTCACAAACCCCAGATGTCACTGCTCCTGCGAGGCTGCCTTCAGCTCTTCTCCTAACTTAGAGGTGACGGCTGCGGGTCACCTGTCCTCAGAATCCCTCTCGCTTCTTTCCTCTCGAAGGTCAAAATGTGTCTTTTTTTCTATTCCCATTTTCTTTGTTACTGCTTTGAAAGGAGTCCCTGACTTAAAGCAAAAACATGTGGACATTATAAGCTGTTGATCCCTAAAAAGGAAACAAAACTACATTTTGTTCTGAAACATTTAGGTATTTTTCTGACACTGCCTGTGTCAGCCTCCAAGGGAAGCCATCTACATCTATACCTAAAGAAAAATTGACATACTTGGCAATAACAATGAACTTTCTGATTCTCAATGCCTTCCTAATTTGTGTTTTGATGGAATTAGTTTTTTTATTAAGCAGATTCAGCAATAAAGTCTTTTATACAGAAATAGTTCCTTATTTTTTTCAAAATGAAATGCTTTGTGAACACAGAAAAGATGTTAGTTGAGAAGTCATTAAAAATAAGTCTATTTCAGGCTATAAATACGTGTGGTGACTGATTAGTAGTTAATACAAGAGAAAAGTGCATGTTTTCCCTGAACAGTTTGCTTTTTCCTGAAAAGTGTTATTAACTACACTGTCAGAAGGCCGTCCATAGGACAAGGGCTGTCAGGTAACCCCTTACATTTTGTTCCTTTGGGACCTAAAGTCAAAAGACAGAGACATTTTCTTCTTTTGTTCTTACCTCCAAATTCTACACACAAATAAAGTCGAGAAAATCAGCGTTTCCTCATTGAGGAAACTATGCACGCCACAACATTACTCATCAAATACTTTGAAAATTTCTGGAAAAACAGGGATATGAAAAGGAACACTTGGAAAACAAATGGCTTTAGGTGGACACTGAAAAAGTGGTTTGGTGAACAAAGGAAAGAGAAAGATTATATAGATACTGAAATGTGTCTACAGGGAGGAGAAGGGCCGGGGGTATAGCTCAGGGGCACAGCACCTGGCTGGCGATGCAAGGTCCTGAGTACAATTCTGGCACAGAAAAACAACCAAACAAACAACAGAAAAGCCACGTTATAGGGAGAAGAAAAGCTATCATCTAGCATCCTGGGAAACAGTGAATTTAAACTACAACATTCTTTCAAGGTAACTTTAGGAAAGATGTTAAATTTACTTCTTTATTTTGTAATTATAAAAGAGATGTTCTCTGTCCTCCATAAAAGGACTTGTCCTCTTGTAACTACACCAGTTCAAGTTCTCCATTACAGTCTAGAAATCTAAGGCCTTGGGCTACTCTGAGAAGCTTTAGGTTGTGTGCTCCACCCAGTGTGTAACACTGTGCTGTGCGGCAGAGGCTGTCAATTCAGCTGCTTGCCAGCCCTTTTGAAATCCCCTTTAAAGGTTTGTAGGGAAAATTCTGTGGAAACATCCAATGTAACGTTAAAAGTACTATTTCAAGTCAATGTGTGTTATGTACGATACCTTCCTAGGCTAAGGGACTCTTAGATTCCGGTAATTCATGGCTTATGTTCCTAATTCTCCAAACTGGTTTATAAACTGTGGTCACTTCAATGCTATATTCTTAAATAAAGTTTGTTACAGAAAAGTTGCTACCAAAGCCCAGCTAATCACAGATAATTCCCACCGGCATCACTCCTGGGGCTGCTGCCTTTGCCTGCGCATGCCTGAGGTGAGGGTGCATCCTGGCAGGCAGCGCAATGCCCAGGCCTTGCTCCCCGCAAGCCAGCTGGTGTGGCTCCCTCAGGCGATGCCAGTGTGTGCGGCAGACGAATGGAACTCAAACCCACTCTGTGGTGCAGGGTTCAGCTGCTGTCCCTTACACACCGCCAAGTAAGTACACGGTGGTTCTAAGCAAATCTATGATGAGCTCAAAACAGAGTAAAACTACGCTGATCCAAGAGCTCTGAATCTTGCTATTATCAAATCAAGGAGGTACTTTCAGGATTTGTTTTTATTAAAGGTCGATGTTCTGGTTTGTGTAAACATATATGGTCATCACTAAATAGACGTCTGTCTGTTACAGAGCCAGCAAAGAACTTTGCTAAGCCCCCGTTTCCTCCCCAGGAAATGGTGTACATTCAGAGCGGGGTTGTCTTCCTGTTTTCTCCATAGGAATGCTCTTGTAAGGTTTTTTCCTCCGTTCCCAGACTTAAGAGTCTCCGGTCATATGGAACAAGCACTTCTCAGCAACTGACAGTGAATTTTAAAAAGATTTATTTTCCCTAAGTCATAAAAAGTATTATTAGTCTAAGTTTTCATTTTCTGTCCTCTTATGCACTATACTACCCGGTCTCTATCTTACTCAGCATGGCGGGGGGCATCAGACTCATCCCCTGGGGTTATTCCATCAGGATTCTTTCAAAAATATATCACCTCTTAGTTCCCAATTACGAAAGCAACTTGACAGGGCACCTGCTTTTTATTATTCCAGTGTTTTGTGATACAAACCCAATGTGTCTGGCACCCAAGAATAAAATATAATTCAAGAATGTTTTGCTCATTCGGCTCTAAAATTTTACTATTTCAGCCCTGATTTCTGGAACTATTAAAAAAGAACTATTTGTGGGGAAAAGTCTAGCTTTTGGTTGTAGTTTTTTTTTTTTTTTGAGAAAGGATCTCACTATGTAGTTCAGGCTGTTGAACTCACCACATAGTCCAGGCTGGCCTCAAACTCACAGCAACCTTCCTGCCTCAGCCTCCCAAGTGCTGAGATTGTAGGCATGTGCCACCATGCTAGGCTATTTTCTGAGTTTTCACGGTCAATTAGAGGGATCTTGTTTTATTTATTGTCCTTGGACATTCTTGAAGCAATAAAGTTCAGATTTACATGAGAATCAAGGTAGACCTAGACTTGGATGACATTTTAAGTGGGATGAATTTTAAATTTGGCAAGTTTTTCTTTCTACCTTTGTGTCATCTCACCTGTTTACTAGGTATATCGAATATCTATTAAGTTAAAGTTTTTGAGGTATAGTCCAGAAGACCAGGTATGTCAGAAGCATTAAGATACATGTTAAAATACAGATTTCTGGGTTCCCTCCAAGGCCCAACAAATCGGAATCCGTGAGAAGCCCAAGAGACTGTATTTCTGTGAGCTGCTCTGTGTGATTGCTTATGGGTATGATAAAGCCCTAAAGGGCTACCATTTCCTGGAATGTTTGCAGAAAACAATCAAAGACTTGGAAAACTTTAAAATCCACAAAAAAAATTTTAGATGCAAGATCTTTTGGGATGAGAAAACTTTTCCCACATCCCCAGACCTTATAATAATGGAGGTCCCACTGTCATCAACAACTCACAAATTGAATTCTTTGGATCAAACGTCAAGAAAGAATGAACTATATTGGTAGCTTATTATTACATACTCAGGCAGGTATTCTGATAATAATGATCCTAGAAAAAGGTGTTATAAACTCTGTAGGCTCTTTTAAATGTGAGTATTTTCAGTATATTTACCTAAAGGATGACATAAAATTCACTACTGAGTTTTAAATTATTTTCTCATTGCATGCAACAGTCTTCAAAATCCCCCACCACCCATAGAACAGTTAAGAGTGGTATAATAATGTATTAGTGGTCATTTCCACTGCCACCTCATTTCAAAGAAATATTTTTTCTTGCATTTCTACCCAGGAAAGAGTTCTAGACTCAGGAATTAGAAACAGACACTCTTTATAATAAGCTCAAGATTCTGATAGAAAAGCAGACTTTTAAAAACAAACTACAGGCATGGATTTAGACAGTCATTAGTTAAAAATAATTAACTTTGATGATCCTCAAGGAATTTTGATTTTCTTTCTTCTCAATAATGACTGTAATGTGCCTTATCATTTTGAATGCTAAACACATTTTATAAAATGACCCATCATTAATTAGGAAAGCTTCAAGATTGAAAGGTATTCGTTCATCTAACATAGAATGATCTAATAGCCCTAACACTTGTTATTTGTATGTCCTTCAACATGTCACTGAATCTTCTGAAGTCTCATGTCTAAAACAGGTGTCACACTAGAAGCCGTGTCAGAGAGAAACTGAATAGACTAAATGATGCGTGGGAAGTCCTTAGCACAAAATTTAGCATACAGTAAGTATCCAATAAATGTGAGCTCATAATTAATATTATTGCTTTTCATCTCTAGGGACAGTGTTAAACCTTTATCTGCATACCATTCAAGCTTTTGGAAGCCAGTGAATGAACATGTCATTCAACTTCTGACACTATTTTCTGTTATAGCATAAGTAAATGAATTTGGTTTAGTTATAAATGCCAAAGTTTTGAAAATCTTTTTGTCTCTTTATTTCTATAGTTTCATTATGTACGTCAACCTTAAACCACAGATTAAGCTGACTTCATTTTATGCATTTACTGGAATCCATTTAGAGTGTTGAAGAAGGACTGTATCAACCTATCATTCAATTTGATGGGCTCATAGTTCTTTGGGAAGAGATGGACATAACAAATGTAAAATTAGGAATAAGGGCTATAAATATGCAGAATAAAGAATAATTACTATGAAATTATTCATCAGAAGGAAGAAACTTTGCCTTCTTAAAGAATGAATTGCAGAGACACTAGGACAAGAAAAGAAAGTGAGAAGTAGAGACAGAGATGCTGAGGAGGAAGTTGTACGTCTCAGGTCAGTAAGTCCTTGACGAAAGTGGCAAGAAGATCGTGAGTGGAACGCAAAAGCCCACATCAAAGCTGGCGGGAGAAGGGGCAGAAAGAGGTTGGGATTTGAAAACTGGAATCTTTGCTAATATATTAGTTGCGACTCTTTGGTAGGTAATGAATCTCTAAGTCATTTTGCTAATAAAAGTTTAACAAAGATAAAACTTGGTTCTGAATATTATCTCTGGCACTATACAGAGAACATATTAGACAGAAGGGGCAGAACTAGGCCAGCAAGAAAAGTTAGACGCTATTCTGATAATACAGGAAGAAAAGGAACAAATGCTGAATTGAGGTGGCTCTGTTGGTAACAGGAAAGGGATGCCAGATTCGGAGAAAATTTGAAGAGAAAATGAAAATGATTTGAAAACTGGATGTATATGAAGCCTGGGCAAGAGACAGAGAACGCCAGAGTAATGAGCTTCCAGGAGAAGGAAAGCAGTGTGTGTGTGTGTGTGTGTGTGTGTGTGTGTGTGTGTGTGTGTGTGTTACATACATACTTGGAGAGGGTGGATTAATAGACTCATTTGTGGCTAAATTATGTCTTAGGTGTCTGGGAGACACTTCCAGAGCTATCCAAGAGGCATCTAGAACTAGAAGCTAACTCAGAATTTCAGGTGAAGGACCATGGATTTAAGAGTCAGTATCGGATGGTGTTTGAGGATGCAAGAGTGAGGATCACCGCCTGGAGCAGGGGAGGTGCGGAGGGGGGAGGGAGAGAGACGGAGACGGACAGACAGAGACATCCAAAGGGAAGACCAAGGGCAGGTTCCTCCTGAAGATAGGACGGAGCAGAAGCGGGCAGGTGGCGCTGTGCAAGGCAGAGTAGTGAGGACCCTGTCAGAGAGCAGAGATCGGCACGGTCTTATCGGGCAGCAGCAATGGAGCAGCCTTCTCTCTCAAGAGACAGGGCTGCCAGTAAGAAGTTACTTCATGGTCACCACTTTCACGGCCCCTAGCAGAAATGTTACTACGAATGACAATAGCCTTGTGACAGAGATGGCAGAGGACAGGAAGGGAAAGAGCAAGACGTTCAGATAAGCTACACATGAGTCATGAGGCCACTGACAAGAGTCAGCGATACGACCGTTCTCTTTGACACAAAGGAGAAAACTTCTGTCGATCGAAAACATTTCCCCCCTAAGAACTGAGGCAACTTTAAGTAATATAGTTTGAATCGCTATGTGTACGTTACTGACACAGCTCAGAAGTACTTGTTGACGTATGAACTTAGGAAAGATACTTTACAACAAGGGCTTCAGCTTCCTCACCTTATAGTAAGGTGCCGTGACAAGAATTCTCTGAGCTTTTCCACCCTGAGTATACCGAGAACTCATTAGGTCCTCAGATGTATTTTAGGAACAAAGGACTATTTCAGCCCATTTTACAGACTAAGTGACACAGGTACAGGAGTTTTAGAAATTTACCCACATAGGTGATAAACAGAAAATCTAAGTTTCAAACTTGGACCTCCAAATTTAGCCCAACCTCCCAATGGGACTCAGAATTTTCGAAGTACCTAAATATTCTTCTTTCTTTTTTCTTAACATAAGATGTTGGGGGAGGTATTGCTACCTCTACAACAGGTAAATAAATTGAGGATTTGCCTCCCAGTATATGTCCAGTGATAGGAAGCCCTAGAATTTATGTCTCCTGATTCTACTGTCTTTTATGGTCTTCTAAAGGTCACTGAGTACATTACATTAGCAAACATTAACTTTGCGATCAAAATTAATGTCTTGGAAGGAAACTACCATTACTCTCAAAACAGTATAAATATCTATTCTTTCTAGAAACCATAGCACGATGAATATAAATCATCTGAGACTCTGCCTTAAGAAGTGTAGGTGGCAGTTTAAGTACAGCCGGCTAAGAAGTAACAGCTTTTCCTCCATCATCTACTTGCTAATCTCCCTGGGAACAGGCTGATATTCACTCATCCCAAGAGAGTGCTGAATTGTCTGGACTCCAAAAGACACCATGGATAAGGTTTTAAGTTCCCCACCTTTAGTCATCACATGGAGAAAAGTGACAGAGCTTTTGGCAGAAGCGTTGCTTTTCTTTGCCCTGCAGATGGCAATTGAAATAACATCTAATGAGTTTAAATTAGGAAAAAGTCGGAAAAGAATACTCTCCCTTCCTTAAAAGTGATTGTTTCCCTGGGTAAGATGGAAGTACTTGGTGGTCTCCAGACAACAGACTCAGACAGGCTAACAATGCATTTGAGAGCTTTTCAGAGAAATGTTGGACAAAATAGATCAGGTTCAAGTGAACATAGATGCCCAACTACAAAGTTTAAGTATTTTCACCCCTAGTCTTGAAACAAAGACACCGTACAATCTCACACACTGTGTATATGATGTATGTGAGTGTGCGTATCATCAAGGTCTTTCTCCTTGCTCATTTTGGTTAACATAGATACTCAGAATTCCTGAGGGATGTCATACACTTACGTTCTAAACAGCTGAATAATAGCGAATGCTCCCTTGGGGAAAGCTCATTTCTAGCGTAGGTCTGTGCACCCATGTCTGAAGCTGATAAGGTGGATGCAGCACATATTTTTCAGTCCAGAGTTCTCTAACTCAAATCCAAGCACTTTCATTTATAGCTCACTAGACCCTGGACAAGTTACTTAATTTTTCTAAGCTTCTGTCTTAAAAACATCTACCAAATAGAGAAAGAAGCACTAACTTACTGGGATTATTATGAAGACTAAATGCTGTAAGGACGTAACTCCCCAGTCATTAGTTCCCATTTTCCCAGGTGGCCTCCTCTGTTTCCCCGCGGCATCCAGCAAAATAGGAGGCATTTGCTGCTGCCGCTGCCGCCCATACATAAGCTCAATTCCAAGGCAGAAGGTTCGAACCCCCAAGAAAACTCCGGAAGTGTGCTTGCAGTTATCTCCCAGACCAGTGACGGGCCTCGTCATGTGGAACACGCTGCCTACTGCTTTTTAGGTCCTCGGCCGATTTTTTTAAAATCTCAAATAGTAGTGCTTATGTATCCACGCTACCTTCCAAAGGCAGCTGCAGGGCTGGGGATGTAGCTTAGTGGCACAAGCCTCGTGGCAAGTACAAGGTCTTGAGTTGGGTTCCAGGTACCAAAAGATGTGTGCTGAAAACTGAAAAAGTTTTTTCCTAAGTTCTTTATTTTTTATTACTTAAAATTTTTTTCTAATACATTTTATTGTGTAATTTAAGATGATCAACATGATGTTATGAGATACAGGCAGTAAAATAGTGGTTACAGTGAAGCAAATTGACGTATCCATCACTTGCTGTTGGTTGTTGCTGTTGTTTTTGTTGTTTTGGGGGCTTTCCTAAGTACTTAATTGCATCCATTTGTATAAAAATGTCCCAAATACACATGCTTTGACCTTTCATGGGAACTGATATTCTAAGCTCAGGTCCCATTGGCGAGCACAGGATGAAGGTTATGAAAGGACCACGTGCCTCTTCAGGTTAGTTAGGACTCACAGTCAGAGATGACTTTACGTCTAGTTGTCTCCTTACTTTCTTGTTTCACAATTTGAGAAGAACCAGCCCAAAAGAGATGTGCCTTTAAATGCCCTTCTTTGTACACAAAAGCAAGCTGCTTAAGGAACTGCTGCTTGCACCTCATGAAATTATGAGTCATTTGTGGAGAAGAGTGAATAGGCCACTTATGTTTGTACAGAGTTGAAAGGAGGAGGGGCTGAGGCATGGGTCAGTTCCAGTGCAGAAATAAAGGGGAGGACTCTATGCTCCTCAGAACACTAGCGCAGACTGTCAAGCTGCAGAGACATGAGCCCCCCAGCTTCAGGGTTCTCCTGTGTAACAGATCTCCATTGAGACTTTATGACCTCTCTCACACCAGCAGAGATACTTTTGGGTCACAAAGTACTCTCTCTCTCTCTTCCACTTCCTGTTATTTTTACTTGTTCTTTATTTCATTTTCAAACTTCTTTATCAGCATTTCTGTGAGGAGCTTCTGAAGGAGACACTGGTCAGCAGTTGCTCTGATAAATACACATCGTTGTCTCCTTTGGCCGGGATGAGAACATCCGGGGCAGGAAATGGTCACCGGTTTGTTCGCTGTGATGAAGAAGGGCGCAGCAGACGAGCCTGAGCCCTTCACTGGCAGAGCTCCTGAGCCCCGAGGCACCTGGACGGCACCCTCGCGGCGCCCACGCCTCCACACCGCGGCTGCAGTGCTTCCCCCCGGGCTGCCTTGGCTGTCCGCAGATTTTCGCTCTATCATTGCTCTTCGCCTTTGACCGTTTTATCCTCTTTCCATCAAATGAGCGCATAAACTAAAGAGCCACCGTCTGTGACAACGGTGGCGACGAGAGTGCTTTTTGAGCGTTCTAGTATTAGGCCAAAGGGACTCTCCGGTATATTTCATAACATCATAAAAATAGAGAAGAGGAGAACAAGTTTAAGGTGAGGGCCAGAGGAGAACAAGTTTAAGGCAAGGGCCACAGAATTCTACCCAGCTTCTCTTGAGGGCTGCCATATTCACTGTTAAATCCCACACTTCGCAATCTGAAGTTCTGCCTGGGTACGCCTGGTGTCTAGTATCGTCTTCATTTTATGCTCCTACAGAGGCTCAGTTCAGTGACATGTCCATGGCATTCACACACTGAACAAATGCTTACTGGTCACCCAAGGGGCCACAAATCAAATTTCATTCTGAAAACACAAAGCAGCAGAGGGCAGTCCCTGTTCTGAAGAAGTGTGAGGCTCACTGAGAGAGGAAAGCAGGGAGATCACTAGGAACCAGGGTCCTGTGCTTTTTCAGTAGGGGTATGAGTCAGGCGGGGCACCCTGTGGACTGCACCAACTTGGGGTGGGAAGTTGGGGAGTAGAGGTCAGGGTGGGACTTTCGAGTTGAGCCCGAAGAAAAGCACAGTTTCACCAGGGAGACAAAGGACAGTGGGGAATCCCATCATGGTAGCCTGATGCACAAAAGCGGGGGGACACTCAGAGGCTACGCAGTAAAGTGCGGGGAGCATTGAGGATGGCTGTAGGCAGAGGATGTTGGAGCAGGGGACAGGGTTTGTTGGGGTAAACGTGATCTAAGTAAACACACGCACAGGCACAGCCGACGCAATCGCTTTCCTTAGTGTTTACTATTGTCACGGTGCTGCTCCTGTTAAAATACGAAGAGCATCTGCTGAGCTATTTGAGAATCAGTGAGTTTATACTTCCCATATCGTTGAAATACTTCCCTTGATCCTGAAATGCAGCAAAGGAAAGTGAGAATGCTTGTTCCTATTCATTTACTAAGAAACATAGAAGCGAAAACTCACTGTCCACTTAAAGAAATAAAAATAAGATAGGATGTGGTACTGTCACTCTGCAACGCTGATAATACATTTTATCAGGCACCAAATGCTCTCTTACAGTGTTGCCGCTAGGAGCAGGGGACATGCACAGACTCCCAGGGACACCACATTCAAATCTCACACTTTAAAGACCGCTCACTGAGAACGTGCACCACCACATTCTCTCAAACTGCTCTTGTTCTATAGATTCCTCTTTGCTATTTTACAGCCCCACTTTTTAATTCTTCCTCTCATTTTGAAGGTAAGAAGGTCTAGAACAGACCAGAAAAGACTGTAGTGACTGGCAACTTTCCAGGTGGTTACGTAGCTCAGAATATGTCACCCTGAGGGAGTGCCACCCCTTTTGAGAATCACAGCTTGGTTCAGCTATGTTATAAATATTCGATTGTACTATGTAGCTGCTAGATTCATCTATGCATTGTCTTCTTGACTGTTCAGTCTTAGAACTGTTAACACGGCGTAATTCAGTACTTGGTCGGTAAAATGTCCATACAAAGATGAAAACAATTTTAGAGGTTTTAAAACTCTCTAGACTTAGCAGATGCTGGTAATCTATGAGTATCATCACCCAAAATGATTTATGTCTACGCCGACTTAAAATGTCCCCGCCCCCCACTTGAAGACCCCGTTTTGCTTCTCGTGCTTTCCATTCTCTCAGAGTAACCTTTTCTTCAGGATAGTTTTTCTGACTAGATGGTGGCAGGTAAGCTACACATTAAGTGGGTAGATATATTCACTTTCTGCTTTGGGGGTGCTCACATTAATTCCAAATTGTTTTGAAAAATGCATTAGAAAAAAATGTCCGAGAGCGCCTTTTGAATCTTTTCACAGCAGTGTCAGTGACACAAGGCAGCTGCGGCCCTGGCTTTGACTGGGTTTAAAGACTGATATTTGACTCCAGCTGCAAAACAATCATCGCTCCTGCAATTCCCCTAAGGCGCCGCGCCCCCTCAGCGAGCCCTGGTAACTGTCATCTTTAATGGGGGCGTCACTTTGAAATGCGGTCCCCAGTAGTTCGTTTTTATCCTCAGGGCACACCGCACAAAGTGCATTTCATCTTGATGAAGAGCAAGAGACTTACTTCCTTGGGTCAAACCCTGACTTATCTTAAGGTTACGATTTCTTACATGCATATTTCAGGTAGTAAAAAAAAGCAGAGATTTTTACATTAGCCCCACCAAGTTTGTGTGATGTAACCTTTTCTGCTCCTTTAATATTGTTTTCGGTGACAACATACTAGTTGGAGGTGCACCACATTAGAGATACTGTTTTCTTTCTTTTTAGATGGAAGTTAAATAACTTGGTGTCTTTAAATAGAATATTTATGCACGTCAAAGAAATTCTGATCACAGAGTTTGCCTCCCCTTCCTGTCTGAATAGCGTGGCCAGATAAAAATATAAGTTAAATCTGAATTTGAGGCAAACAATGAATGGTTTTTTTTTGTTCACTGTGAATATGTCCCATGCAATGGTTGGGACTACATGTACTAAAAGATTATTCACTTGGCAGTTACCTGAAATGTGTATCTAACTGAGCCCCCTGTATTTTATTTGCTATATCTGGCAGTCCTCTGTTGGTGGCACTTGAATTACGGTCACGCCTGCATTATCTACAGAGCGTAGGTCTGCACCATCCCAAGGGCCAGGCCTTCCATGGGTGCGTGTCAAAGTGCAGACGGCCCCACAGGCCAGTCCCAAAGGCCACGTGGAGCCATCTGGCTCCGGGTGTAATGGATCTAGTTACTGGAGATTAACCAGTCCTCCCTTGAAGGAATGTTAAAAAGCTTTAAGGAAACAAAAATAATGCCCTTCATAGAGTGGGTGCTCAGCATATTTTTGCTGAAATCATTACTGTTCATTAGTGCCAGTCAAGATGAACAGGAAGATAAATTACGGCATCTTAAAACCCTTCCTGGGCACGCTCACCTCTAACTCGGAGCACCTGTTGTTCGTGGAAACCGCTCTGCTCCGCCTCCTGCACGGCCCTCCTGGGTCTGCTCAGATGCACCCCCTCCCCGTCCCCTCTCCCCAGCAACTTTGCTGTGTACCGCTCATTTCACACATTCTGCTTGATATGGTTTCCAACCTTTTATTTAGACATTGCCAAAGGAGGAGTATAGGCAGTAGCAGCTTGACACTGTGATCTAGAGCGTGGGCCCTGGAGTCAGACTTATTTTAGTTTTCAATGATGTTCTGCTCCAGTTTAGTCTTGGAAGTCTCAGTTTCTTATTTTTCTCTCAGTAAAATCAGCATAAATAATAGTGTTGCTGTGAGTATTATATGAGATGATACATGTATACTGTCAATTCCTGACAAACACTGAGGCATTAAGTGGTGGGAGGTCATTATTATATTATATGAAATACGTCTTTACTGTCTCTAAATCCTCCACCATATCTGTGCTTATCAGACCCTGATAAGCAGAACTGACCGCCCAATCCATGTCTAAGAGTTGACAGAAGCTCTGAACCCCAGCTGCCCTGGGGAGGCAAACAGAGCCAATGGATGTCTGAGTGACCCTCATCCGCTCAACAGGGGACAGACTTCACTCTCTGATTCTCTGCTCCACTGTGCTCCGTTAAACCTATAAATTTAAGCCTCTGTATTGTGAGAAGCAGGAAAACTCTAACTGCTGTAGAGATTTGTTTCCTTAGGGGCACCGGACATGCTGAGCCCTCCGGGGGCTCCAAGTCACCACACACTTCCTGGCTCGCTCTTTATTGACTATTTGCTGCCTATTTACTTTTCTCTCAGTCACCAGTGAGGAAGTTGCATAACTTAAAAGCTAAGTGGGAGTCTCTTTACTGCAATTGAAGTCATACATATTACATATCCTATTGTAAGATTTAGAAAAAAATGAGAAATGGAAAACGCAACAGGAAATGCTCTCATAAATGCGAAGTGGTTGTTTCCCTGTGAAAGTCTGCATGAAATGGGGCTTTTCACATTTTACTTCTGCTTGTATTATAATCAGTAGAGTAACTTGAAGAACACTATGATTTTTTTAATATTGGGACCTGTTAAAAATGAAATACATGTTTCAAGTACACCCTGAATCCTCTAGCAGCTTTTTTCCAAAAACAAAATTCAAAATGCTCTTTATAAGAAGTTAAAAAAATAAAGCAACATCAGTGCCATTCTGGGTCATTCGCTGGTTGGCATAAGAACCATTAAAACTGTGATTTCTTGGAAGGTTCCAGCTGCGCTTTTGCTTCAGCACCCAGAACCTTTTAGCATAGGCATCCAACGAGAAGTTGTTGTCTTGATTAATGAACACATATTTATTGAGCAATTAAGAGATGTATTACCCTGAAATGAGTTCACAACAGTGTTATTACTACAATGGTCATTAATAAACAACAACGTCACCACAGTATTGTAATTCTACCTTCAGAAGCCATGATGTGAACTATGGGAGTTGAGTGAGAATTCGCAGTTCCTGACTGTTTATAGACTTGAAGCTGTGGACCTGGCTGTTGCCCATTACCCACTGAGAGCAACACGTTCTGCAGCTCTCGTCTATTCAGTTTTCACAGATGAACAACTTTAAAATCATTTTGTATTTACCCAGACTCAGGGACAGCCTGGGTTTCCCCTTTAGTGTCAGAACTGGCTTTATGATCAAAATCCCATTCCTGTAGCTTTTGCTGCGACCCATCTATTGCGTGTCTTCTGTCATTTGGGGACTAGGGTAACGCTGAGGAGGCCAGGCTGTTCCCAAGGTTAGAGACCCCACCTTTAAAATTAGTACACAGGGGGGAACGGGAAACGTTGTTTCAATTACAAGAATAAAACATGGACAACTAGGAACCACTAAGAAGCTGAATAGTAGTTGTCTTCCACAAGAAAACCCAAATCACTGTCTTAGCTCTTCGCCTCTGCACAGTAGAGGAAAGATCTGAGTGGCAGCTTAGTCAAGCCATTGATCAACTGACTGCTTGTTCTCTGGTCCTGATTTTGTTCCTGGAGATGTCTAGAATCTCAGATACCTCCCTGGTAATAGAGAGCAGATGTGGACGGAACGACAAGGTCAGCACTCGCAGGACCTGGTCCTTGTGCAGTGAGCGTGGGTAGAGTTTTCAGAACTGTTTCTCAGGCATTTCTACTGTGAATGGTTCTTACTCCCTATTTCCAGTGCATCATTCCTGGTGTTTCACCTCATTTCCTCCTACTTCTCACCTCCACTGTATCATGCATCCATTTGGCTCTGTGTGCTCTGGCTTTTCTGGTGAATCTGGTGATTTATAAAAAGCAGACTACTTCCCAGTAAGAACAAGCTGGCAGGTAAAGTCTTCCTGATGCAGCCGCTCCCTGCATCCTCCACCTCACAAGGAATCTGCTGATGCAGACTGAAGACTGGGATGAGGGAGACCACCGCTCTTGGAGTGGGAGGCGGGTCACACACTGCACAAACACGCAAACAACATAAACTTATTACAAGACATGTGGTAGCTGAAACGTGGCACTCAGCGTCTCTGGGCACCACAAGCCCACCTGAGCAGCCACTCTTGCAAATAGGAGCACCCAGTGCCAGTGCCAGGGCCTCTCCATACACTTCTGCTGGAGACCCGAGGCTGCGGAGTTTCCACGGCACAAAAGGACACTTCTCTGGAAGGCGGGGCAGAGAGGCGCGGCAGAAGCACTTAGGTAAGAGAGAGACAAATTAATTAACTTGTCAAGTCTTTGCTCTCAGCGTGAATGCAAGAGGATAATGAGGTATCGTTTTCTAGCGGTGCTGAGCTTCCATTTTGCAGCTGCTCTTCCTGTTCTAATTCACAGTTCTAGGAGTGCTTGCCCCCTCCCCTCAGCTGAGCCCCAACAGGTGTGTCTTGCGCAGGATGACGTTCTGCGGGGCTAACAATTCCCGTGAGTCTCAAAGTTAAATATGTAAGTATGTGTGTCTGTGTCTAGGGGTGACAGAGACTCCCTGGGAATGGTCAATGTTGAAAGCTAGAATTCTATTTATTTCATTGAATAAGAGTCAATTAAATTTTCCAAAAATGAAACCACTTCATCAAATATTTATTTAAATTTCATGTGCATTAATTATGCTTTGAATTTTACATTTTATTTTTTAGAAAATAAGATATAAAAATTAACTTGAGAACACAAGAAATAATTTTTATTTTTCACATCTCTTTACAATTTTGGTGAAAATATATTCAAATGGTATACACTGAATAAAATTACATCTTACTTTCAAGATTTTAAAGTCTAAAAGTTAGATCATTACTGTCAATACCAAGTAAGTACTAAGAAAATCATTATAACATCGTCTCTAGGGATTTTTCAGAAAAGGCAAAAATAAGTCTTATGAATTAATTAATAGCATTTTATGTGTGACTTAATTTTGTTACTCATGGAAACATCACCAGTCCAACTAGAGAATATCCAAATATGCAGGATAATAAATAACTCTAGTCATCATGACTGTTTGGTTGACTTCAAGAACAATAATGTTTTATATATTTTTAAATTTTGTCACTACCAGCATATATTTGTTCAGGTAGGATGACAAAGCATATCTGACTTAGCTATTTGTTTTCCCAATTTATAACTTAATTTTAATATTTAGACAGATGGTCTATTCTTTTTTTTTTAAATTTGCAATAGTACTGTTTACTGTTTGTTGTCTGAACTATTTCCTTAAATTGATTCGTTTAGGTGCAACAAAATTGGTTTTCTCCCTAGAAACTGAATACACTTCGCTCAACATGCAACTTGGCTTATAGCTAGGAATAAAAGAGTAAGACATAAACATCAAATTCTTTGGTCTCATAATTAGTTTGTGGAAGTTTTTTTTATTGATAACCTGTATGTATTCTTAATATGCTCTCATATTTTATTTATATTATAGGAATTGCATCATTTTACATATTTTTACATTATTATTTTGTTCATAATATCTGAGAGAGTTTAAACAGCAATTTAGAATCAGAAAACCTTAGGTTTGAGTTATAGTTCTGCCTCATCCTAGCAGAGTGATTTATTTCAACTACCTGTGTAGGCTTTTATATTTTTATCAGTGAAATGAGGCTGAGAAAACGCATATCCATTGAAACCATAATGGTAAGTGAAGTAAATCAGATGCACAAATGTGAACACTGCATGCGTCTGTCACATAAGAAACCTAAAATAAATAAAGAGTGAAAGACAGATATAGGAGTAGGGTGACAGATCTTTCTCAGGTGGGAAGGGGATCGAGAGGTGGAGGAGGTGGCAGGAGGGGCGGGGAAAGGGGTTGGAGAGGCATTACTGTGGCGTGGAGACGTAGCAGCTCCCCACAGGGAACGCAGGCATACGCACTGCGAACTCGTACTAACAAAATGAACTTAAGAAGATTGCAGGGAGGACTAGAGCGAACACGAGCAAGGGGCTTGGCAGACAGGAAGCAAAACATGCGTGGCTGCTATTACTATACTGTTACACGGTTGTTAACTTCTGAAGTATCGGTTTGTTCATGTCTTTACTAATACCACTGCTCAAAATAAACCACTGCTAACCTACTACCAGGGTGGACCTTACAGCGTTCAAATGGCTCCAGTTGACCCTTCTGATCTTAAATTCCAGCCTTCTCCCACTTTCCTCATAGTGGGAGATCTATACCTCCCCCTCTATGCCTTTGCTACCACAATTGTATTTGGTCGGCTCGGCATCATCCATACCCAGGTCCAGTTGCACGTCTTCCAAGGTGCCTTCTTATGCTCTAAGTCTAGTGAACACTTTCCCTTCTCGTGTATCCATAACCCTCGCTCTGCAGCTCTGTTATAAAGCTTTGCACAGCGACCCTGGTATTGTTGGTCTTGGGGAAGTGTCCATCCTCTCTGCCGCTGTCAGCTTCTTTGGGACGGACTGTGTCTTACGATCGCACAAGTCTGTGTATGACACAATACTTGGTACAAAACAGATGCACGTGATTTAAAAAAATTGATTGTACTCAATTCAGATGAAAATAAAGAAAATAAAAACAAAATCAAGTTATTGTTCAGATTCTTCAAGTACTAGTGGCTCATATTTTCATATAAGTATGTTCATATAAGGATGTTCTGCAGTGTCCTGAAGTGTTCTGCTGTTCTGAAGTGTTTAAATGGCATATATGTGTATATATATATATATATTTGCTGATTTCCAGGAAAGGCACTTTGTTTAAATGCACTTCTTATTGACAAACTGAACACTGTGATACACTGAGCCATTTGCAATAACAGACAATTTGTGTAAGTATATTGAAGGGATTTCTAATATTTAAGTGGTTTCTAATGTTTACACCTTGTTTGCTTCTCCTTTCAAAACGTGGAAGTGAGTTACCCTCCTCCTGAGGGTAAGTCTGACCGGGCAATGCTCTTCCCAGGAATAGTCAGGCAGAGTGGTGGGATGCAATTTGGGAAATGATGTCATGAAGGACATTGCATCTTCCGTTTTTCTCTTTCAGGTCACTGGCTGCGGGGGAGGCCGCTGCCACGGCGAGAGAAGGCAGAGAGAGGCCCATGGGGGCTCCCGCCCTGCCGCCCCTTGGTGCGGCTCTCGTGCCGGGGTGTCCTGCCAGCAGCCACACGGGTAAGCTCAGATGCAGATGCTCCAGCCTCACTGCAGGGTCAGTTGACAGCGGCCCTGGCAAGCAGCTTGACCGTAACCTCCCAGGAACCCCGGAGCCAGAACCACTCAGCCCACTGTTCCCAGACGTCTCACTCTGAGGAGCCACGTGGGGCATTGTTGGCTGTTCAAACTGCTGAATTTTGAGGTAACTCATTATTCACAATAGGTAAGTGACACCAATGATACAGTATATTATAAATATTCCCACTGTAAGTATTGATAGCTTTAAATCTATGATCCTTAGTCTCTGAAATCAGCAAAACATTCTGAGCTGGTTACCAGAAATCCTGTTATAGAACCCACCTGGCTGGACAAGACTGCCATTCATTCAGTGGATAATGTATTGAAAAATTCTTATGAGTGATCTGCTATCAGCCAATCACTGTGCCAGGTCTTGGAATACAAAGACAATATATGGCACGTGTCTGATGCAGACTCTGAAAGTGTCACATACTAGTGTCCCTGCTATCTTATTTACTCTAGATAGCTTGGGGCTTGAGGTCAACCTGTAGAACCCGTGTAGCATGAGAAGTTATGTAAGAAGTAGTTTTTATAATGGAGTAAGAATTTGGGTGGAATTTAAGAATAGATTCTGGGTTTATTACGATTTTAACAGGTAAGATCCCAAGCAATGTCAGTCCTGACAAACAGCTTCAGACTTTTAAACAAAAGACAGTGGTCTCAGGGCGGGCGAAGGATGGAATTTTGTGAAATGGTTTGTCTGCCTGTGAGTGCAATCAGTGCCAATAATGCCACCCTCAGGGATGAGGGACAGTGACATTAATGTGAAGAAAAATATTCCATTAGTAAAACATCCTCCAATTAGCACTAATCTGTTCCCTGGAAAAGATGCTTGAGAGGAAAGATTTTTTTCCCCACCTGCCAAACTGCCAAGCATTAATTTGGAAAATTTTCCATTTAGTTTCAAGGAATATTCAAAAGCTTCACTTAATGAAAAATAAAAATGAAGTATTTCCAAGCTTATATAACATATAAAGATCTTTTACAGATAAAATTAACCCCTAATAGAGCATATCAGTTAAAAGCAACTAAATTTTGCTATTCTCTAAGTTGATATTAACCATCCCTCTTTCTTTATCATAAAAATGCATTTACTAAGTACCTAGTGGCATGTAGTATCAGAAACAATGACAGATGTGGCCCTTGCTCCCCTAAAACCTTTCAGTTTAATCAGATAAAATCAGCAGAAAACAAATGAAAATTACACGAAGTGTAGTAAGGATGTCTTCACATCATTTCATTTGGGAAACACTAAGAAATTTTAGGTTCAACTGGGGAATCTGAACCACAGTAAATGTGACAACTCAGTAGTTGTGTGATGTACAGAAGTGCTCGGTGAGTCAGGCCTGTGACGTGCTTGAACCCTCGCTGAGATTCGGCTTCCTCGTGAGTAAAACAAAGACAGTCATGGCGTCTGTCCTCATGTCATTGTCATAAGTTTAAATGAAAAAATACATGCAGTGTGCTTAGCTCTCCGGCAGGGAGTAAGTGCTCGTTATTATTGCCGCTGTTAATCTCTCTGACTTTACCCCACTGCAACTCACTGCATACTCAGTTCTTCAGGGTGGTGGTGCTGCTCATGAGGGGAGACAGGGTTCACAGAGTTTATCCCTGCTAGCCTCTGGGCAGGCTGGTCTTGGTCACTTTTGACTTCCTGTCACGTTGGGGGCCTGGCTCCCTCCTTCTTATATCAGCTAATTTAAACCACTCTCTCCAGGCACCACCAGGTTGCATCCAGGTTTCCTACCACACTATGGAGATACAGCTTTTAAATTCCCTTGCTGTTCTCCTTTATGATAACACCCTACTCTCAGGAGTTTCTCTGAAGGGGGAGGCCTTTCAGAGAGAGAAAAATGAATCACTGTCTGGGACAGTGATGTGCCCTTTGATTTTCCTCTCAGGATGGCTTCTGCCCCAACTAGGATAGTGTCTGGCAAGAACAAGGATGACCTCTCTCTCCCTTCCCCTTGGGACATTTTAATTTTGGGGACAGTCATTGACACTGGGGAAGTCCTCATAAAAGCACAAGAATCGTTTGGCCAATCTGCTGGACCAGACCAGACAAGCCTAGTTTACAAAAGGTCCCGGCTCCTGGACCCTCACTGTATTTATAAAATCTTAAGAGTGTAAGTGAATTCCATTGTGGTGATGCTGCCTCTGGCTGGTGAATGGCCCTGATTTCAGCTCGTTCATAAGCAATTTAGAGGTCCGCTGATAGAGGCATGGAAAGTACTGGCCTATCTGTCATGTAGCCATGTTCATGCATTCTCTTGTAAAATTGTCTTTGATAGCTTTAAATGCTATCCATTATTTTCTAAGAATATGGCTACTTCTAGTTGATAAAAACAATTTCTTTATTACCTCACCTCCAAAGGTATGGCATTGCTGAACAATCTATAAAAATAAAGAGCTGTTACTGAGTTTAGAGCGTAAACAGGGAAAAAATAAAAAGCAGTTTCTCAGTAGAAAAATGCAACAAAGACTTTACTTCTTACCAAATAACTTAAGAATGTCTGAACAAAAACGTCCAGACCTGACCAGTGCCAGAATTTCTCAGATAAGTCAAGAGAGGCAGAGAAGCATAAATCCAACCCCAAAGCACCAAGAAATCTATGAATGGTAAAAGAAAACAATGCATAATTAAAATGTTGTGAAACATTTGAAGAAATAAATTGCTATCATTTCCTAGGAGCACTGATTATACATTTGAGTGTTTTCTAATTAAATTCTGGGGGAAATAACTGGCAAGATCCTGCAGAGATTCTGCCTCCTTCTCCAGGAAGCTTTCCCGGCAGCTGTGGTGTCCCTCTCTCGGGGCTCCACGAGGACCCGTGTGGCCTGTGATATGCCTTTCTCTAACTGTGTGGCCAGTCCTTCGCCTTAATGAGACTAAGTGCCCTGAATATGGGCGCCAATACCTGGAATATAAATGCATTGGTTGCTTCACGCAAGAATTTACAAATGTTTTCTTCAAACCAACAGAGGCTAAAAACCTGAAAAACGATTCATTCCATTAGTGGAAAAAACAGCCTTCAATACCACAAATTTTCAATTATCTAACGGTGTTCACTTTTTGAAGAAATTGTGATATATTTGGGCTGCAAAGAAAGCTCCACATGAACATAGTAGTTTCTCTTGCAAAATCACAGACAGATATCAAAGACAGGAGGGCGGAGAAAGACACAGAAAACAGAAATGTACTGGTATTACAGCAACCTAGAGCAAGTGAGACCTTTCCTTAAGTAGGAAAGAATTATACCTAGAATGCAAATGTTATTTTTATCAAGAGTTTTTAGAATTTCAACTTTTCAGAATTATTATCCTCAAAAGAATTATCTGAAAATTGAAGTAGCATTAAAAGAAGATTTTAATGAAATACGAACCATCCTCACTTTGGCAGCACATGTACTAAAATGAAATGAGGACCATTTAATAAAAGTTTATTTTCCTAAAATACAATTTTCCTTTGTTCCACTTTTAGAAAGAAAATCCTGAGCTACTTAGACTAAGGAGTGATGAATATGGGTAGGCTGAGTTAGTCTGGAGCAGTCTGCCCCGAGTATGACAGGAGGATATGATGACGGCAACATTTGTGCCAAAATTTTCAGTTTACAAAAACACAGGAAAATGCATTAAACATCTCTTTCAACATTTTATCCATTTAAACTTTTCAAACATTTTTATATACTTATATTTATTTGTATATCTCAGATTGCAATCCTATACTTAAATTTTCTTTTAAGGATGTATACATATTCCTTTTACATAATTTGTGCATGTTTGTGTTTGATTCAGCAGAACAAAGTGAGGAAATGCTGAAAGAACAGCGCTGTGTCTGAAGTACTTCATAGCATCTTATGCACAGGGATGACGAGGATGGGTACCAGACCCTTTACTCAGGTGAGTAAATGAACACACAAAGATGTCAAATGATTTGCTGAAACACTTACAGGGACAACAGCTTCTTATATCTCCTGATTTCCAGGATGCTCGCATCACATTGTGCTGAAGCTGTTTTAGTCAATATGAGGCCTATAGATTAATCTCCTTGCCCACCACGCACAGGGTTAAAGAGATCCGTAGAGTCTGCAGGTTCTCCAGCTTCGCCCACACACCCTTCTTTAGGGTGGCACTCAGCAGACTAGGAGATGATATTAAGGATAGTATGATGTGATATGTGTGGAATAGATTTGACATTTGCCTGGCTAATTAAAACCCTACCTTTCTATTACAGGGGCTTTGTAATAGATCATCATATTCACTTCCGCATTTCCTTCCTTATTTAATGTGCTCACGGTCACAGGAGATCACTAAATGCTCAGGTCCTGAGCTACATTTCCATGTTTAGTAAATCAGGAAATAGTGAAAGACATATCTTGTGACACTTGCATTCCAAACTTAGACCAGGCATGAGTGTTTAATGACAAGTGAATACTTATGAGTGAGAAAGGGCCAACATTTTTAATGATCTTGATTGGTATCTATGATAATCTATAAACAAAAGCATCCCTATATAAAGGATTTTAATAAACATTTATTTCTCTATAAATATTTCTCCCAGTCCCAAAAGTAAAATGGATCATTTCTTCTTTGGGGCCCCACCCCCTGTTCTCATGACAGAATTCAAAACACATTATTGGACTTCTTTTATACACGTACATTTTAAGTGTGAAATCCTTAAGGAAAGAGACTTTGTTTTCTTCATCTCTCTGTCTCTATCAACTCTTATAACGCCAGGACATGGTAGACACTAACGAGCTTATCTCGTAAGTATGGAATAAATAAATGTTTAAGTAGTTGATGCCATTAAGAATTCTGCACCGGCGCTGTGCAGATAATCATCACCCAGTGCTTAGTGGAGCGTGCTATAGGAGGCAAAGGAAGGCAACCAGGAAGAGCATGCTGAGGATGTGGGAATGACAAAAATAAGAAAATTCTAAATACAAGAGCAGAGATTTAAAAACAATTAGCAAAATAATAAACAAGACTTAACTGGAAACTAACCAACTACATTTAAGGCACGAAAGAGCATGTCAGTTGAAAAAAAGTTTGCCACCCATGGGGTCATTGTGAGAGTTGCAGAATAATCATGAAGTAAATAACTTGCCTGAAACAGTAAGTGTCCAAGAAATCATCGTGCCCTGTCTGCGCTTGTCTGCGCTGTCTGCACCCTGTCTGCCCTGTCACAGAAGGTCAGAGTTCGCCCTCTCTGGGGCAGTGTATATACCCTCATGATGAACGTGTAACACTGTCTTGCTCTCCTAGTTCTCTGAACATCCAAATCACGGGGCATGCTTGCCAGAGTTCTGATGGCTCGTACGGAACTAATGTAACTCCCTTGCATTAGCCCGAAGAATTCAGGGACGGTAACAGGGGACAATGTACTTCATGGTGAGAAGCATCTGACTGGTTCTGATCAACCTCTGAATCAGGTGAAGAGGAGATTGCCTGGTTGGTGTAGCAATGTGTGACATCCTGACATTTCAGTCATTGTGCTTGTGAGCCTGAGGGTCAGAGTTAAACTTGAACAAGTCCTTCCCATATGATTCTTCCCTGTGGATGCCTGTGGTCTTCCTCAAGCACCACAGTCCTGGCTCTCCCATGACCCATGTGCCTTTTCTTCAAAGGACTGCACAGATTCCATGCTCAACACTGTGCTTCAAGTCACTGGAGTGATCCAAGATAACATATAATTAAGAGAAGAATTTTTTGGCACCAACTAAAACTGCTACAGAAATTCTGAGACAGTAAGGATCCTTGTGGTGGGCATTTATCCAAAGAGTCCTTAAAGACCTATATTCTTTTTTAAAACCTTGCTTATTTATTGTTATGAATCCATGTTTGCAGCATGTGTTTACATCCTGGCGTCGCGTTGGGGCACGGGCAGGGCACACCTTCATCCTTTTATTTGTCCCTTTCTCCTCTCCCCTCCTTCCACCTCTCGATGCCCTTCTCGCGAGAAGGATCTCACTCCCCACTTCCTATTATCTGTCTTTTAGTTTTGCTCTTTATTTGCAGTTTGGGTTTCTTGTATCAGAGAACCCACGCAATATTGAAGCCTGTGTGTAATTGAATTCACTTAACATTATGGAATCGAGGTGCACCCACTTTCCTACAAATGCCTCGTTTATCTTTCTTTATGGTAGAATAGTGCTTCATTATGTGCAAATACCACATTTCCCTTATACATCCTGTAAACAAACAGGTCCTCTGTTTTCTTAAGATAGGACTTGACCTCTAGGTAGGAAGTGATGGATAGAAAGGGCAAGAAAGGCATCGCTTGCAGGAGGATCTGCAGCCGCAGATAAGGCTGAGCACACTACCGGAGTATTGGTACTACAGATTAGACCAATAACCCGCCTCGCTTCCTTCAGAATAAAGCGTGAAGACTGCAGAGAAACATGAGAAATCGGCCTTGTTTAAGTTCCGAACCGCAAACATTAGCAAGATAAAACAAAATGAAATGGTACCCAACACTCTAGCACATGCTTACTCTGAGGAGGATGTTAACCTTTTAATTATCTTCTTTTGAAAACCAATTATTTAATGCTGTCACTAATGCAGTGAGAAACACTTGCGTAAACTTTTAAAGCAAACTGAGGACAAACAGGCGATTTCTACCATGAAGAGCAAACTGAGCTTGAGCCTCAGAGCAAACAGCCTTGTGTCGCATTTGTGCTGGATACGAACACGGCTATGAGGGCAGAAGCTCTCCTGTCACTGATTCTTATTAAAAGAAATTAGTAAATAAAATTTCTTTCAAATTCTGTCCAAAATCTTTTCAGATAGATAAAACTTTCATTTTAAAAAATAGAATATTTATATTGGAGACTAATTAAGTCACTTGTACGCTCTCCCCATTTGTTACAGCGGCATAGGACAGGGAAGAAAACAGAAGATAACTAAATGGCACTCTTTGAGACTGACTTGGACACGTGTGCTATTCACCTTCCACGTGTTCAGATTTGGTGGTTGCAGGAAAGCAATGTGAAGAGCAGGGGAGTGGGCCGAGGAGGGGCACAGGACCAAGAGGAAACGCTAACAGGAAGCAGGAGCAATGCGCCCTCTCAGAAGAGCCGGCGGTGGGCCGCGGAGCCAGAGCGCCTGGCTGGCTGCGTTCCTGCCTCAGCTCGCACTGCCTCCCACTGCTTCAACCTCTGCCCTCCGCTAAAGCTTTGGTCCTGGATTGAGACCGACAAAGACAATATGCAGTGCTTCCTAGAGGAGCGCTTTCACACAGTTATGAGGTGACCAGCGGAATCTTATAGGCGGGTAGAGGACAAATCAAGCGATTTTAAATGGAAAAGAGGTTGATTCCAGGTCCATTATTTTCATAGATGTAGGTATTCCTTCTGACTGGCCTCCCAAAGGTGTATCTCTCTTAGCTCTCTCTCTCTCTCTCTCTCTCTCACACACACACACACACACCCTGCAAATTAAAAAAAAACTTCAAACTTTCATGAATAAGAGCAATTGTGCATAGAAATTTGGGGATCTTTAAACTGTGTGCTTCACTGCCATTTCTTAACTGCTGTTAAACCACAAACTCTGGAATCATGTTTCTGAAAAGGACACATACTTAGATTTTTAAAGGATTACTCAAGTTAACAATATCTAACAACGGTAACAGAAGCCCCGTGAGTGCATTTAACTTTTGAGAGGCATATAGGAACATAAATCTTCCATATTTAAGTGGGACAATAGTGACATAAGGACGATCCTGAAGAATGACTCTTCAATACTTAAAAATTCTCATAAACAACATTTTCTCCAAAAAGCTATAAAAAGAGTCAGTTTTGCCTGAGTCAGAGCAATTTTATCTAAACTAATAGCACCCTCTGGGCCTAGGAAAATCTGACATTCTCCATGACCGATCAGATTTGGGATATGGCCCGTGAAGAAGCTCCCAAGAAGAATTCTAAGCTTATTTTCTGCCTTAGATCTGAAGCAATGATCCATAAACTATGATCCAGGGGCTAACTTTGGCCCATGAATTGTTTTTATAAATAAAGTTTTATTGGAACACAGAAATACTCTTTTGTTTACATATTGTATATGGCTGCTTTGGGGCCACAGGAACAGAACGGAATAGTTCTGATATTAACCATCTGGCTTGCAGAGTGTCTAATATTTACTTTACTCTCTGGCCCTTTACAGAACAGGCTTGATGATTCTTGATCTAGAAGAATGATTTTCTTCCTCCATCACTCCTTTTGACTATAAGTCCGGATACCTGAATTTACAATCACTTCATTCTACCAGTGCATTGCCATGTGACCTGAAGCCAAAGATTACTTTCCTCAGGGTTGACTTCTTATCTGTAAAATAATGGAGGGCTGCTGACCTAAGGGATCATCTTTTTCTTGGTAATTCCCTTGAAAGATCTGTGTTCTAAGGGGATTGAGATATTTCCTCATACTATTTTTACAAGGGTTTTAAATTAATTTAGAAAGAAATCTTTTGCAAGACCCAGTTTACACTGAAATGCTTCATTTCCAATATTCAGCAACCAAGTGATACCCTCTGTCACTACAGCATGGTCATCATAGAAGCTGTATATTAAAGCCAGCAAAAGAATGTAAACAGCAGTAAAATCTGTTGGAACCCAGGCAGCACATCTGGCCCAAACTGCTCCAATAGATGCACTGCACTGCTTACACTAGAAGTAAGTGCTGCTTTTGTGATGCCGTGAAAGTAAGCACTCTATGTCTGCTCAGCTCTGGGCCCTGAGGGAAATGACAAGAGTCATCACACCAAAAGAGCACTTTGAATTTGTGACAAAAGAAAGACTTCCTTGCTTCAGTAGAACTAGAGCTGCTCTGTCAAAAACTTGTGCACCACTGGCATATGCTACCTTATACAATCCCTTTCATAGACATGACATAACCTGCCAAGTAAAAGTAGTAACAGTGTGGCAAGAAGCATCCCCTCACTCCCCAAATCTCCACAACAGTGAAAGGATCTTTTACAACTGCTGTTCTAACAGAATAAAAGGTTTGCGATCTTATGTTACCTTAAAAATAAAATCAGATAAGGGGCTTTTAAAAAAGGGCAGAAAACATACTACACCAGCACTCAACGTTAATAACTGTGAATTCAAAACCTAACAGCCTATTATCTTTGAAAATAAACATTTCCCTATAAATTCTTTCTACCTGATAAATAAAAACTGTGGGGGTGTCTTCAAGTTTCTGAGCTAGAAATGATTGGTCTTAGACCCTGTAGCAGGAGAGCTGGAGTGCGAACACGGATTTCAGAAAACGTAATAGATGCTTGTTTACTTTAAAACACTGTGTTTCGAAATAGAAAGGAGTATCAAATGGAGCCACTTGAGATTTTTACAATACTCGAAGAGAACCAACTGTACAAATAACATTCAGAGCTTAGTTACCATCTTCTTAGAAAACCTCTTTCTGTGGCACACTAAGTTCCCTGCACTTACCATACATTGTATAGCTTGCCTGGTACCTTTGTTCTCAGTAAGTGCTTTTCTTTGCAAGAAACAGTTGCTAGTGAGGACCATCTATCATTTCTGCTGGATCACCTTTCAAAATCTCAAGGGACAGCACTATCTGTTTCTCTGTCTTTCTTACAGAGAAACCTCTGAACGCGATGCTAATATTCTGCAGACCAAGTATGAACGCCAAATGAATTTAAAAATTGAAGCTGGCATATCTACATGAGTCTAAAAAAATCCTACAGCCTTAAGCTGATTATCCCAGCTATGGCTCTCCCTGTCAGCTCCAGCCCTCCCCCACGTCTGCACTTCGCGTACTTTACCTTCTCTTCGTGGCCAGTCAGTTTTTCTCTCATTCTCTTAGAGATGGCAAAAGTACCCTGTCTGCCTTCACGGTGCTTTGAGAAGAGAAGGGGCTGATAGGAATGTGAACTGGTTGGTTTGTTTAGAGGTTCTTTCTGGGTGAGCTCAGCCCATGCTGGTCTCCTCTTCCTTAACTCCTTTGGGACCTACCGCCTAACCCACGAATGAACACCCTATTATCCTTATTTCTAATAGCTTGTGCTGCATAATACATTTCCTTTTCCCTTAAAATTGTTTCATATGAGCCGATTTTCATTCTACAGGTAAGGTATCAGCTCCTCAAGAGTGAAGCTGTTTTCCATAAAATATAGCAAACTATTAGGCATGTAGTAAACAGGCAAAAAATTCTTTTCAACCACCTCTAAATTTCACACTGCTTAAATGGTTGTATGGCTTGCTAGCTGCACCATTGGTAACTACAGACTAAACTTCTATATCAAAAACAGTAAGTTAATACAGCTGTGAGGCACAATAGGAAAGCTTAATGACATGGAATATGAATGCTCAATGAGAGGGACTGTTTCAGTTATTTGTAGGACAAAATATCCAGACATGTAAAGGGGAAGCTAAATAAACAAGGAATGACATATTAAAATTCACTTCCTATGGCAATGTGAAATTTAACTAATGGATCAAGCTAATGGTTCAAAACGATTATAAAATTCAACAATTCATTCCCTCATTAATTCTCATAATAATCATGTACTGGGTCTGGATATGCAAATGACATATTTGGACAGCCACATGGTTATTTATAGCATGCTTACATTCTTTAAGATGCATAGATTTCCATAGTTTACACCTTGCTAGTTATGTAGAATGTTTTTGCAATGAAAAATATTTGCTATGTTAATGTTTATTTCAACAAATACTTCACTTGGATGCATCTTGATAACAAACATCTGTTTTAGCTAGAAACATCAAGTGAGTTGACTTACTACATTGATAAAATTTGGAAAACTGTTCAATATTCTGCTATTTGCTGCCTGTGTGGACATAGTCTAATGCTTTCCATACCGCTAAATTAGTACACGAGTAATTAAAATAACCAAAGGACCTTTAGCATATAATATGCCAGCTGGTATTCTAGAGAGAATTAGACCTGAAATACCAAGCTCTGAGGACAAGCAGTTAGCACAGAGCTTTAGCTGTTTAGCTGTGAGTTTCATTAATATGGAAGAGACAATAAAACTGTTATGTTCACTGTGACGGTGTTTGTTTCAAGCACTTCATGTGAGGATACCTCCCATACGAAATCAGGGAAGGGTCTGTGTACAGGAGGAGAGCAATATTAAGCTCATCAGGCACAAAGCAAAGCTGCACAAAGGAATATGTGTGTTATGTTTCAAGTCAAATAACACATTCTTCACTCCAAGTGAGAGAAGATTTATTTTTTCTGTAAGTGGCTAACCTCTGGAAATAATTTGTGAGACCAGAGAAAAAGAACCCAATTTCTAATGAAATCTCCCTTGTGAGTCCAAGCCATGCTGTCTCCACAGCAGCATTTCCATGACTGCTGTGGTTGTCACTGTTCCAAACACCCTCACAAAGAAGTTTAGGTCCAACTCCGGGATCAATACCCCCTGCCAAAGTTAGATGTCGCTGCAGCTACTGCTGCTGCAGACAAGCCCCCTCTATAAATGTACTTCATGGAGGTGGGTTTGCTGAGATTTCAATGAGCCAGAAATTACTAGAAGAACTAAGTCAACAAAAGTGAACTTATTCAAGAGTCTGGTAAGCTGGTCGGACAAAGAACCTGTTTACAAAATGGAGTAGAGCATTGCTGAGTCACTGATTGAATAAAGTTGATGGAAACTTTCTGGAGAAACACAGCTAAGTAAGAAGGGAATTGCTGAAGGACCATTGTCCTTAGAAGTAGGCAGTTGCTTTGGGGCATCAGTAGGTTGAAGAGAAAACAGAAAATAAAGAGATGCTTTGGTGCAAGTAAGAAACCACTTGAAACATGGGGACTTGGCAAAGGGGGCACAAATTCATCAGCCAGTGGTAAGTCACAACTGGAATTTTAACTAATGTACAGATCACACTCACATTTCAGTCAGGATTGGTCTACTAAACACCCACATTTGGACACAAGGCTGTGGACATCTAAACCCTTTTGACCACTATAAAGTAAGTACTGTGCTATTCTCTAAATGTCAGCAGAAGTGAGTTTCAGTGGCTTACGGTATGGCAGGAGACAGAAAAGGCTCCAGGTTGCAGCCTGCTGAGATAGATTTTATTCCTTCCTCTGGGGGAGGGGCAAGAGGAGCTCTTCACTTCTATTGGAAAGTGTCATGTCAGACCACCATTTCTCTAAGGCGGCTTCCTCAGGAAGCCTGGAAGGCACTGATGCAAAACCTATGGATGTTTTGGTCACTTTTAAAGAAAGGGCCAATTCCTGAAACTCAGAATTTGGGTTTCTTGAAAACTGAGGCTGGAGTACATCTTTTCATGATTCAGATTTTATACATTACTAAGTGTTAATTCATGTATCTTGAGTTTTTTTATGTTTCTCAATTCAAGGTACAGGAGAAGCAAGGAAAAAAAGAAGTCGGAAGCCTTGGTTTCAATTTGAGGACGACCGACCGCTACTGAGCACCCACGAGGAGCTTCCGCGCCGAGTCTGCGTTTCATCATAGGAAACCAGAATCGTAGTATTTATAACTCTGAGCAGGTCGGTGAGCATGTCACTGAGTACAGTGGGGCACAGTGGTGTCCCAGAAAGTTCTCACGTTAGCATGTCTCACTCTCCACCTTCCCTCTGCCCCGCTACTCACCGCCGCCGCACACAGGCTGATCTGTCTTTGTGTGTGTGTGTGTGTGTGTGTGTGTGTGTGTGTGTGTGGTGTGTGTGTGTGAGAGAGAGAGAGAGAGAGAGAGAGAGTGCGTGTGTGTGTGTGTGCGCGCGCGCGTGTGTGTGCGCGCGCGTGTGTGTGTGTGTGTGTGTGTGTGTGCGTGTGCGTGCTGGGAACTGGACCCAGGGCCCGCTTATGCTAAGGATGTGCTCTACTGAGCCAAATCACAACCCTCCTCGACGTTTCTGAGCTGCAGTTTTCTTTCTGGTAAAATAGGGAAACCACAGATTCCGAACAGGGTGGTGGTGGAGTCTGCTGAGATTAAGAGGATGTTTCTCTCCTTGCAGCCTTTGCAGGTATCACCGTCATCCGCCATAGCTTATGAGGAAATATTAACCAATACGTGTTTCTTTGTGGCTTCACAGCACTTTCATTTATAATCTACACCTCAAGACAAACCAATGCGAAGAGTCTGGGCCTTAGAATGCCAAGCCGATGTTAAAACAAACCATCTGGAAAACTCAATTAGCTGTTCATATTGTATACTGTACTACTCCTTCCCCAGGTTTTCCTCGCCCACAAAAACAGAAAGTTTGGTTTGCTTTTCACTATTCAGAAAAGCTGTGTGTGTGTTATACATTTAGTGGAGTTATTATTATTTTTGCAATGCTTTGGCACAGCTCAATTTTAAGTGCAGTTACCACATTACAATGTTGGCAAGATCCACAGTTCCAGATAACTCTCTGATGTACAAATGAGTCTTCCTACCAAATGAAAACTGCTAATGGAAAGGTGCTATTGTATTACATAAAAACGAGAAGTCTCACTGAAGTGCAGAATAACTATAAATTTCATTTCAAAAGCATACACTACATACACACAAACTGAAAAAAGTTATAATTAAGATGTCTAATTCTACTGAAATAGCACTCTAATATATAATAATTCTCTGTAGGGTGTGAAGGCAGCCTGGATTGAACAGCATTTCCCTACACTGTGAGTTAGAAACACTAGTAGATTCAACATGTTCAAATATTTCCATAAATCCTTTCAGAATATAAATACCAATTGCAGAATGGCCAGAAGATTTTGGCATCATTTGATCTCTGAGTTTTTATAAGATAAAGTTTTAGAAAAACATAAAAGTATATATATTTATAAATGTCTCAATTATTTATATTATTTCCACTACTTCTGCCTCCCAGTAGTACCATACATTATCTTTTCACCTCAAAGAAAGTCTTGCTTTGCAGAGAAACAAACTTCAAATTGCTGACTTATATGGACTGGGTTTTATTTTCTACTAGGTGGTCCTTTGGGGCAGATAAACATATAGCTTCCATTTCCAACCTCTACTGAAAAACTCTTTTGAAACAATGTGGGAGGCTGAAGACTGATCTTTTGTCCCCGTTTCTCAACAGAGGTGATCTGTCCCTTCCCCCCTCCTCCAGGGGACACATGGCAATGTCTAAGGATATTTTTCTAGTTGTGACTGGAGCAGGGGATCTCTCGACACTTAGTGGGTAGAGGTGAGTAATTTAAACATCCTACAAGGCCCAGCACAGCCCCACCCCAGAAGGACTTAACTAGTCCGAAATGTCCTCAGGGCCAAAGGTAAGCAGCCTTGCCTTAGTAGTTTCTCTGACAACAGAAAAGATTGTCAGTGTTTCTGGGACAGTCATCATGGTGAAGGTCAACAGAAGGGCACAGTCCAAACCTTTCACTTCCTGCTGGGGTCTCATAAAAGATGCCACTGCCCAGATCCAAACCAACGGGCCCTCTTGGTTAATTTTAAGTAAGGGTTGGACAATTTTTAAAATTCCAGTTTTGCTGTGTTTAATGATTCTAGAAAATATGTAAATACTATTCTGATTTGGGTTAGTTTGTTTCATCTATTTTTGACATGTTTTGGCTAATGTGCAACATTAATATTTGGTTTTTGTTTCATCCAGTGTTGAGTTAGTGGCGTTCTGGCATTTGGTTGCAGTTATTTGGTCTGCGCCTCTGTATTAGTACTCACAGAGGTGTGGTCAGAGCACAAGGCCAAGGCTCATCACTGCCATGGTCACGACAGCTCTCTGTACTCTACAGGAGTTACCTTACTGTTTCCTACTCAGTGATGCAGGCAACTAAGAGTTCATAGAAGGCGGGGACTCCTCACTTTGCTGGTGGTTTATGATTGTAAGACTTGATAAAGAAAAGTAGTTTATTCCATATCATGTTTATGAGAAAGTACAGCTGTCTCAACATTATGAGTCTTCTTGAAATAATTTGCTTCACTATATTACGAAGAAAGAAAAAAGGGGAAAAAAGTTCTTACAAATCTCCAGAGAGTTTTTAAATGCCCATTTACCCTTATTTTGCAACGGTTGTGGTTGTGAAATCATCAGACTGAAAAGTACCGGAGGAGTGGTGAGGGTGGCTTTTAGTGACAAGATTTCCTCAAGGCTGGAAACAAACCAAATTCATTAAGAGAAAGAAACAGAGGTGGCAGATTTCATCATAAAATGAGGAGGATATTTTCCAGCTGAATTTTAGGTACAGCACAAAACATAGCTGTTTCTTGTTTTTAAACTTCAGTTTCTGCAGGCTGAAACCAAGCATTTCAATGGGCTTGCCATCTGCACCTGCTCACAAAACAATGAAAAAAAGAAAAACCCTACCCGGGAATTTAATGCGCACAGACAGTAAGGGATAGCCTCTGGCTCCCGCACTGCAAAAGGAGGGAGAGATAGGAAAGGGGATTACAATTTTCCAATTATCAATGCGTAAAAGTTTCAGAACAGCACACAGCCTCACTTCAGTTTTACCTGTGGCAGCGGCACTTCCTCACCTGCTCTGGTTGTATGTTTAAGTTAGGTGATTAAACTTCAGTTACATGGGTTTTTCTTTTATGTAGCCTAGGGCTGGATGAATTACTAGCAGGCAACTTTAGCTCATGAATTCAATCAAAAATCCTTTCATTTGTCAGAGCTGCTTCCTGCCTGTCTCCTTTAAACATCTGCTTCTCCAGTTCAGAGAAAACAACACACACACACACACACACACACACACACACACAGTTTCTTAAAATAACAAGCAACTATCAAAACTTCCCTTGCAAAAGTCCCAGATTCTCTCTTATACACACTCTTGCTCCCAGTAGAGTTTATTTAATATCTCTTTAATAGCTTCCTTGTTCTACTCGCTGCCTTTCCGCTTTTAAATTCTGGAAAATATCAAGCTGACAAAAGAAGACATTTCTAAAATGCAAACCTTCGCAGGGAGAAGCCTGGCCGCCTCCAGGCCAATGAGGAGGAGGCACAGCAGGGAGGCGGGAGGGTCCCGCTGTCGGGAACCGCTCTCCTTAAAAGGCAGGCACTTCCTGCTAGAAGCTATGCACAGACAGAAAGGCGATGGAGAGAAGGCAGGAAGCATTGCTCAATTTTAAAACGGTCGCTGGTCGGCACCCACCCCGGCCCAGCAGGACCTTTCTTCTCACTGGCCGTAGACCGGCCTTTGCCCCACGCCGCCAGCGAAGGCCCAGATGCTGAAGCTGCGAGAAAAGCTGCGGTGTCTTCTGCACGGCCATTCTTTCAGCCCCTCCGTGCTTAGGAACTTTCCTTTGTAAAACTGACTCAAAGTCCCTTATTTCTTTGCCTAAAAATCATGCTTACTCCCTCCTCTAAAACAGTGTAGGGTCAAAAGCAGTGCTGCCTTCTGGTCTCAACTAGACTCCAGATGTTGTAAAATATTACTCCTTTCAGGTCCTCACTGTCAGCACGGAGCAAAGTTGTCTGCTTTAGGACTCACCCAGAATGTGTACACATCTTAAAGGCATAGAGGGATGGTGCTTTGATAAGACACGTGGCATAAATGCAACCAGCTGTTTCACGGTGCAGTGTAAGAATGTTGTATCTGATTCCTGGGATTCTGTAGGAGGTAAGGAGGCCCCTGGTTGTTATATTTTTCATCTTATTGCTAGAAGAGTGAGCAGTGTAATGATCAGAAAATTACTGTTGCTCCCAAATGAACTACAATAAGTACTTCATAATTTGTACGTGATTATTTGTCCTTAAAGGAAAACAGTAGGTTACATGGGTATAGCATTTGTTGTTATGTAATAGTAATAAAACAGCTAACATTTCTGAGTGCTTCCTGTGTACTAGTTATAAAGCAAAGTTCTTCACATTCATTGTTTCGTTTCATCTCCACAAACCTTGTAGAACTATGATTGCACTGAAGAACTCAGAGATTTATATCACGAATTTGCTGTAGCCCAGACAGTCGGGAGTAAAGCTGAGACTTGAACTCAGTACCGAGAGTCTGAAAGCATACACCCAACGTACAGCTGTACACCCATTCAACCACCTACCGTCCCTCCAAAATGAAAGGCCTATTATTTGGAAAGAGAGTCAAGCAGAAGAGATAGATATATACAACATACTAAGAAATTTTTATTTTATCCCATTGAAACAACACACATACCTTAAAATATCAGACTTCAAGTGTCAAATTAATAGCATATCCATGCCAAGCAGGAGAAAGAATGAATAGTACAAACAAGAAAAAAAAGAATGAAACACAAATTCCATACTTCTTTGACATACAAAATATAATATTTAAAGACTCTCAAGAGATCAATTTTCCTTGAATTTTCCAAAGAATTTATAAAAGTAAATTAAAGAACCATTCAGAAACAGCAAGTTTCCAGAACAAAACATGCACACCTAGATTATTTTATCAATTTTGCTATTTTCTCTTTCAGTGGAAAGTTCATTGGCTGTATTAAAATTTCACCCTAGACAGGATATGAGAACGTTTTTATAAATCACAGTTTACGGTATATTCATGGCATGTGAAAGTTTTCTTTCCCAAACAAGAGTCCACGTGAAACTTGATGATTAAGCCTTAAATAAACCTTTCCTACATACCTTTTGGCCTCAGATTGACACTTATCTACAAACAATTCCTGAGTATGTACAGAAAAGAGTTTGAACTGTGAAACTCCTGAGTGTGCAGGGTGAAAGGCTGCATCTTGTATATAAATTTTCCAGTCTGGACTATATAATTCTTACATCCACCTGAATTACAGTACCATAGTTAATTCCTGGCCTTTTGCATTTCACAAAATAATGTGAAGGATTTTCATGTGCTAGGCATGACCCAAGGTACATAAAACACAGTCTGAAGGAAGCTTAGGCCCATGAAAGATGCCAGTAAGTAAATATGTCCCAAGCATTGGATGAAAGGCAAAAAAGAAGCACAAACCAGTTATATAGGGATTCATAAAAAGAAGATTAATTCACAGAATGCTTTCTTTTCTACAAAGTATCTCATTTATTTCATCAATAGATATTTATTGGATTTTGAAGTATAATCCCGCACTATATACTGAGAGGTTGGGGTCTGCAATGGCCTGTATACATGATAGGGGTCTCATAAGATTACATCACCTAATGACACCTTAGCCATCTCAGTTTACATAAATACACTCTATGATAGTCCTACCAGGATGAAATTAGCTAATAGCACAGTTCTCAGAGTACATCCCTGCTGTGAAGCAACCCAGGACTGTGTAAGTATTACCCACCCAGATATTTAAAGGTGGGAAAGGCAGAAGAACATTATACACTAAATCATAAAGTTCTGAATGGGTCTCATGTTCTGAAACTTGACTGAAGTGCACATGAAATACAATGAAAGCACAAGGCATCAAGCGATTGGTTCTGCCTGGGGTGTCATGGAAGGTAACAAAGGAAAGGCATGTCATCTACTTCCTGAATATAACACTATCTTTGAACACTAATTCTCAAAGCCCTCTAAGGCATCATGCAGATTCATTGCTCAGTTCCTTTGATATAAAACCAGTGAGTAAATTCCTGCATTGTTTTGGTAAAAATCCAAATGGAGTGAAATATGCCTAACTTTTTGGCAAGAAACAATGAACCCTTCCCACACCTACAGTAGAGAAAAGTTCATACTGCACTTACTGCGGTGTCAGACACAGGTTTGCAGCTGCTCATGTTGACTAGTCTATAACATATAAAGTTAGAGGTCTGCTCTAAGAATATCCTCGTGGAAATGCACAAAATCTGTCAATTGAGAACAGAGAACACCTCCTCTCTGACCAGCATTCTCACAGACTCCTTGCCCTGTCTCAATTGTTAATTCCAAGTGAAACAAGGGCATGATTCATACTCAGTTGCTTTTCTTTTCATGTTAGCATGATCAAAAGAATAATTATACAAAGAGGAATTCTGCAAAGACAAAAATTGCGTGTGATCCTCCTTACATAAGGACCTCAGTGTGTTGTTGGAAACCCTCTGATTTGTTCTTTTGACTGGCAGCTTCAGGTTACAAGCAGAGAACAGAAAGCCTTCATTAATATCTTGGGAGCCTCCAACAAATATAGAATTAGCTCAACACACTCATTTAGTCTTGACAAATATACACCAGATTCAGATCATGCAAAAATAATAAATCAGTTTGATGACTTCTAAGGAAAGAGAAAGAGCACATACAAGCTCAATTCAGCTGACTCTAGAGAAAGAGTTTGTGGAACTTGCTGAGAGAAAAACTCTAAGATAGGAGTTTAGTGTCTGGGAAACAAATGTTACTATGCTTTTAAATTCTTCCTACACATTCTTGCTTAACAGCTCATACTGACACCGCCTGCCCCCCAACCCTAGCTCAAAGAGGGGAGAAACTGAGCATTTCTGTTGGAGAGCATGGCTCTGTTCTTTGCCACTCCTCGCATCTTTGTCTGAGATCAAGCCCTTCCCGCCCCGTGCATTTGAACCTCTTCCTCTCTCTGACTCAAGCGTTCATCTCCCTGGTTCTGTCTGCTGTCTCCTCCTTCAGTTGCTCCCTCTGATTGCATTACTCTCATCTGTTTAGAATCACGCTACTGCATTTCCTATTTAGAAAAAAACCCTCTGGATTGACCACACCATTATTCAGTTAGCACTTCATTTCCTTATAGTACAACTCCTTAGACATATACCTACTGTCTCCAAGCCTTCTCCTTTGGTCTCTTGTAAAGCTACTTACCAGGTCACCAAGGCTGTGCGTGCTGGAGCTAGTGAGAGCCAATTGTTAAATACGTAAGGATTTTGCAAACTGGTGACAGCTTGAAATAGACCATGATGGGAATATTTACACTGTGGAACTTGGTGAGCACTACAAATCAGGAGTTTGCTGTTGTTACTGTTTATCAGATTGCCGTCTTACCAGCACTACACGATTGAGAGCTGCCCTCATTAGACACAATACTTACACCTCAATTTGCCTAGTGGAGTTACAGTATTTCACACAGGTGCTCTTTGTTAACTTCTTCTGTTATTTGCCTTATTTATTTAACTCTCACCAGACACTCCTTCCCTCTCCTCTGCAGGTTCCTCTCCATCTTCGTGGCCTCTAAACATGAGAGTTAGGACTCAGTCCAGACACCGCTTTCCTTTACACTAGTTCTCTCGGTGTGCTCATTCGATCTTATGGCCTTAAATGCTCAAATGTATATTTTTAAGCCAGACTTCATGTGTCAATTTCAACTTTCTTATCTTCCTGTCTACTTGACATGTCTGCTGGGATATGTAATCAGTGGGTTGAACTTTGGTCCAGGATGGAATCTGTAATTCTTCTACTTCTGTTCTTAGACACCAAGCGTGATATTCGAGTCATATTCCACAGCTCAGTAACTCAGCACCACAGCTTATCCACTGGAGTTATCGTTGGTTCTGCTCTTCCTCTGACTCCTACCTCCAATGCCCTGGCAATCTTACTGGCTCTGTCTTTCAAATGTTTCCAGAATCTACTTTTCTACTTCTAATGCTACCAGCGTGCTCCAAGCAACCGCCATTTTTCAACAAGGATAACGATGTAAACTTTTCACTTAGCACTGCAAGATCAGGGTAATCCTTTAAAATGTAAGTCAGATGTTACTATGCTTCTGCTCAAAACATATCACTTCCTATCTTAAAATAAGCAAATCTTTTTAATGGTCCACAGAGCCCTGTAAGGCATTTCTACACCACTTTCACATAGACTGCACACCGATCGAGCGAGAGTCTCACTGGTCTTTGACAGAGGTACTCCTGGTTCAGAGGTTTAGCATATGTTATTCCCTGTTCAAGAACGTGTCTCCAGATGGTGGTAAAGCTTATTCCTTAGCCTCCTGCAGGTCTACTTTGTAGGAAATTAATTCCTTCCATGGCACTTACTGCCTAGGACACCCTATACTGTTACATGTGTGTATTTATCATCTCTCTAGGCTTGGCAGACAAAGTATTTGCTTTCCATTACTGTATACCTAGCACCCAGAAGAGTGCTTGGAACACAACAGCAGCTCAGAAAATATTTGTGGAATGAATGAATACATTCATGTCACATTGCCAGCTTTGGATCAAGGAAAAAAGAGAAAGGAAGCTAATGTTAGCACTTCTTCTGGGAAAAGCATCAGGGAATGGACACCCATTAAAGGGCAAGGTAATCAGCGTCTCCTCGAGGCTTTTTTTACATAGATGGACAGAGAGAGAGGGAGAGAGAGAGGGAGAGAGAGAGAGACGGAGAGAGAGAAGCAAGCAAGCCAAATGGAACAGTAAGAATACTTCTATGTAACCTGGTCAATTTCGACTTTGTTTTGTCCCATAAATTCATGTTGTTTATGTTACTGGGACATATGTGCTTCTACCTCCTCCCTGTCATTCTCTCTCTATCCTGATGGCTTTTCCTCTCCAGTTACACTCCCCAAAACACAGACATATGCAGTAGATAGTGAAGTCAACTAACATTTATTGAGTTCTTGAAAATGTACTACACACTATGTTGTGGTCTCCTTTTAAGTTATATAATAGGAGCCACCTCCTGCATATTTATCAAGTGTCTCACAGCCACTATATCTAATCATCACAACGAAAGCAAACCTTTCCACCACACTTTGTGTATGCACTGCTCTCAGTCTGTTACACTCACTCAGCTTGTAGTAGCTGTAACAGCCCTTCAAGGTGGGAAGCAAGTGTCAGCATCCCTGCCATCTTCAGAGCAAGCAGATGAGGCACAGAAAGATTGTATGAGATGTGGCCAAGGACATGTCAGCTACAAACGGTGTAACTGGGAGTTAAACGCAAGCAGTCTGGCTTCTGTCGAGTTCTCTACTTTTCGCAGCCTATGAACAAGCATCATGATTGTCTGCATTTTCTAACGAAGAACTACTCCAAGACCTTAGCCACTATACAAGGTTTTGGCATTAATAGACACAGGTGAGACACAATCTTAAGGTGCCAATGCGAAAGCTTCATTTTCACAATACCACAAAACTCTCACTATCATATACTCTGTAAGCAAATATTAGTTCCTCAAAGTCCACCAGTATGCCTTAAAATTCATCTGTATAATGCCCTATGTATAAAAATACTCAAGGTTCTCTACAAGCAGATACTTAACACAGGAAAGAGATTCAGAGTGATTTCTGCATTATATGTAAAGCTTACAAACAAAACAAAACAGAACGCCACTATCCACACCATAGCTTCCTTTCATTTGAGACAACTATGCAAAAAAGTGACTTCGATTTTCCACATCTTTTGATTTACCCTCGTAGAGGAAAAATCAATGCTAAGATAACTATTGAAAGCCACCTGAGAGGTGCTGATGTAACATGACAAATGCTAAGGAATTTAGACATGAAATTGATCTTGGAATCCAAGCTCCCCTCCCTTTGTGACAACAGAAGAGGAATTACAAAATCTACATGAGGAAAGAAAGTATTCGTGTATTGACTTTAGAGCCTGTCATTTACTAAAAGCAGGCACAGTACCTCCAGTGCGATATTGTTTATGAAGCAGCTAAGGTTCGCATGTCTGCGCGCAAACAAGCTCTGCCTGTGTGTGTGACACTGATTGCAGGGAGTTTTCCTCGTGGTACCCTGACACCAAAATGTGTACGAAATCTCCAGAATCTCATTTAGCTTTTTTTAATTTTGAGAGAAAAAACCTGGGATGTAAACCTCATTGGTCCTCCAGAAAAGACAAAGCTATACCACTTTATGTTTTAAATGATGTATATTACCTGACAATGGAAAGATGAATTCTCTCACCAGACATATGGTACGATTCTCAGCCACCTGAGATTTGTCTGTTCTACCTTGTCTCATTGTTCAGAAAATTACAATTAGACATCTAATGGGTGCGTGAGATAACTGTGACAACTCCAGATAGTTTTTCTCTGAAAACGGCCAAAGCCTATGGACAGTCATCATGGCCTCTTCTGAGTGTGGCACTATAAAGCATGTTGAAGGAAGAAATAATAACTCTTTGAAAAGGCACCAAAGAGCCAACACAGTACACTGAAAGAATTGTTTAAACACTGTTCATGAAAGATAAGTTGTGTGAGACTTCTGAAGGAATGTTAATAGATTCTATGAGAACTTTATAAAAACATAAAGGGAAAGTGAGCTGAAGTTTGGGTGAATCCACACAAAAACAAAAAGGCCATCTGAAACTTTCACTCATGCAGAAGTTCTGCGAATTCTTTGCAAATGGTAATGGCCCTTTCTAGAAAGAGCTTTAAGTCAGTCACATACACAAACCTCAGCGGTGGCACAAAACATCCTTTGTTGCCGGATGTCAGAAAAACACACACACTTCTAAAAACAGCCATAGGAAGGAAGCGGAAGAACCTCAGGGGTGGGCGGGAGTGTGAGGGGAATGCCACAGCTCTTTTTCTTCCACATGTAAGTTTGCTACGGCTCTTCATGGTAGGGCAGTAGTTCAATAAGTGAAGTACGATCTGGGGGGTATCTCCTTCCTATTCTGTAGGTACAGCGTCAGCCAACTGGGTTTGAAAATCTGGATCTAAGTATGTTGATATTCCAGCATTACATTGCCCTGAGTGAAAAAGCTCTTTAAACAAATCAAAGGCACTCAAAACACCTGCATTTGATTTTAATTTCACACATCTCAAAAACAACCGAGGTTGCCAAGAGAAAAATGAAAAAGCAGAGCTATCTACGAGCAAGGACAGGTAAGCAAAATACGCCGCTAGAAGTTTCCAGTGTAACAACATAGGAGTTATCTGTTGGGAGAATAAATTGAAGGCTCTTTTGAAAACACAAACGCGATCATGTCACCTCCCTTAAATTCCTTTAATACCTTCTTGGGCTAAGTTCAAACATAAAGTTTCCAATGATGCTTAAAAGGCTCCATGAACAGCTTGCTTCAAAACCGTCAAAGCGTCCCACCGGAGCTCATGTTGACTGAATGCTAATGATGTACTTGCCACAGAGTGGCTTCAGTGACCCTTATGAGAACATCTTGATGTGGAGCCCTTGATTATCACCAGCTTTTTACATTGAGGACCTGCATGTTGAGTCCCTTGCCTAAGACCACGGACCAGGAAGTGATGTTCCAGATGCCCTTCGAGATACCGCGCAGGCCCCTCTCGCTGCCTGCGTTGTTGGGGTTGGGAGATCTCCGTTTCCACTTCCTTCCGTTAATTATCAGCGGGTTCTGGCCAGGGATGCAACGCATCACTTTGGCTTTCTGGGGAGGTTTAAACCTTTCCGATAAGTCAACTGGGCTTTGAACATTTCCTCCTTCCTCTAGTCTGAGCTGGGCTTTCATGCCTGGGGCTACAACGGCCACCTTTGGAATGAACAACACAACAGGCCAGAAACGCAGGGCTGAGCCTGGACCGAGCCTGGACCTGGGTTCATCTCATGGAGCCTCATCAACCCTGGAGTATTATCAGATTTTTTGTTTTATGCTGATAATTTCCCTTTTTGAAGACTTCACATTATGTGAAGCTCACCAAGAGAAGTGTATTTATCTGATACTGCTGTGAAGCTAGGATTCCAACTCCAAAATCTGATTCCAAGGCCCCTAAGCTGGGCCCCACTCTTCATGGTGTGCTCACCCTTCTGCTGCCTTTGCCCCATGAGCCTCGAAGTTCCTGAAAAGCAGTGCGTTTCGTCCTGTCTTGCTCATGCCGCGACCCGGAGGAATCTCACACTTAGCCCTCAGAGCTCGGTGTAAGTAAGCATCGCCTCCCAGGGAAGCCTCTCCTGATCTTTCACATTTTCTGAAGTTGCTTCTCCTGTACATGTGTTCTTAGAAACCAGTGTTTGTCCTGCCATTTCATAAGCTTTGTAAGTGCACAAACAAACGTTTAATGCTTGCCTTTCCAAGCTACCCATGAAGTTAAGCACTGTGGTTCTCGTTGTACATAGTAGGAAGTCTATAAATATTTATTAAGGGAATGAATAAACGCAGCCATTGCTCATCCTAAATTAGTTGTGGAGCTAGACAGAAGAAGATAGGAAATTACTCATCTTACACATCCAAAGCCACATAAGCATATCAGTCTGGAATACATCATGTTTGACTTAAGTGCCACAAATATCTCAACAGAAAGGAAGGAAGGTGTGTTAGAATCCACAGACACTGGTGAAGACAGAGGACATCCCACTTAGAAGAAACAGGAATACTTCCGTTCCCAAGGCAGTGGCCATCCCCACGTCAGAGACATGTCACTGCAAGGAGACAATGGTGAATGACAAGACAGGAACTAAAACGAAAGGAGGGAGTGTCTTGTGCAAATATAACTTCCTGTAGGCCAAATATAAGGCACAATATTTTCTGTTTTTCATTTAGCATTTGAAAGGCTCTTCTGTGGGAAATTTCATTGTGGATTTGTAGGAAAATGTTGCAATTTATATAAACTTTGTTTCATTGCCACATTTCTAGTAGACCATCTATTCCCTTAAGCAAGAGATAAGTGGTTTGCATCCTCTGTTTAAAATCACAGCTGTCTGTGCTTTTAGAATCTTCTCTTGTTTCCTCACAATGCATCTTTTTATATTCTTTTCTTGTAGACTAATTCATGAGACCAAGACTCCTGTGACTTCTGTAAGTTTGGATTTCTAATACTGAGCCTGGTGCTGGCACAGAATATAAACTCGCTGTATACTTCGACTGTAAATAAGTAAACAAAGTGCACAGGCATGTCAGGCATTTAGTAAACACACGTCAAGTTAAATCTTTCATATATGACTTGGAATTACTTTCTTTTCAAGGTATTCGTTCAGTGAGCATAATTACAGAGCGCACAACCCAAGAAAGACTTCATTATGGAGAAAAGCTAGAAAAGAACTTCTGGTTTCTCAAGACAATATGAAGTGGTAACCGCCTTTTTATCATGTGCATATTCTCATGGGCAAGAGCAGCTCAAAATTTGAAACAAGAAATCCTACAATGTTTCTCTGCTCACCAAGCCTTATGGCCTGTCGTACTGTGTCTTCGTGGTGCATCCTGGGAGCTAAGTGAGGAGAAGCAAGGTGAGAAGAGATGAGACAGCTGGGACAGGCAAGACCAGCAGCGACAGGAAGGCAAAGAATGCAGTGGGAAGGGAGGTGGGCATGGGAGTAAAAACACGAGCGTGAGAGCCAGAGTGCGTTGTTCTCTTCAGGGACCTCAGAAATGTCTCTCGTTTCTCCGGTCTCTGGTAAGAGTGCATCAGTTTGTCTACTTGATGCTGATTTTATGGCCTGCTCAAATGTCATAAATTCTTTTTGAAGAAATTAATTTAGAATTAAAGGTCTTTAATGTTTACCTTGATCTGTTTGTGGCTCTTGACAGCTATTCATTACAACCATTAGCTAAATCTAAAGTAAAGCCTAGAGTTGCTTTAACATTTATGGGAGATGGTGAATACAACCTATTTTCATAGGAAGTGAAACTTCTTTAGGGTAATTGTAATCTGCCTCATTTATAAACACATCATTTTTTCATTTGCATATGGTACCGATGAAGTGTATGCTGGTGCTAACTCAGGTAGCTGAGGGGAATCCAATCTTGACAGGGGATAAAATGATGGCAAAAACATATTAATGGTAAGAAAAAACTTTTTGCTTCAAATATGTGAACTCATTTGTCTAGTGCCTTAAAAAAGAATGGAACTGAAAGAGGCAGCTTGAATAATCTTACATGTGTTTAAAACCCACATCCTGTTGTTATCCGCTGCCCTGGCATGGAGGAGTGGGGAGGGGAACATTTTCATTAGGGTCCCCGGCAGCTGTGACTTGTAGTGGGCTTCTCTAAAAGAAGAAATCACATTCACTCACGTGGCTCTGGCCCAGGTATCACCATGAGTGAGCACCATCTTTGGATAAATATTTTAGACTAGGAAAACAATAGTCTAACCAAGAGCGCCTAGAGCTGAAACGACTCCCCGTGCTTTCCTCCAGCCACCATGGGCAGATTCTAAGTCACCATGCCACTCACCTGCCTTGACCCTAAAAGCAATGGTAACAACAGCAAGGGACTAATGGAGACCAGCCGGTAAGAACACGGACAGCGCGCTACGCTCTGACTTATGCTTCTTCTTATTTATTTGGTCCAAACACATGTGCTTTTGGTTCAGGGGCTGTTAGTACCCTCACGCTTTGTGTAGGACACTAGAGGGAGAGGCACTGCGAGGTAGGAGCAAAGAATGTTTTATGAGCCCAACGGCATTTTTTCTAGGCTCAAGATTGTTTTTTCAAAACTAACACTATTCAGAATTCTTTCAAAGCTTGAAAACAAATCTAACAACTCACGGTACAAATAATTACAGAGTCGTTTTAAGCTTGTACCTTCAAGCCCCCCCTTTATGTCATTCTACCAGCCACCAGGCTCTTCTTAATGGCTTCCCGCATGTCTTTTCAATTTTCTAAGTGAAGACCAGCCCTCTTCGAGATGTTCCACCAACTCATTCCTGTTTTCCTTGGACTTTTGCTCTTTTGCTTCTTCTTTAAAGCATGTGTTGATAGACTACAGGGAATAAAATGAGATTTATTTTTTAGACAATGTTTTCCCCCTGCAACTGTAAGTCAGCCTTCCTTGGAAGGGAAACTGGGCAAATGATTGTAATGCATTTTGCTCCGAAGCTTCTCTCCCAATAACCCATTAAAATGAAAACTGTGGAGAGTGGAGTGAAAAACTTGCCTCCATCTGGAAGCATTTACACACAGAGGTGTCTTCAGCTTTAGCTGTTTGTCTAGAATTTCCATTTATGAACCACTTTGCTCTTCTCCTGTGGGTATGCTGAAGACAACTGTTTGCAAAATCCATTTTATGCAACAATTCAGAGTCTCTTTCAAACTCAACCAGGATGGAAAGGCACACCCTGACTCATAAGATCCCTCTGACACACACACACACACACACACACACACACACACACACGAGTCAGAAGTTGGCATTGAGGCAATCTCCCTTGCTGAGTGTAGCTGCAAGTTCAACTGGATAGTCAGAGGATGATCATCAAGCCAGTTTCTTGCTTGGAAGACCTGGTCTTTCCTCTGTAAGGGTGTAAGACCCTCTTTTCCTTAGCAATCTCAACATGAGTGACAGGGCCTATGTCCAGCAGATGTTTTTACTGTTTTTAAGGGTTTAATACAAAAGTTTCTAAGATGGACCTTTGGACATACTTTCAAGGTTCTGACTTGTGCTTCTTTTCCTTAACATGAGTATATCATGTTCTGATCTAATCACTGTTGTGGGTTGTATTTAGATGCTCCCCCAAAGCCTCATGTGGTCATAGGTGGGGCTTTCTCAGAGGTGGCTGGATCTAGGGGGTCTGGTCCTGGGATTAAGGGTGTGTGATTACTAAATGAGCCCACTCACTGGTTGGCATAGTTCTGGGTATGAGTGCAACTCACCTACGAGTGGGTAGCCAGATAGAACGCACATGGACAGAAAGGAGCTGCTTGGGACCTGTCCCTACTCACTGCTTGTTGCCTCCTGCCTGCCTGTCTGCTCTGCAAGGCCTCTCCGGCCTGCCGCTCTGCCTTGGAGCCAGCCAACTATGAACTGAAACTTAAAAACTGTGAACCAAATACACCTTTCCTCCTTTAACTTTGGGTGTCGGGTAGTTTTCTCAGCAACAAGAAAAGTAACTAAGACAATCATTCATTTAAAGAGGCAAGGAGGAAAGCTTGCTGGACACCAGCAGAGAAAGCTTATTGAACAAGACAGTCTAGAATCCCAGGGATGACTGTGCCACCTTTCCAAGGGTCGGTTAGTTCAGGACTTCCTAAACATTGGAGATCTTTACTGTGGGTGTGTCTCACCTCAGAAGAACAGAATTACCCTTCGTGGTGCTGGAGGGAGAGGGAGGCTAACAGGGCAGCAGCCTAGGAGGATGGTGTAGGCAGAAGAAGATAGAATGCTCAGTCGTCCCACGTGATTGACATGGTGCTTAGGTGGCAGGAGAATGACAGAGGAGGAGTCCCTTCAAGGACTAAAAGGGTGGCAGACTTTCAGCCACAACACATGCATTCTTATCCTTTATTCTCTTTGCTGGTCTTCAAGTTTAAGCTAAGCATTTGCTCCTGCAACTTCTCTGGTTCTTGGAATGGAGGTCTGGCAGAGTTCTGGGCAACAAGTGGACATGTGGTGGGGGAAGGGCATGCTGGTGGGAAACTTCCCACTTTTCTAATAAAAGGAACGCCAGTATTATTCCCAGTTCTCCCTTTATTCTGCTTTGAATGCTAGTGTGGTATCTGGAGTTTGACACTAGGGGAGAGAGGGCAGGAGAATCATAGAGACGCTGACCTGAGTCTTGACCTTACTGGGTGACTAAACTACTGCTACTCAGGATCTATCTCCAGAAATATTATAATGTGAGGACAAAAAAAATCTGTATTTGTAATCATGTTTGCTTCAAATGCTGTTAGTTCTCTGTTAGTCGCAGCAGCAACAGCAAGAAAAAGTCCTACATACTTCAGCAGGGGAGGCAGATCAATGAAGAAAGCATGCTTAAAAACATTTGGGGGTAAAGGCAGCTTTGAAAAATGTAAGTGAAACTGAGTATTCTTTTGAAGCTCAAAACCAATTTACCATATGGCACAGCCTCATAATTTATTTTATATTTTATACCTACCACAACTTAGTATCATTATTCCAGGGGCTGGGGATATAGCTCAGTGGAATAAGCGCCTGCCTAGCAAACGCAGAGTCCTGAGTTCGATCCCCAGTACCGCAAAAAAAAAAAAAAAAAAAAAAAACCATTATTCCATGCGCTGATTCAAATGATTCATTCAAAGAACAAGTCATATTCTAGAGCCATAACCATATAATTGCTTTGTTAACTGTTGGTATTTCTGTTTTTACAAGCTTCTAACTTTATTTTTCTATGAAGCAAAGGTATCAGTTAATGAGCTACTTGCTTTATTTGAGTCTTTTTGAATTATTCTTGCACTATTTTTAGAAAATTTAGAATGGAAGAATCAGAATGGCTTGGTCATTAGCTTGGTCAGTAGCTAGAACATGACATTGTACAAATTCTTTCAAGCCCTGGAGCCTCATATTACTCCTTATAAAAACTGGGTTTGGTAGGTCTTTCAACTTTGTGTTCTAAACAGTTTGCTTGTAAACAACTAGGTTATCTAACACAGATTATCTTGCAATTCTTTTTTCACCCATGTGAATTATATCAAATTTCCAACATATCACTATGGACAAATTTAAAATTTATGTTTGATATGGTCATAGTTCATAAAACCAATTGAGTTACCTGGCTTAAAGTGCTATTTCACTCCTGACTTATTTTTTGGTCCCAAGAACTGAACCTCGTGCCTGGCTCGCTTAGAACTCTTTGAGTGACTGTTCATTTACTGAAACCTCAAGACCTGCAGACCACAAAGATTAAACTTTACTGGATGTAGAATTTTAAGAAAATCATGAATAAACCTGCTTGCCAAGTAGGCACTTGTGCCACTGAGCTATATCCCTGGCCTTCCTCCCAACCTAACTGTTCTCTGTGTTAAAAGGTGAAGTTGTTGTGTCTTCTTGGGTCCCACTTAGGATCTAGGGGTGGAACCCAGAAATATGCATTTTTCACAAGTTTCCTGGAACATTCTAACACACACTAAAGCTTGAGGACAATTAGTGATCTGGAAGTCAGTATGACCAAAAGTATGAAGTTGAGAATTTGGTAGATTAGATAGAGGTTATTATGATACAACAAAGACTTCATTTACAAATATGGTTCCTTGCTTCCCTAACTATGCTGCATTAAGGTCATCTATAATCTCTTAAGACTTCGGTTTAACCCCCAGTCAGCACTGTTATTTCGTACATGAATAAAATTCACAAAAATCAGAATGAACCACTTGATTTGGTAATTAGAATGATTGACCTGAAAACAATATGCAGTGTAAGAACCCTTGTTGAACTCCTACCATTTTGTATGGTGAAGCTCTGCATTATTTCCAGGGTTTTTTTTTTAAATTATTTTTATTTTTTTACTTGTTACTGTCTTTGATCATTTGATCAATCTTACATCCTTATGTCTAATGGACTGAGCAACTTCGTTGAAGATAACTATGTAATTCAGCAACCACTGTAAATTTCTATCATTTCATCTTGAGGTCATGTATCATTTTTGTTGGTTTTGTGTTGTTTTGATTTTGTCTTCATTGTTGTCAGTTTTTAAATTTTCAAAATAAAAAAAAACAAAGTGAAAAACTTTCTCGAAGAGTTTCGATCACACTTCAACTTATTTTGTTTCTGCCCGTTTTTCCCCTTCAGCTGCCATTTGTTCTATTCTTAAACCATCTTTTTAAATCTTGGTTTTAACTTTTTGCTTCTTTAATGAGCAAGAAGTGGTAAGTTTTAAGTCACGGCTTAGTGTAATCCCATTTCTTACACTTGCTAGTTTCTTTTCAGTCCTATACTCTGTTAATAAACCCAAGGATTCATGTTTACTTTGCATCTATTTGTTCATTGATTTCTATTGACTCGATCTGATAGCAATCATTATACTATTCTCTATCAGTGAACTGTGTCCCCTAGCAGTTCTTTTACAGTTCAGGAATTTCCAGCTTACGTGTTTGGTTTGAGTACTGTAATATCTGTTGCTATCTCTCAAGAGTACTTCACTTACCCTATGACTAAGTGTACCATTCTCTCCCTCATAACTGTGATTTATTCAGTTTTTCTTTTACTCCAAATCAATAAACATTCTCTAAATGCTATGTCTGATTTACATATGTTTTGAATATAGTGTTAAAAGTAGGAAGAAGATATATGAGAAAAACCAATATTGCTAAAATGTTTCAAAGTCAATAAGAAAACAAAAGTCAAAACAAAGTCAAAAGAAAACAAGCTGCAATAAACACGCTGACTCAGAAAAGGTTAAATTCCAATTTTTTAACAGGACTATTACTCACTGTTATTTCATCACAATAATATGCTCAAAATTTCTCAAATGTTTCTCGATCAAAAAAATGTTCCTGTATCTTCTAAAACATCAGGCTATTAATGAATCTCACACACAGCACCTTAAAAGAAAGTCAGGCGCCCATTATGGTGGTGATGACCACTGAGCAGATGGCCACTCGCCGATGAGTTCATCGGCCACAGGGAGTCCTGAGAGAAGGCCGAGGTGGGGCACACTCTGGACGTTTTCTACGTCCTCTAATCCCAAGGGAAATTCCTTCTGAGTCTGTACTTGGGGGCAGGGCCTGTGGCCACATGGAACCCTGTCCGTAGTAGAAGTAGTTGATATCACTAAGAGTGCCAAGCTGGAGTCAAAGGACCTGCATGTGTGTTCCACAAGTTTATCTGTTAGTTGTGTAGCTTTGGGCTTTTCACAATCTCCTGAAGCCAGTATGTGTCTTCATAAAAGATCTATAACATTAGCCTATTAAAATATCTTCTTGGGCCTTTTATTAGGGAAAACTGAGGTGAATTATAGAAATCTTTCTGATATAAATGTTTGCCATAATTATAATCCAAGTAAGAGCTGGATTACTTTTATGGATCGTATCACCTCTACTCTGGACAGAGGAACCCCAGCCTCGCCGCCTGCCAGGACTTCTGTGCTACCTGTGCTCACAGCTGCTCATAACTGTTCATGTCTGAGCACACTGGCTGGAGTTGTCTTTCCTGATGCAGGGGTCCAAGTTTTATAACCTTTGTAAAGCCCCCACACAAACCAAGATGTCCTCAGTGGCTGCAGCATTATTTACAAAGTGTAGAATCTATTGGTTCTTTTTTTTTTCCTTTAATAAGGTCCAGACCCCTATTCAGTTCAGTACCTGGAAACTCTGATTATTGCATACTGCTAGAGAAAAAATGATCTCCAAACCAATAACTACCACTGGCAGGAATGTACATTGGAACAGACCTAGGCAAAAATAACTCACTGGAACACAAAACATGACAGTGTGTACAAATATGCTTTATGGCTGAATTTGAGTTCTTTCTGATTGTTAACATGCGCTGTTCTTTTGTGCCACCCACTCAAAAATGTGTTCTATTAGAAGTCAGATTCTATTCCTGCCTTCTTAGTCATACTGAGCAAATAGTTTTCATTAACCTTAGCTTTATTTTACAATTTTGGAATTTCTCCTTATCCGTTCTAACACAGGAAAAGGTCAAGTTGTAGCTTATAGACTTACAAAGAAGGGTCTGCCAATGAAGCACTGAAAACTGTGTTAGCCAGTGTAACAGAGTAGGATTTGTGACAACAAGCTACTTCAGATTCTCCTGAAATGAAAAGGTTGAAAATGTTACAAAGTCATTACTCTTAATATTCTGAAAAGTAGCCACTGCACTCCTCATCTTGCTTCTGCAGTGGGTACTTATTTGATTATGCAAAAACATGTTTAATACACTAATATGCTTATCTCCAGTCATACACATACTACATTCCAGCAGGAGAGGAATTAGAGCAGTAACTCTCTGGGTTTCAAACAGCAGATGGCTTGGACTTAACAACACAGAGGCTATACTATTAGCTTAAAGAAATCAGTACATTTCACATTGTCCATGACTGTATCCTTTACTCTTTAGCACACAGAACATGTCAGGTGGCTGTCATTAAGAATTCGGTAGACAGTTATAGAAGAGGAAAAGCAATATAAGAGGCTAAGCAACTGTCAAACACACATGGGGTCGAGGGTTTCCCTTGCCTCACTGCTTGGGAGAGGAGGCTATGTCTAATTTAGATATGTCTAAGTTAGTGGGTCAAAGCAGAAGACGTGATAGACAAACAACAGTATTTTCCCCCTGCGTTACTCCTGTAAGTGTGTAACCTTTTAAATGAGGCTCTCGCAGAGGACTGCCGATGTCACTGTACAGTGCTGACGTCTGCAGGATGTAAGCCCTGTTCAAAGATGAGGACTGCGCGGGGCTGCTAGGGCAAGATGACTCAGCAGCCTGAGAAGGTCCCTGCCCTGTCAGTGCTAGGATGAACTACCTGAGCACAGCGGTCTTTAAGGAATAAATATATTGGTGTGATGCTGAGTCTCACCAGTAAAATGAAATGGATCATGTAATTTTCTAAATAACTAATTGTATTTCAAAACCATCCACTAATTTCAAATATTACCCTTGCCACAAACATAGCAGCAGAACAAGGACTGCTATTCTGATACCTAAGTGCTTATGTCAGGAGGTACTTGTTCTAGGTTTCCTGTGCCAGGCTTTTTACCTGGGGTTGTTAGGTATATGTTCAGAGACATGCCTCAGTGAATAGGATACTGTCAATGTGTATAATCACCAGCCCCTCCTGGGAGGGAGTTAATACTTCCAGTATACTAGCTTAGAAATATTTGAAATTTACTAAGCCACAGCTTTCCTGAAAAGCAAGTCCCCCACTACATTTTCATATATTCTTTCACATAACAGGGCTCTAGATAATTTTTAAAAGAAGGCCATCAATGGCCAAGCAGCCTGAAGAGAATCTTTTGCCTGTACATCCTTCTACGGAGGGCACATTCCTAATCTATAATTTTGTATATATGGACAACCTAAAAGAGAAAGACATAGTTCTTTGCAGATGTAGTGAATTTATCACCTACTTGGGTTTTCATGGAAAAATATGTGGTGTTTGGCGAAAAGCCGTGGAGTCTGCACTAAGCTGATGACTGAGGCAAAGAAAGGCATTCAGTGGAGATGCACTGTTTTAAAAAAGCCCTAAGACAATAGAAAAATTACATCTCCATTACATGTAATTTCCGCCCCACATATTAACACGGTGGGACAAAAGAAAGGAAATATATGATTACGGATGCTTAATCCAGCCAACACAAACACAGCATATCCATTTCAACACAATGTGGGGTTGCTCAGTTGCTAGCTAGGGAGAAAAGGATCAGAGGCAGAAAGAGAAAACCTTTCCTACAGTTCCCCCAAGGCAACCAGAAAGTGAAACTTAATTAAATAAGTGCAATGTAATTACCCACTGCTTCCCGCACATGGTGCTGATTTTTGATTCTAGGTGCATTATTAACTGGCTGGTGCTGCCCAGAGGTAGGAATAAAGCTTTGTGTAACCGTTGGTGGTTAGCAAGAGAGAAAGCGCTACCTGTTCTGTCCTCCCTGGGGTGGCTCCGGTCGCCCAGTGGACGGTTTCAGCCAGTCACATTTCTGGCTGAGACTGGGAGCTGAATCTATTTATGGAAGGGCTGTCCCTAGAACACGGTGGGAGGTAACCCACTCTCGCAGGAACGCTGAGTCTGGGGACTGCACACTTCTCAAGACCTGGGGATGACTGCTCACTCGGCCTACTTGCTGTGTTCACGTGCTGCTCAGAACAACCCAGCAGATTCTCCTACGTGAAGAGGCGCTCAACACACAGCACCTGTGTAGCCATGTGAACCATGATTTCGTGATTCTGGAAACAGGAGACGGTTCTTTCTTGAGGACAGGGACACATACTGAGAACCAGTAGGACACTCTCTCTGCTATCTAGGAGACAAGTCTGCTCTGACCCTGATGCTGTGGTGTAATTTGGACATCTTTGGCTTTCTATTTCCTCCTCTACCCGAGTATTCTTAAGCATACATATTTCTACTTGTGCAGGATTCAAGAAACAAATGTTGAAAAATCAAAAACCTGAAATGGGAGGAAAATGAGTATGCAGATCAAGCAAATGGTGGGTTACTTGAACGAAGACTATTTGGGTTTGAATAATCTCTGAAAACTGAAACGCATACTCAGAAAGCTACGAATTAACACCGTACAATGCTGGCCTATCATGACCTTCTTCATTCATGTGCCATGGCAATGACTTGTCAATTTTATTGGAGCAGCTAGAGGAATTCACAGATTCATGAATGAGTCAGAAATTGGAACTGCCCCTTATTGAAAATGATTTAAGAAGCTGTTGGATGGACTGCCATGCCTCGTGGCACATGTGTGTAATCTCGGCTACTCGGAAGGCTGAGGCAGGAAGATTGCAAGTTCAGGGCCAATCTGGGCAACTAAGAAACCTTGTCTCAAAATAAAATCTGAACAAGAGCTGGAGATATAGCTCAGTGCTACAGTGACTGCCTAGCTTGTGCAGGGCCCTGGGTGCAGTGTCCAGTACTGAAAACAAAATAGTATTGGATGACTTTGTGGTAGAAATTTTACAGCAGGTGAGACTGAACCAGGTGTCCGGTCAGGTCTTTTCTGTGAACATGAGATTTCCAGGCAGCAAGTCCAATGAGTCCTCAGCAGAGGCATATGTTCCAGCTCTCTGTTTGGGTTCTGGGCTATGGTGGGACATATTCCTGAGGTGGTATTTACACCCAGGCAACAGAGGGGACATGGGCAAGTGCCCCCTTCCACGCCCTTCTATTCACTGAGGTATTACTGGTAAGTACACCTAACCAATGGAAACCTCTTTTTGCATTTATCTTTCCTTGAAATGAATTTTGGTTTAAGCTGTCCTCCTCCTTCACTTGCCCTCTTCTGGTCTCCATTGGGGGTTCCTCTGTGTCTTGGTGACCTCTAAGGGTTTGCAATGCCAGGCTGCAGAGATCTTGCACTGGGCCTCATGGCTTTAAGTCATGTGCATCATTGTACTCGTTAGTGATCGATAAACTGATGTCTCAGTCAGACGGTGCCCCTGAACTCTGGACACTCTCTCTCCCTTTCTGCTTCTCCCTCTCTCTCTCTCTCTCTCTCTCTCTCTCTATATATATATATATATATATATATATATATTATATATATTCAAATGCCACCTCACCTCCCTCCAAAAATTGATCCTCCTTTAGGCCCTTGCTAAATGCCTTCTTGGTGAGGCTTTATGACCTTCCTTTTATCATCAAGAAATCAACCAATAACAACTGCTAGTGGGGTTGTGGGGAAAAAGAAACCTTTCTCCACTGTTGGTGGGGGTGTAGACTGATACAACCACTGTGGAAATCAGTGTGGAGATTCCTCAAAAAACTAGGATTAAAGGTCTCATTTGACCCAGCTGCTCCCCTTCTGGGTATTTTTCCAGAAAAACTGAAAACATCATACCATAGCGATATATGTGCACCTATGTTTATAGGAGCACAATTTGTCATAGCTAAATCTTGGAAACAACCCAAATGCCCATCAGCTGAGGAGTGGATAAAAAAAATGTGGTATTTTCATACAATGCAGTATTACCCAGCTATAAAGAAAGATAAGCTTGAGGCTTTTGTAGGTAAATGGATGCAACTAGAGACTATACTTGTAAGTGAAATAAATCAGACTCACATGTGTAAACCTTGTACTGTCTCCCCAGTATGAGAAACTGAAAGAGTAAATAAAATCTGAAAGGTACAACAGATAGTGGGAAAGGGAAAGAAACTGCTCAAAAGGAAAGAACTGGGATGGAGGAAAGGAGAAAAGAAAGAAAGAAAGAAGGGAAAAAATACACATACACATGATAGCCAAGATAATCATACTACTAATTTCTATTGGTATATTTTGCATGCCTATGTCTGGTAATCTGAACAGCTGCTTTGAAGATAACAATAAGCAATAAAACGATTGTTAATTTCCTATCATCTTGTTTTGAAATTCTGTATCATTCTTATTGCTTTGTTCTTATTTTTTATTCTCTTTAAAATAAATAAAAAATAAATAAACAAAACTGAGCCTGTTCGCTGACTTTCTTTATTCCACAGCACTTCTCACCATTTAACATCCTATTACCTTACTTTTTGTTAATTTTTTGTTTTCTCATAAGATTCTAAATTCTATGAGAACAAGGATTTTTGCTTGTTCAGCATATGCCAAACTCCAGGTGACTTGCACACAGTAGGAGCTCATTAAATATTTGATGAGTAGACAACATTCACGTACACTTCAGTGCTGATGGCTACACATGCTAAAACATCTTGGCTCACACATCTAGACACTGGACTTCCATGATTTCACAAGAGGCAGTCACTTTACCAGAGCCACAGTTGTCAAACAGCTTCCAAAATCTAAACGATCAACTGCCAGAACCTACAAAGTTTTTAGAAGGTAGGCCAGCTTGTGAGCTAAGAACAAACAATAATAATATGCATTTAAATATCTTCCAAACAAAATCTCAGAGGCAGCCTACCAAGCTTAGAGACCACATGCTTGGCTACACTATTTTGCAAAGACTGGAGATGTAAGGCAGCTCTGGAAGTCAGAAAACACCAGTATCTGGCCTTAAAATGATTTAATACGCACAAAAACGGCACTGTGCTTTTGAGACCTGGAATGCGGCATTACAGGTTTTCTCCAAAACAGATTCATTTACTTAACATCACTCTGACCCTTTAGCTTCCAACTTGCTGCACAATTAAGCTATTTAGGCCTTTGGTTTATACAACTTTCTTTGTGCTACAATCTGTGTCTACATTGAAGCAAAACAGCCCCGTGCTTTTCTGTGCTGCTGAAGTTTGTTCTGACCTGTGAAGATGTGAAATGTGCAAATTCAACTCCCATAACCGTTTAGCATGCAATGTTAAGAGTGAGACTATTTCTATTTTATTCTTTTACTCAACAAACATTTATTCAGTCCACTACTGTGTGACATCAGTCACACTGAATCAGAGTTCCTTTTTCCTTGACTGTTTCTATGATAAAAGTTTCTATGTAATGCCAATCAAGGTGAAGTTTGTTACCATGGAAACAAGAGGGCAGACACAGAAGACCTGGCACCCAGCTGCACTGAGGAAGTATAGCAATGCTTTTGACAACAGCGAATACCAATCTGAGCTCTAAGCTTTTTGTAAACCAAGCCAGTACTCTTGTCTCTTTCACAAGGCCCTTACTTCCCCATAAAGTTGTAAGTGACTTTGGAAGAATAGTTTATTTACCTTTCGAAAAGTGTTTTTAAAATGGGTCAACTTACATTAACAAGGGCCAGATTTACTGGGCTTCATCAATATTTGACTTGGGAAAAATTTAGTTCATGCCAAAATAGTAATATCATGCAAATGAACAGTAACCTACTCCCCTCGGCTTAAACAAATGATTGTTAACTTTGTAAAGTTTTCCTTCTTTTGTAATTTTCATCTCTTTCCTTTTGTCTGTTTTATTTTTCCTTTTTATCCCCTACAGAGCTAAAAAAGAAAACAGAAAACAACTGACACTGAATTTTGGGTAAGGGATCTAAGTTTGAATCCAGATCGTCCTGTGTAAAGGTGATGTGACTGAAGGCAAGCTACCTCCTGCCTGGGAGACTCAGTCTTGTCACTGAACCTGATGCCCATGTTGCCAGAACCATGTGAGTCTCAGTACAACAGTGTGTAGGAAGCTGCCATGTAACAAGTAAGCAGGTGGCCCATCTCACATCAAGTGTGCGGCACAAGGGTACCATACAATGTATGTCTCATATACCGTACAATGCGGAGGTGATGTTTTATTCATCTACTAAATTCTTTGGACTGTTTTGAGGATCAGAGCCTCAGGTTTACATTTTGTGACATGTAATTCATGTTCCTGATAGGTAGAATAATTCTGTCTCTGTTGCTTTCTTGATATTTTCATTTATTTTTAGTTCTCTTTCAAAATATTTCTCTTTCCTTTCCAAACATCTTGGCTCACATCCCTTTGTCTGTACTATAATTTTTCTGTAGTTTTACTTTCATTTTTGTTATTACCCAAAAACTTAGTGTATGTCTTTTATTTTTCATATTGCTTATGGATTGCACAGTTATTTATATTGTGAAATTTAATAATATTAACTTAGGTCACATCTCAATCTTAAATACATTTTTAAAATATGTAAGATATTTTCTTTGTAAATATTCAAATACCAGCAGGTATTAGAAGATAATAAACAGGGGCTGGGGATATAGCTCAGTGGAATAAGCGCTTGCCTAGGAAGCGTAGGGTCCTGAGTTCGATCCCCAGTACCGCAAAAAAAAAAAAAAAAGAAGAAGAAGATAATAAACATTTGAGCCTAAACACATGGAGATAACTACTATAAATATTTTGGTAAACTTCTCTTATGAATCTCATTGTATATACATATATACTAGATATATGTAATTTCACATAAATAGATTCAGATTTTACATGATGTATGAAACCTACTTTCTTGCTTAATACAGTGTCTTGTTAACTGCATGTTAATGTATACATATTGTCTCAATTTTAATGGTTGTGTAATATTCCTTGTATAGTTTTCAGTTAATTTTCTGTGAGTAGTTATTTAAGTTACTTCTTCTTTTCTACCATTATAAAAATGCTACAGACACTAACCTTTACACCCACATCCTTTTGAAATATGACTAAGAATATAGCTGATGAACTAGTTCTTTTGAAAAATTTTTATTTATTTGAAAAAGGGTCTCACTATATAGTTTATGCCAGTCTTGAACACCATTAGGTAGTCTAAGCGGTTGTGGTGAATTGACAACTGGTGGTCAACTTGTAATACCCAGCTGAACTGAATCTGCGTGGTGCTAGGTGTGGAAGTCCCACTTGAGGATTGTTGCCAACAAAATAAGAAGGAGAACTAGAAGACGAGGAGATGCTGTTAGGGGGCTGTTGGTCCTCCTGGGAGCTGTTGATTCTCCTGGAGGACCATGTCATGCTGGCTTTCCTGATATGAACTTTGCTGTTCTGATCATCAAAGGAGCTTGGGACCTCAATGTTGCTGAGGATGGCTGTGGCAATTTTCAGGGGAGCTCTGATTCTTACTTTGAGCATTGCTTCCTGGCTCCAGTGCAGATCCCTCAGCCTGCTAGGATAGATCCTTTATCCCACTGGCACAGACTTTCTAGCTTCCACCACTGACCTTGGGGCCTTCCCAGCGCAGATCTGTGAAATAGACTTGCATGAGACATTGTCGTGGTCTCTCGTCCTCCAGTTGGACTTGTGGGGGTCTGGCTTGGTTATTTTTTTCTCATTGCTGCACAATGCCCAAAATGAAGGAAGGAAAGGTTTATTTAGCTTACAGTTTGTGGAGGTCTCAGTTCATACTAGGCTGGCTCAGAGGCAGAGTGGCACATGGCAGAGGGCAAACATTCATGGCAGCAGAGCACAGCAAAAACAACCAGAAAAAGGCAGGGATGGGGGCAAGCAGCCTCTTTCTACTTCCCTTACATTGTAAACAGGCTACCCCACCCAGGGAGCATGTAGCACTCACACAATCTCCATGCCCTCCTTTTCCAGTGGCTCAGGATATATACAAAGTAAGCACCCTGGCTTCCTGCTGAGTCATTCAGCCAAACCTCTAGACTGGCCAAGTTGACACAATGTATCAACCATAACAGGAGCATTGTCATGGGCTCTAGGTCTTCAGCTAAATTCCTTGGTTCTTTAGTGTGTGGACAGATTCCTGCACTCTTTCTGTATATGACTCTTTGGGTAACTATTTATGTGTCCTGCAGTGTTTCCTTTGCAAACCCTGACCTCAATACTGACCTTGAACTTGCAGCAATCTCTCTGTCTCAGCCTGCTGAGTGCTAGGATTGCAGTCATACACCACCAAGCCTGTCCAATGAATTAGTTCTTAAATGCAAAATTTAAATGTGAAATCTTTCCTGCGACATTTTCCTCTGTATCTAGATTCTAAGGCATTATTTTCCTTGTAAAACTCAAAGCATATGTCAGCTGAAAGTGAAGTTGAGTATCAGTGCTGTGTAGGTACAACTACCAGATGGAGCGCTGGAGAAATGCAGAAAGACTATTTTCAATCTATTAGATTTCTTTAATTTAAAGATTTCTGTTATATAAATAGTAATACTTATACAAAAATTTTTCCTTATGGTACAAACCCAAAGCAAAGACTTTCTCTTTCAATTTTGCTCATTTTTGCATCTGCTTTAACTACATAATAGGATTATTACTAGCAACATCAATATCATTAATTTCTTACTATGGGTAGGAGCTAAACATCTCACTCACAGAAGATTCTATATCCCAGTCATTCCTTTAGAAAGAAGTTGAACAGTGACTAGAAAGTGTCTAGCATGGTGAACACCTTAAGAATTCATAACGTTCAAGCAAGGACAGCTGGGAAATCAGTTTGCACACAAGACACTTATGCCTGAGGGCACTTTGATATTTCGCATCCATGGAGATAGTTGTATAATCCACACATCTTGGGGGAGGGTGAAATACTAACAAAGCAGCTACCAGTTTCTTGGTCCATTTCCCATTTCTAGAGAAAGTGATTAACTGAAAGTTGAATATAATGTTAAAACACTTTTGTTTCATTTTTCTCCTTCCAACTGATCGTTTCCCTTAGTGGAAGCCTGTGCTCCCTGTGGGCGACTGACAGCCCTGAGTGGTCCTGTGATGCTTTCAGCATTTCTCATGGTGAAGATGGCCTCTCAGTGCAGAGGAGTCCGACAGCAAGGACAGTCTCCTACGCTTGTCCGTGCCCAGCTCTGATCTAAGCTGAATCTTGAAATCCGAAACAGTAAAATCACTTTTAAGGAAAGAAATATCCTTGTCTGTCCTTGAACACAGCAGCCTCCAAAGAGAGCACGGTGCTTTACGGTCACGCTAACCTGTACTGTTGCCCACAGTTCCAAGGTCAAGTTGCAGCCAAACAAGAGTTTATACTTGACAGAAAGAATAAGAACTAGCGTCTGAGAAATACGCAGTCACACACATCTGAACGTGTGTGAAGTAAATCTTGAAGTACTAATTTGGTATCCCGGAAAAAACTTAATGCAGTGAACATAATAATTGCTTGGCAATTTATATATTCCTTTAGAACTGCCATCAAGCCGACGTGGCTCGAGAGCTGGCTACTGAAATAAGAAAGGGGGTGCGGTGGCCAGGGCCCATCTCCACAGTTACTCCTCCCTTTCCTCTCGTATGAACGTGTGCTATGGCGGTTCAGATTTTAAAAAGTCTTTGAGTCCCACTCTCTGTAGTTAGAATACAAACCTAAATCCGGGCAGTACAGTGATAAACGCTGTAGGAATCAGTTCTTCATCTAACCGCTATCTGTCAGGTGCTTGACTCCTACGTGCATGGTGCAATCCAAAGCCACACAAAGCTGTGCACGCAAAGCGGTCCGTGTGCTGTGAAGCTCCCATTCTGAGACACAGGCCAGCTGCTCAAGTATCCCTAACATCAGCACAGTGTGCTCAGAGGGTCACTTCGGCGCCATGTCTTGGTGTGGAGGAAAGCCTGATCTCTCCTCGAGGGAGTGGAGAAAAGAAGGTGGTGGGGGCATTGTTCTACCAAGCCGGGGAAGACGGCGCACTGCAGCCCACTGCGGCTAGAATAATTTCAAGGGGAATAAAAGTTGTCTTAGCATAATTAAATCTTGAAGTACTAATTTAGTATCCTGGAAAAAGATTTAATGCAGTAAACATAATAATTGGCTTGGCAAAGACTAAGTGCTCTTCAAATGCTGATGCTCTTCCATGGATGCCTTTTTGCTGGCTTTTTTTTTTTAATTCCCAGGGCAGTGATTCTCAAACTAGATATGATCATCAGGACTACCTAGAAGGCTTGTTGGAATAGAGCTGTAATTCTGCTCCTCAGTCTCTACCTTAGTAGGTGTGGCATGGGGTCCAGAAACATGTACAGAAAGCTTGAGGTGACACTGCTGTGGCTGCTGTTGTGCAGATCTCACTCAGAAAACCAAGAGGCCAACTCTGTGATCATTTTAGACGTGGGTCCCAGCTTCCCAACTGTGCTCCTTTTGCTGTCTCCCTCCCTCCCTCCCTCCCTCCCTCCCTTCCTTCCTTCCTTCCTTCCGTCCTTCCTTCCTTCCTTCCTTCCTTCCTTCCCTCCTTCCTTCCTTCCTTCCTTCCTT
>PVLD010000247.1:0-141867 GCA_004027595.1 Dinomys branickii | reverse complement strand
TTACTAGAGAAAAGGAGAAAAAATATAACACCACTTGGTATAGTACTGACCTTTCGGTAGGTCTGGGCAGCAACTTCCCATGTGGAGTAAATTAATCTCCTCTGTGCATGTTTTGTGAGCTGGAAAAAGTAAAACAGATTCTATTCAACATTTCCTAAGTGCTTGCTATGTGGCTGGCCACTGTGCTAAGCCAACCAGAACTGGCTTCTGCCCTTAAGGGACTTACAGTGCAGTGAGGTGGGCATCCCAACAAATCAGTCATTAGAGTTCATTATGTCAGGTTCTATGATGCGTGATGATAAACACGATGATCGATTAGGTATTATGAAGAGGCAAAAAACAAACTCAAGCTACCAAATTGGAAAACAGATCACAAAGGGTCTCCTAACAAGGTGACCCATGACTCACTAAGTAGTGGAAGATGAATAGCAGATGATTCAAGAAGAACTGGAAGGGCATTCTGGGCTGTAAGAATAGCATTGCAGCATCAAATACACTTCGTCTTTTGGGAGTTTCCAGGAGCTTTGTTCACCAACACCATATCAGAAATTCCTTAGCATGCTTTGCTAATGGGTTTGAACTGTATTCCTGAAAACACATTAGAAACATCACGTGGCAGCTGGACATAGAAAAGAGTTAGCCCAGAAGCAGGGTAACTGATGAATTATTTTTGTAGCACCCAAAGTGAGGAAATCTAGAGGACCTAACCAAGTGCATTCCTCTTTAATCAGTCTGTGGCAGTGGGTATAACGGAGAACAGGGGATCAGGAGGGACGTTTTGGAAGCAGAGAATATAGGCATTGATTTTAAAGCTGAAAAGCGAATGCAAAAGATGAATCCATGGGAAGTCACAATTCTCTAGTTGGGGTGAAAGATCATCCTTATCTGACATAAAAATATAAAGAAAAGAAGGTGAAATGGTGTGTCATCCAGGCAGACATGGCCATTAGGTAGTTGAGCATACAGGCCGGGGCACAGGAAGAAGATCTTAAAATCCTGGGCTTATTGGAGGGTCACCCAGGATAGGCACAGAATGAGAAGGTCCATTAAGGGCTGACTATGAGCACTGTTTTCATTAAAAGGTGAAGCAGTACCAGGAAGGTCTTCCCATTGCTGGGGTGGTCCTGTACAGTATGCAATGGGTAGATTTACAATCTGTCCTTACAATGACCTTGTGTTCTTTCCTATAGTCAGAATGCAGAAGAACCAAGAAGATTCTATATGTCAAAGTCTTTTGCAAACTATGAAGCACTGTAGAAAATGTAAGGAAAGATATGTGGACAATAAAAGAGGAGGAAGGGAAAGAGGACAACTCACAAACTTCTCAGCACTCAGACAGGACTAGGGTTCACATCTAGGCCTCCAGGTCCTTGGTCAATTTGACACTCTCCAGTCCCCTGGTAGATTTTGCATGAAAGCATGCATCTCCTGCTGTAGAGTTCTCCTGCTCCTTGTCATACCTATGGCTCCCCTCTGTCATTGCTGACCTACATGGACAATCTGGCAGCATAAATCCTGCAGGCTGCTGAGAGAGAAGCAGCTGACTCACAGGCCACACAGATGAGTACATGTTATAACCCACAGTGCATCTGTGTCCCTGGGTGAACGAGGCACTTTATAATGGAGTTTTTCTGCATTTCAAAAAATTAATGGATTAAGTAGTAATTGCAAGAGCTCATTTCTCTTGTTTGGGTGAGTACTTTATTTTAAAAATTCTTATTCATGCAATTTTACCGTGAAATCAGTTCAAGTCTAAATGAATTTGACATGTATAAAATATACTTATAAATAAATCCACATAGAGATACAGCTCTGCACAACCAGGAATAGACTCACATACAATCAGTCCTGTATTCCAGGTGTGAGCTGCTATGCTATTTTGCCCAGGTCAGGCACAGGTTGTGGGTTTTGCAAACTAATTTTAGAAAGCAGACAGAGTGTAGTTGGTAGGTGGAGTAAAACGAAAACAGAAAAATTAGTGTGCATTCCACTTTAATTGGTCTTGTGGCTGTCATAGAAAAGGGTAATAGTTTAAAATTATTTAGTTTTTAAAGCACAACTTTAAAAGAAAGCAATGAATTTCCAGTAATTTCCCCACCTCAACTCACAGCAATTTGTTTCCGGCTGAGTAAAAACCCCACAGATCTTGAAACTGTTACTGAACCTTCTTTCTCTTGACTTGAACAATTCCAAGGTTCATTTCTTTCTTTCACTTTTACTGTTCTGGGTGGTTGTTCCATTTTTGTATTCTTTACTTTCTTTTTCTTCCTAGAGATCAGGGTTGATTTCATGGAATTAGGAAAATTTGAACTTGAACGGGATCTAGAACTTCAGCCACACTGTCATCAATGGCGTGGTTAATGTTCTAGATGGTTAAAAGTTCAAGGACCCGAGCTCTCTCCATAAAAGAGGATTCATTACCTCACCGGCGTTATCATTGCCTGCAGATCACCATAAAATGGTCCGGGTACTACTCTATTTGCAACGTGAATTAAAATATTAATTAGTTCATCAGATGAGTGATAGCTAAAAGCACTTTTCCTCCTGAGCTATTCAAGTAGCACTAGGTTTAACTCATCTACATGATGTTATGAAGGTAGAAACTTTCTCATCCATTATATCCAAATTCCATTGTGAACCACAAACTCCAAAAGGGACACATACTTCCCTCTTCATGTCAATACCCTAAATATCTAGCATACCTTGGTACATTGTAAGAACTCAATATGCATGATTTTCATTCTCAGACAAAGGAACTAGGAACTGCAACTTCCAATGTTTGTTCTCAGTGTAGTGAGTATGTTAAGAGACAATAATATTAAAATGAAAACCAATGTACTTCACTATGTTCAGATTTTCATATCATGCACATTTAGGAATTTTAAAAAGTGTTTTATAAAACTGAATGTTCAACATGGTTATCAGGGAGGACGGTACGTAAGATATTTAGCAACCTCGAACAATGTGGTGGGAGCTGCAGTTCTTACCAGCAGAACTGTGGAAGTGACTCCAGAAGAGGGGTAGTCAGCTGAGAATCACCACAGGTGACAGAGGGTAGGTAGGGATGTGCAGGAATTTCACAAGAGAATCCTAGTATTGCTGCAAGGGATGTATATTTTTTCTAAGATCAAGGTGCATTCTGGCTAGGGGAAAAGAAGCAAGCAAAGAGAGGCTGTAGAACTCAGGGTAGGGCAACTGGTACCCAGCCAACGTTTCCAGGGCTCTTGGCAGGGAGTGGGAGGTAGTGGTTAGCGTAACACGAGCAATAGCCTTTTCCCATGTTTATCGGCTGAATTAGCAGACATGGCTATGAGACATATTAAAATATGACTGCGATTTCTTGAGAGGTATTAATAATTTTGCAGCAAAATAGAGTGGGTCCCCAGTTTAAGACCTCTACATCGGTTGAGCTGACCTTCAATCAAAGATTGTGTGTATTTGGAGTGGGGAATGACCATCAGAGGGCCTTCTGCACTGTGAAATAGCATTCATATCAGAATTCTCTTAAGCAATTTGAATTGGTGCAAAGTACTTTTTAATCTGAATACTCATGTCAAATACCACTTTTCAAGGATTATATCTACCAGTTAGAACAAAGGATGTTGATGTCCACCCTCACAGACCAAGCCAAGGTTTGAAGATCAAAGCAGAACTGAAGTTTGCAGCAATTTTCCTGATTTTTTAGCTTTCTGAAAAAAAGTTGCACCTATTTAAATTACTCTATGTTAACGTTAGATTAGATGACTTTTTTTGCCTGAACTACTCCTTTAATTGCATAGGGAAAAGTGATGTTTCCTGGTTAAAATTAGGTAGAAAATTCTGCTTTGACAATTTAGTCAAGGTTAGATATCATTTTCCTACCATCTGTGATCTTATTGAATTTTATATTTTAAACCCAAATGATCTCAGAAACTTTATCAACATTTCAGAAGCAACTGCAACTTTTCTTCATGAACATTAATAAATAATCTTCAAAAACTGGAACGTGATCTCAGAAATCCCCCTCTGTGCTCCTCCCTGTTTCACTTCAACTTTAAAATACACACTTGCAAAATTTCTTCCATTTATATTCTCCTTTAAAGGCCACTTTTTAGCAGAAAATTCAACTAGCTGCTGTATTTTTCCATATATGATGCCAGGGAATAGAAACAAGCATGATACTTTCTTACATGATATAATTGTTTCCATTAAAACTCAGGAAAGCAGGAACTGATCCCTCAACAAGGGCAAACAAAAGATTGTGTAATCTACAAACTTTACCTTTTGATCACTTATAAAATTGAAAGTTAAATAAGCCATAAACTAAAAAGATGGTAACTGTCAAGGTATAGGAACTTCTCCCCCTTTGTTAAACTGCCTATAGGCCTTTCTGTCCCAAGCCAAAACTGTGATCACAGTCCTCCTTACTTACTCCAATTCACATTAGTTTATCAACAAGAAATTATGTCTACACAGTCATTCATTAGCACATTTTCTCACGAATGTGTGAGTTTGTACTATGTTCCTTAATGTTGACCAGAGAGAAGCCTTGGCATGGATAAGAGAAAGTGAATATCAAGAAGCCAGGAAATGTCCTTTCTTCCTTGCCTATTAGCTGAAGCAAAACCATTTTTCCACTCATAATCTCAAAATGTAGCCATTTCTGAATGTGTCACTTTTGATTCTGCATCCCCCTAAAGACTTACATTTAGCTTTTAAACTACTGTTGTCCCTGGGTATGAATACCTTCCAGAGTCTCAGGCCCACATTTTCAACTAGCCAGTAAGTATTTCCATCTGGATTATTTCACCTGCTAATACCTTTAATGAGATTCCTTATCAAATTTATCGCCATCTTTGGCTGTTTTCCTCCCGGCATTCTTACTTTTTTTTCTTTCTTTCTTTAATTATTTTAAAGAGAAAAAAACAAAAAAATTAAAAAACACACAAAAACCATAAAAATGATACAGAATTTCAAAACTAGATGATAGGAAATCAACAATGATTGTTGTATTACTTAATGGTTATCTTCAAAGTAGTTCCTCAGATTACCAGATATAGGCATGCAAGATTGATCAAACAATTAAACATTAACTGTTCCTTTCAATATACCAACAGAAATCAGTAATACAATTATCTTAGCTATCTTGTGTGTGTGTGTATCTTTATATTTTTCCCCTTCCTTCTTTCTTTCTTCTCTCCCTTCCCTCATCCAGGTGTGCTTTCCTACTCAGCAGTTTCTTTCCCTTTCACAATATCTGTTGTACCTTTCAGCTTTATATACTCTTTCAGGCTCTTAAGCTAGGAAGACAATATGGTGTTTACACATGTGGTTCCTATTTATTTGAAAGGTTTCAGCTTTATAGATGAGTAATAGTTTTTTTTTTTTTCCAAATCTTCAACACTCAATTGCTAAGCTATCTCTAAAGGTGAGATCTGGAAATCAACTGTGAGTCTAGCAACGAGTGCTTCTTTAGGACAACAGTGGTTCTTCTGGCTTTTAAGAGTCAGTACCAACATGTAATGCTAAGTACCTATGGTACTAGTTAGCTCAGTGTATAGTTTCTGAGGTACTGTTATGCAGGAGCAGAACTCTGCTAGCAATACAGTCTAGTTTTTCAGAAATATTCACACTAATGTACTCCTGTACTCACTCACACTCATGTACTCATATAATAAAGAAAATATACATTTGGATCAATGTTTTATCATCTTTTAAAGATTCCCATGAATACTCTTTGTTCATGAATAATCAGTCTCAGGGTTGGGGGCATTAGTATTCATGAGACCCTGGGTTTGATCCCAGCACATACACGTACTGGTGGATTTAGTTACTATTGCACTTTATAAGAGGAATTTTCATTTATTCAGTACTTGGAAGGTGTCAGACACTCCCAAAGCACTTGCAAAGTATTTTCTGTTTATCCTCATCACTATGTTATGTGGTACCCATTATTGGTACCTATGAGGTACCCATAATTGATTCTTGAGTGGTGCTATCTGTGGATGGCTGTGTAGAATGGTACAATGCATAGTCCATGGCATCATACCTCTTGGTCTTGATAGTATTGAATCACACAGAGAGGTTAAGGAGCTCGTCCAAAGTCATAAGGCTGCCACCTTATGACTTGGAGGGTTGCGTGAGAATTCAAGCTGACGTACTACTGTCTGCCCTTCACCAGTATGTCAAACTACTTCTGCTCTGTTTCTATTGCAGCACACATCACAAACGTTTGTTTTCACACTTATCCCTTCACTTAGAATGTGAATACCATGAGGGGAAGCACATATTTCAGTTCTTATATTATTATTTTTAGTAGACAAAGAGGCCATGAATCTGAGGTAGAGAAAGCATTCAATAAATTGTATTATTCATCATTTGTATTGTGAATTTGTCACCAGTAAGTATTAATTAAACTCTGTTGAATAATTACTATGTTAAATCCCTCAAGGTATGTAGGTAACCGGGAGGCATAGAAAGTAATTTTTGTTCCATTGGCTTCCTAATCTGACCTGTTCCCTAATCAGTCTCAGGGACAGAAATTCACCCATTCGTTCTCATATGGAAATAAGCAATTTCTTTTAATATAGTCAGTCAGTGTTCTTGGTACAGCCCTCAGACTTTACAGCATAGATACTGGTGTATTCTACAACCAAGAGCAGCCTGATGGGCTGTGGCAGGCATAAAAATGAACTGACCAAAACAGAGGTACTGTGCAAAAAGAACATCAGTCAACGGACTATCAGATCACAAAAAGAAAAAGTGCTAAGTGAATGTACAAAAAATAAAGATTATTGTCATCAGATAGTTTGTAAAGGGCTTTCAGACAGCCTGGCATTGTGGGTGTCACAATATGGGAGAAGCGTATGTAACTAATAGCATCTGCTAACCTTCTCTTTATCAAATAACCATGACTTGAAACATCTATGTCTTGAAGAGAAGCTGATGGTAACTAAGAGGCCCTCTGGGACAAATTCATTTGATGAAACCCCTCCAGAGGCATGTAAAGGGGATCATATGAATGCATGTGCCTACTTCCCACCTCGAATGAGATCATTTCTTTTAAAATTCAAAGTTTGATACTTTATTTGTAGCCTATGGTTTTTTTAATAGTCTTGTGACCAGATCTACCAATCTAAATAAAAAATTAAACGCAGAAATTTAAATTTCATATACATACATCATTAACATGTTACATTTTGACTTTTGTTCTACAGTTTTCAGTTTTAAAAACATTTCTGATAGAGTGTAGTACTTTAAAATATATTTATTTTAGAAAAACATATAACTGGAATGACCCTAATATAAAATCTAGTGTAAGTGGATTATTTTTCAGTAGTTGAGCTAAGGAAAGAGTCATTAAGTACTCAGAGTCGCCTCAGTGAGGGGAGGATCAAGCTCCGACGTTATCTTTCAGGGTTCTTAATGACGAAATGCTCTTCTCGTACACTGTACTGCAGTTCCCACATTAGAAGATTAAATGACTAAAAAGTGAAGGGAAAACCAATCCTCCACTTCCGCACTGACTCCTGGAGAATGCATAAAGGCAGGCTTGTCCGTGGACTCGTCAGGTGCACTTTGCTTGCAGTTTTGTGGAACTGAGACCCTGAATCCTGAAAGGGCCCCACATGAACTCTGAAACTAAATAGAGCAAATCCTGATACACTTTTAACTATGTCACTGAAATGTTTACATTGGACATCATAAATCTTGGTGACAAATCTTGGAAACCACCTGAAAAACCACAGGAAATAGTCTATCTTTGTTCAACATATGGAAATCCTTGATGGGGAAAGAAACAAATGAATTTAAAACTCAGTGCAAATGTACAATATCTACAGGATTAGGGCACTATTACTGGAAGCTTGACATGTAATGGTTTGTAGGTTATGTTAATTGGCTACAATCTAGAACAGGAATAAAACAGATCAGCGCATTTTGCCGACTGACTTGCACAATGAAAACGAAACTACTGAGCAGCAAGTAGTACTACTGTCCGCGAACTATCAAGTCTGACTCCTCAGTGGCCGCCTCTGTGAGCTTCATCAGCATGCAAGGCGGCTAACTATGTGGCATGCAAGGGTTTGGTATCATATGCTTTTATTAATTCTGCTTGTTTTCAGAAATTTGGCACAACTCACATGGCTTTCATACTGTACATATGAATGAAGATACTATAGTTTGGGAATACTGACACCTCAACGCAGTGGCTAAAAATGTACTTTTCTTACTAATAAACCAAGACAATATGTACTGAATTCCCAAATGTGTGTTCTGATAGTTAATTTCTTTAACTGTATGGTTGTGGCCGTGCATTTTGGGGTCAGAAAGCTGTCATGGGCACAGGGAGCCACGATACGGATTACCCTTGTCTCATTTTGTAGCCACCCTTAAGAGCTACATTGAATCTCACTGCTTTTAGTCCTAAAATGTAGAATGATGCAAAAAGACTTGGAGCAACACCAAAGCGCTTGGTTCTACCTGAAACTTGGATTTTGGCCATGACTGAGAATACTACTGTACTGTATTTAGATTGCAACTCTGAAAAATTCCTTAACTATGCAGAGTCCAAGTAACGTCACTGTTATTTAACTCTGGGTCTCTTAGACTCCAAGGACAACTACACTTTCACATAACTTGCATCTTACAAAATCCACTAGAATATAACTCTTGTCACCGTGAAGAAACAGATCCTTGTATTTACTAAGCCTAGAATCTTCACAGGCATTTAAGAATTTGTAGAATCCCATAAAACTCACAGATGAATGAATGTCCAACCTGCAGTTGCTGACAAATTTGAAATACGTACTTCAAGTTTTTAATGCTTTTATAAATGCAATTCTCTTATATTGATTTCTTTAGGTCTCTAAAACACCAAACTTGTGACTAGAGTGTGATGTGTTGATAGTCATTAAACGTATTTACTTAAATTCATAAAAATTCACACTTAGGTAACTTAGGAGAGCTTTGAGGGAATTTGGGGGACCGGAAGTATAGGCAGAAGAGGGCAATATGGCTGGCTTAACTCTTGAAAGCAGCTGTTCTATTTAGCATCATGTATTTATTTACTGTGCCTAATACCCTCAGTGATTGGTACACACAACTGCATTCTTTTATTTATCACTTGGAAGTATTTTTATGACCATATGTCCCTTTCTAAAAATTTAAAACTACTAAAAACATTTGAAGAAGTCTCGGAATAAGTCCTAGCTAAAGTAAAGAAAGTTAAACTTATAAGCAATGTATTTTTATTTACTTGTTAGCTTTTACCCAAGAATGATTACCAAGTACCCTTGGATCATCTCTTCTTTTCTGGTACTGAGACTGAACTACATCCTTATACTTTTAATTTGTGTGTGTGTGTGTGTGTGTGTGTGCGTGTGTGTGTGTGTGTGTGTGTGTGTGATAAAGTCTTGTATGTCATTAAATTGCCCAAGCTGAACGCAAACTTGTGATCCTCCTGCCTCAGCCTCACAGAGTGCTGGACTTAAGTGTGTGCCACCACTCCTGGCTTCAGATGACCCTTCGTGATGTTTGACACCCACTATGCCCTATAGAATAATGTGCCAGTTGGTACTTTGGGCAGAATCTTACACCCTGGAGACACTTAGTGCCTTTATTTTCCCCAAAGCCTCGCACTCTCTGGTAGTAAGTTGAACTCTGAGGGAGACGCAATGACTCTTTCAACCCAGAGAGTGCCATTTGATTTACCACTGTACTGCACAAAATGGAACCCTGGTGGCTTGGAAGAGACAGTGGGGACATCATGACTCATTAAGTAGTAATTGATGCTGCTGCTATCACTCACGCTAGTGCTGCTGCCAAAATAACTGCATTGTTTCTATTCTTCTTCTTCCATGAGATCAACAAAAGCACAGCTCATCCCCATGGACAGCCAACGGCCAGGTGAGCCCAACAGGAGCCCTGGGTGCCCACACTGAGTGGTGAGGACTTCGGAGTCAAATGCACCCCAATTGCCAGAGCCACACTCCGCCTCCTTACTCCACACGCTTGCTATAAACTATCATGAGTCTGAATCAAATATTCTTTCATATAACAGTTTAGACATTTGATTTGTACTCTTTAGTACCAATCTTCCTCGCTTTCAGAATGGAATTGAAGCCATTGTAAAATGGTGCAATTCACTTCCAGTTTTGCAAAGAGCATCTTTACGATAATTCCACATACTAATTAATAACTCGCGATCAGTGCTGTGAAGAATAATGACTGCACTGTGCCACGTGATGGCCAAGGCCCCAGTGGCCACTCCGCGTGCGGTATGAGGTGCCCCGGTGTCCAGCTATTAGGCTTTTCTGTTTTATTTTAATTTGTATTTACAACCTTGCTGACTTTTTGTCTTACCAGGTTTATCACTTTTTATTTGTAGTAGTTTAATTTTATATGTGAATTTGTCTAAATTTTAAAGGTAACGAAACTTAACTCCTTGAGCACATAAAAGCTCAGAAATTAGAATGAGGGAGTTTTCGGAGAGCCACGTGACATTTGTATTAACTCTTCACAAGGCTTTTCTCGGTTTTGTTTTTGCCTTATTGCCTGGTTTTTAACTATATTTCATATTATTGAGATTTTAGAAAAATTGATGTCTAGAGGAATAAAATCTTAGTTTATGTGACCAAATACTTGTATAGTTTTTTTCTCCTTCTCACTCTAGAGTTGCTATTTTATGTTTTATGGATGCTCATTTATTGAAAGCCTCTTTGCGTCTTTTTGGACTGAGGTATCACAAACATATCTGCCTTCCTATATCTGTGTGATATATATGTGATGTCTGCGCACATACACAGAGGTATGTGTATGCGTGTGCGTGTGTGCACCATCTTACCTGGTAGCACAGAGCTGCTGCTGTCCTCTCTGCTCAGCTGGTTACTTCTCCCTCCAGCTGATCATGTTTACTGTTGATTAAGCAGTGTACGATGGAATTGGTTTAATGTAAAAAAAAAAAAAATTGGCTTTGCTGGGCCTGGTGGTGCACTCGTCTAATCCCAGCACACAGGAGGATTGTTGCAAGTTCGAGACCAGCCTGGCCTACAAAGTGAGCTCAACGTCAGCCTGAACTGCATAGAGATCTTGTCTCAAAAAGACACAAAGAATTTGGCTCTATCACTGAATCATGAAATTTTTTGCAGTGTGCTGTAGGCAATGGGTGTACTCAGAAGAAGAGTTGTTTCACTAAGGGGATGACCTGGAAGGAATGGGGCAGTCCTGTCCCAGGATCCTCCTTTCTCTCATATTCTCTCTCATTCTCTCTCTCTCTCAGTGCCATGGAGGCAGCAGCTGCTCTCTGCAAGGCCTTTGCACCATGCTGTCTCTGCCTTGGACCCAGCTGACTTTGGCTGGAAACTGAGCCAAATAAACTTCTCCTTAAAAGTGCAGATATGTGGTATTTTGTCCCAGAGACAAGGAAATGACTAAGACAGAAAATTGGTAACGGAGGAGTGGGGTCACTGTTGTGACCGTACCTAAACACAATAATTCTAAAGCCTTTGGGATTTGTTTGGAGGAAGATTTTGGAATGGCTTAGAGATGCTGGCTAGAGAAGCCCTGCAGTACTGTAAGTAGAGACTGATGGGAGATTGCCATCAGACGTCAGAAGACCGGAATGCTGATAGGCACGTGGACAGTAAGGGGAGCCTCACGCGGTTTCAGTTGGGAATGAGGACTCTGTTGGCGACTAGGCTGTTAGCCAGGCGTGTCACACTGTGGCAAAAATCTTGTCTACATTTTACCTGTGTTCTAAGGCTCTGTGTGAGGCTGAATTGAAAGACAGTAGACTAATTATTCTAGCAGAGGAAATTTCAAGGCCTAGGTCTGGACAGCTGCTTTTAGGCACACATGCAGTAAAAATCAGGAGCAAAAAGCAGACGTCAAAAGTACACAGTTTCTTCACAAAGGCAGAACCTGAAAAGTTGTGGCCATGAGGAAGGTAGCTGCTAAAAAGAAGGCAAGGACTTTGCTATTAGACAATAGAAATGACGGCTTGAAGGCATCTCAAGAATCAGAAAGACACAACATTTGCAGGGTCCAGGGTGCAAACCTGTAAAGCTCTCATTTGAGAAGAGAAGCCCTAGGTCCTCTCCTCAAGAAGAACTGCCTAGGAAATTGTACCTGGGAATTTCTTTCCTATGCTTAGCTATCCACGGACTCTGAGGCCTCTACAGTCATGGTCAAGGGGACCTGACTACTGCTCAGCTGGCAGCAGCTGCTGATTGTATAGGTATGCAGAATACAAGTTATTGGGCCTTGGAGACTTCCACCTAGGTTCCAAAGAAGGTATGGAAGGCAAATCATGTAGCAGAACTGCAGTCTTTGTCAGGAGCCCATGAAAAGGTGAAGGCTGAAGCTGTAAGAGTGAAACCAAAGGTACAGTGCAGACCCTCAAAAGTGGAAGATGCCAGGAACGTGGAACATCTGCTGAGGAAAGCTGCAGGCAGTGAGCAGAGCCAGCCTAACAGAGCGGCCGTACAGGCTACAACGGCGATGCCGTAGGAGTGGAGCCGACCTCACCCGGCCCACCCTGGGTGCTGGGCAGGGAGCTCCGAACGTAATATTTGACCTACTAGGTTTTAGTCTCGCTTGGTCTCTTCCTAGCTATACCTCTATTCCTCCCTTTTTAGAATGGAAATATTTACTCTGTGCTATGTGTGTTGGAAGTGTTTAAGTTTTTACAATTTTTACAGGGACTCACGGGAATTTTCTTTCAGTTTCAGAGGAGACTTTGAACTTAGCCATTTTAGCAGTGCTGGAACTCTTAAGACTGGTGACTCTAAACACTACATGTATTTTGCACCATGAAATGGACATGTACCTTTTAGGGGCCAGGGTCAGAATGATATAGTTTCAATCTAAAATGTGCCCCCAAAAGTCTCATGTTCAGAAGTGAGGCTTTGCCAAGGTGACTGGGTCACGGAGGTGCTGCATGCGCTGCTCGGAGGTAGAGATCCGATCAGACGAGGTCACTGCGGATTTGGCCTACAAGGGTACGTTATTACCCCTAGCTCCTCCCACTTCTCTCTGCTTCTTACTTGCCGCAGAGTGAGCGGCTGCCCTCCGTTGTGCTCTTCTGCCGTGTTTTCCTACCCTGCAGCCAGGTGACCTTCGATTAAGCCCACTGGAAATTTTGAGCCAAATGAACCTCTCCTTCTTTAAGTTGCAGGTATGGGGTATTTTGTTCCGGGCACAGGAAAGTGAGTAACACACATGTATAACGATGTGTCCCCTCAACAGAGTCGTGAAGGAAAGTGGATATTGCATTACATGTAGCAAATATCTACATGTTTACTGTTATAGCACCCACAAGTAAAAGTTCTGTCTGGTTGATGGAGAATGTTGAATACACTGAAGATCTGAAGCACTTCCATTCACTTACTTGGAGTGTGAGTCTGTGACAGACTCAGACATGAAAGAAAAACAACTCAGTGTAACCAGATCTTATAAAATTAGGTTATGTCTTTGAAATCATTCACCAGGCTGAGTAATTCTCCTCAGTCTTTCATATGGTTAAAGGGAGTAAGGGCAGAGGGTTGTATTTTTGGTCATCTGAAGCATGTTAAATCATACAAACTTTTGATGCGTATTAGGATAATAACTATAAAAATGTCAAATGCTTTACTAACAGAGAAGGTTGGAAGTACAGCACACTCAAAGGAAATAGCAACAGTAACAACAGCAAAATATCAACTTTGAACAAACAACAGACATCCTTAAAAATGTCAGGTTGAAAAACTTAGATACAGCCTAACAGCCCATGGAAATAGTATACAGAACAATAATCATTTCGATATCATGCTATTTTTATGTAGCAGCTAAATCTAAGGTAGTTAAAGTGAAACAAAGTCACAGATGAATTAAGGTTTTAGTTAAAAGTTGAAACACTGAAGTTTTACATATGTAGCAGAGAAAAAAAATTATGGAAATATCCATCTAAATTGCCTAAACGTCCAGCGTCTAGAAGTCTGGGCACTGCCTGAAAAACTGCTTAGTCCTGTATTTAACCTTGGCTGTCCAGGCCAGAGCTGACTATTCAAGTGCAGCTAGAAGATAAATGCTGAATGTCCAAAGTTCAGAAATTACTCTGGAAGGAGGCCAATGAGTTTTAAGCATTATTTTCAGCATTAGCTTAAGTTTTTAATTTTAAACAGGTCTTCAAAAGGCTGATATGTGCGTTCTTAATTATCTTTGTGCCTGTACCCTAGAAATAAGCACATCATAAAGGAAACTCAGACAAATGCCAAGCTTAAATACTTTTGCAAACAATGCTGGCTCCAGAGACACCAGACAAACAGCTAGGATTGTGAATTTTCTCTCCTTTGGAACAAGAATGTTCTGGTATCAAAGGTAACCCATGGTGAGAAAATATTTGCCGATTTATTTAATGTACCTCACCAATTAGTTATAAAGATATAGTCACCCAGAGCACAAAACAATGTGGTAATCTTAAGATGGAAGAACAGACAGAATCATTTTGTGAAAACTCTGTTTATTTTCATCAGCTGTACCTGAAGGATCAAGATTTTACCATAAGCACTTTCTGTACACACTGTGATGAGAAGGTCTGTAGACAGGTACAAAGAAAAGAAATGACAGCGATCACTCTTCCAGAGAAAGCTCGCTGTTTATTCAGAAGTATGGTCAGCAAAATCCCACACTTAAGGGTTCTGACCTCAGGTATCCCACAGAATTTGATAAGAGCAGATTCCCCTCTGGAATAAACAGAGAGATAGGGATTACACTTTGTCCTCCAAATACACCATCTCCGTTCATCAATACTACACAACCCACATTATCATCACCCACATTTCACAGATGAAAAAGGGAGACTCGAGGAGGCTCACAGAATTGCTGCTGTCAGAGCTATTAAAGGACAAGATGGGGTTGGGGGACTCTGGCTGGCTGATTCCAAGGGTCCATGCGTTTAACCACCAGGAAAATTTGCTAGGAAGTAAAGTATTTGAATACCATGACTTCTGTTCTCTTTTGTTAAGAAGAGCCAATTCACTGACATAACCTCAACACCAGTGTAAGAATATATGTGGGAATTTCTCCCAGTGCAGAGACACACTTTCAAGTGACCCAGTCCTGCTGAACTTTGGTTAGACGGCTGCACCAAAATGGAGGCAGTGAGAGGTGACTGAGAATCTTATTCAGTTTAAAATTAACTTTGAATTATGCCAATTTATTTTCTATTACTAATTCACTTTTGCCACGGTCAGAGTTTTTCTGAAAACATTGATATTTTAGGAGGTAAGAGAATATTAGAGAACTCACAGGTAAATAAACTTCCAATAAAAACAGAAACAGTTGGGATTAAAATGCTTCACTATATATAGAAACATGGAAACGAACTACAATTTTTCAAATTAATTTGTAAGTCCAAATTTACACCAAATATATTTCAAACTGCTTTCTCCATGCAGTAAGCAGGAGCTGATGGGCATGAAGATGTTCTGCTGATGGTCTACGTTTTCTCAAAAACCACTCTGTGAGAAGTAAATATCAGTTGGTAAGTTTCATCCCAAGACCCTCAGAAGCCTACATAATGACTTAACCTGATTGCACAAGTAATTTAAATATGCAACGACATTATTTGATAAAATCCCAACTGAGGATTGAAGTATGTTTTTCTTAAACCAAATTATCACTGCTCTGCTACTGAAACTCTCTGTGGGGGTATGAGAAATGATAAAGCAGTCACCCTGATACTAATATTCACATAAATTTCTACAATCATTCATCTGTAACACAATCTTTTTTATAGGTTTCATACTCCCTATAACTGTGTCTTTCAAACTTTTTTGTACTATAACCCACAGCTTATGACGTGCCCAGTATGCACACACACAAAAAAGAAAAATTTCAGAAAATGACACTACTGTATGCAATGCACTTATTTCTGTTCTATTCTATTTCAGTTTGCAAACTGTAATTTGATCTCATGAATAACTGAGGGGTTATGGCCAGTAAGTTGAAAAATACCACATTCAAGTACTTAAGTTCATAGAGAAGTATAAAGTCAGAATAATAAGAGAGAAGATCTGTAGGGCAGCCATTGTTAAATTTCAAGTAATGTTTGAAGAAGATAGGCTTGGGGTATTGCTAATTGTACTGCATCTTGATAAGCAGAGAAAAGAGCTCTGGGTTGGTGGCTCAGAAAATATTCAAGGTATCTGAGTTTCCCTTGAGTAAGGAGGAAAAGTAACACTACACCCACCGATGGGGAGAAAAGCTGAGGACTGGGACGAGCGCCCTTCTTTCTCACACACTAGTAGAATCCTGAGATGAACTGAATCCTTAGTTCGGGGGCCTGAAAATTCTGCCAACCTTTGTATAATTGAACAGTGAGCCTTTCCCACATACCTGCACATGTCAAAGGTGTGCTGAGCCAGTTTGGTGTAGGACTGTTACAAACCTAAATGACCGCTTCAGCATGGGAAAGGCTGAAGCCAGGACCCCAGCTGGTGACAGAGTGTGGAGAAAAGGAAGCCCTTTTCTAGAGTGACTTATAAGTACTTTGTCATTACAATTTTCCATTTCCAGTTTTAATTTCCATTTTTAAATTTAAGATTTGATGTAGGGGCTGGGAGTATAGCCCCATAGTAGGGTGCATGCTTAGTATACATAAAGCCCTGGATTCGATTCCCAGCACAGCATGGTTAAAAAAGTTTTACTCATTTAAAATTTTAAATATGGGAGATATTAATTAAAATAAAGATAGCAGATACAGCTCTAGCCATTTCCGTTTTATAAAGATCAATGAGAAAATTCAAATGTTCACCAATTAAACAGAATTATAATATAAACCCCCATATACCTATCAAAGAAAGTCAGGCATTAGCAAGATTTGGGGAAAACTGAGTCATCCTCTATGTTGCTGCTTCTAGTATTTTAAAGCAAACTTGACATAATTTCACCCCTATTTATGTAGCATCTATCTCTAAAAGTATGATATTTTCTTTATATAACCACAATGGCATTACTACATTTAAAAGAATTAACAATCCTTTGTTACTCTCTAAAACACAGTCACACTCAAATTCACCAAACTGCCTCAGAACAACTTTTTAGAGTTGGCTTGTTAGATTGAAGATCTCAGCAAGGTCTGTAGAGCACCTTTGGTTACACGCACCTTCACTTTTTGTGAGCAGCGTGACCTCTTCAAACCCAGTCTCATTTTCATCATGCGCCTCTGACTTACTGAAGAAATTCAGCCTGTTCTTTTGTAAAATGCTCCAAACTCCAGACTTATCTGTCTACTTCCTCAAGAATCATTCAGCATACTGCTCTATCTCCACGTAGCCTATGAACTAGAATTTAATCTTCAATGCTTGGTTAGATAGCAGTTCAGTTTTTGCAAGAACATAAACGTGCTGCTTCTTACATCACACATCACACGTATCCTATCTTATGTCCTATATCACATCAGGAGGCACACAATGTTACAGTGCCCTTTGGAGCTTTGAAGGGTCAGCAAATTCAGGTGGTGGCAGCCAGTCTAGACATTAAAATTTTTGTGTCCACCTGGCATCTAATAATTTAATTCACTGATGACTTTGCCTCAATTGTATATTCCATAGGGGATTACAAAATGTTGATTTTCTAATTCTCTCCTCCAAACATCCTAGCTAAAATTCTACTGTGAAGAACTTTTTCTTCAATCAGACTGTTTGAGTACTTGGAAATATGATTACTAAAGGAAAAACAGACAAATGCTTTGATTTTTCTCTTTAACTTTATGACTGATAATGCTGAGTTTTTCGCTTGCTTTGTTTGGATTTTAAATGTTTAAGTACTCAGCGTGCTCAACTAATATTAATTATATGTCATAATCTAACCACAGCATCTGCAGCTATGTCCCTTCACAGTGGTTCCACACCTGTTTAATAAGACGTCACTGGTCGTTAATGACTTTCTTGCTACTGGAACACAGGATAAGTAAATACTGCCCATTTCTGGCTTAATGTGTGGAATCACCTATTCTTCAAAAAGCCCTTGAGAGAGAAAGCCCTGCTTTGTTTTAGTGAAAAGTAGTAGTAAGAGACAACAGTCTAAAACTTGGGACTGCTCCTTGTTCCCCAGCTGCTAGAGAGAACAGATGTACTATTCTGAAGAAGCAATGAATTCCAGCTTAAATTTAAGACCACAGGATTTTCTGATTTACTTTTGGATTTAAATCACGGTTGCTAACCTCTTCATGTAAGTACTAGCTTTACCTTATGGTATATGCCATAAATGAAGTAAATTGCTCCAAATTACTGATAATAGTACTACTAAAGTGGAAATACTAAGTACAATTCAAGATTTCTCTGTCAGTCAATTTGATTTTAGACTCTATTCCATTATGAATGTCACTTGAAACATTTATCTTCTCTGTATTAACCATTGTTTTTTCAAAACAGTAAAGAAAACTTTCCCCTTCTTTTTCTTCCCCTTCTTAAAAGTATAAAGCCTATGAAAGTATAGATGTGGTCAAAACTGGAAGTCAAACTGCCTGAAAATGCTTCACCAATTCCCACTTCAGGAGCGCCAGAGGCACCGCCTTGCCCTGAGAGCGCAGGCTGTCGGAGGCCGGTCCGCACCGACTCATGACCTGCGCCTGGGCCAGCCCAAGGTGAACTTCCTCTTCCTGTTTGCTTCTTCTCACAGGCTGCACAGCGCAGCAGAGCACTGACAGCGCGGGTCCCACAGCAGGTGTTCAGCGGCTCTTCGCGGGATGAAGAACAATATGACGGCAAGTCAGGTTTTAGACCGGGGCCTGGTAGTTTCGGTGCCCTCACCAATAGAGACAGCAAATCTAAGTTTTACGTACAGTCTGTCCATTCAATTTTTGCCTTCACAACCCTAAAGTCTAAACATTTTAAAAGAAATATTTTTGGTATGAGAATGATGTTGGGCTTTGCATAAAGGGAGAGCTCCAGAAATATCAGGGCCAAAAAAGATTTTAAGAGTAGTAACAGATTTTCTTTCTTTTTTTTTTTTTTTTTTTTTTTTTTTTTTCGGTACTGGGGATCGAACTCAGGACCCTGCGCTTGCTAGGCAAGCACTTATTCCACTGAGCTATATCCCCAGCCCCTCAGATTTTCTTTTTCTTGATTTTTAACTACTGCAGTCACACTCCCTTCCTTCCCTACCTTCACTCATCACCGTGCGCCTCCTTCTCCCTCCTCTCAAGTCCCCCAATTTCCCAGAAACTCAGATTTAGGAAATACAAGATATTTCAGATGGGCATGATTGTGCTGAAAATGACATGACTCTCCACAACCCCGATATCTGTCTTGGCAAGGACAGGCTGACAGGACATCATCTGTTGCTTCAGTTAATAAAATCCTCTCTATATGCTGAGTGGGTGAAAGTAAACAATGAAATATGTACGTGTCAGGTGACTGCAACCAGGGAAAGCTCTTCACAGAGAAATGTTGAAGGCGGGAAGGCTGAGGGGTGGGGGAGGCGGAGAGGTAGAAAGAGCGGATGAAGGTTGGCCTTGAAGGAGAAGAGCATCCCTTCCCCTAAGCCTCCGGGAACAACATGGGGGAGGGGGGGCTAAGCAGCCGTGGGGATGATGGCTCTTGGTATGTTTATTCTGTGAGAGACACCAGGTCGGGCCATTTGCTAAAATTGTTACAATTATATAAGAGAAGATAACTAAATGAATAAAGAGCTCAGTTCCTGCTATGTGTTAGGCATTGTGCTAGATTACAAATCTATATTATATAAAATGTTATAACATATAGATATCACATATACAATAAAAAAATTTATAACCCAAATCCACATCAGTACCGATTCCTGGATTTTACAGAGCAGCAAGTGTGGTTTGAGAGGTGGCTGTTACCTACTCAGATGCACGGTGTGGTTGAGGCCTGGCATGAACTCAGTCTGTCTGATGAGGGAATGAACTGGGAAACAAGTTACCAGATCAGGCACGCATTTCTGGTCCTGCTCAGGTCAGAAACCATACATTTCCATTAACACAAAGGACAGTTGGGAGGCAGAAGCAGCTCTCAGGCCGCATCCAGCCCTGGCAGGGTGGGCTTGCCTGGCCCTTGCATGAAGCAGGCACTGCCAGCACCTGGCCTGTGCACTCTGGCCCTCACCCTGTGGTATCTCCACACAGCCACTGGACTCTCTTTCTCCAGGGGTGTGGGCAGGACAGGACCTCCAAGGGAAGCGAGACGTTCTTCAGGAAGAAGTCACCAAGAGCAGCTTTGCACTACCGACACAGAAACGGTGGTAGCTGCACCCTTGGGCTGTCCTGCCGTGGCGGGAAAGCACTGAGACACGTTCCCCACAGTGGCCATGCTGCTCACAGTGGGACTGCTGTCTGGGTGCCCTCAGTGGCTGTCTGCTTCTCAGCACTCACTGCGGTGCCCGCCTGCCCCTCCACCTCACTTCCCAGTGCCTTCATGTACAATCCCCAGGTCACTGACAGAACACACGACTTGTCCTTAAACAGTCAAAGTTCACTCTGGGGACTCAAAACCAAAACAATGGAGAACAGATATGAAGCCAGAGAATTAAAAGTGCTGGTGAGAGTAATTCCACTGCCAACCACGGGGTTCAGTTTAGGTGCAACAGGAATTCGAGTCACAAGGAGGCTAAGCAAGTAAGAAACTGGAGAGGTCAAGACAACGAAGGTTGCAGAAGGGAAACCCAGAGTCAGAGAGCGAGGCAGGGAGACAGGTGGGACAGGCAGTCTGACGTCTGAGCTGCACTCACAGGTGGGACGGTGTGTGGTGATGGCAGGGGCAAAGGTGAGCCCAAAGCATCCACTCTTCGGTGGAGCTGAGAGAAACACCAAAGAAACCACAAGATGGTGCAACCAATGGCTGGAGTGTCGGAGTCTTCCTTCAGGAACGCTGATCCGTTGGGATGATGGCAGAAGCCGCAAAGGGGAAGGGCCGAGGCCGCCTGGGAAAGCATGACAGTGACCTGGATACAGCCTACAACTGAGCACGACAGAGGCGATAAGGCTGGATGGGGGAGGCCTCAGAGGGAAGGGCAAGTCTGGAGAGACGATGTGGAACTTGCTGTCTAGCTCTGTCTTGAGCTATGCCAGACTTCCCGATCTTTACCTGAGAAGAAGGGAGGAAGAAAATGTTCCTAAGGGAGAGTCGCCTTTCAGGGGAGGCAGCATATTCTGGGCAGCAGAGGAGGCGGGAAGTGTACTTGCAGTGGAAGAGTTTTCAGCACACGCAGGGGAAAGAGCGGGAAGGGAAGTAATCAAAGGAAGACAAGCCATTGGAAGACAGGGAGTAGCTTGCTATCAGAGGACATCCTAAGAGTGAGTTAACGACCTCAGGGGCACGGGGCAGTGGATAGGAGGTGAACCGGGATGTGGATAACTGAATAAAGGCCAGGATGGCGATGGCATAACACCATGAAAAGAGTGTCATCTTTGGAGTCAGACTTGGATTAGATCTGAGATGTGAAACTGACTCTAGGATCTTGGGAACATTACATAAACTTCTAAGTCTCAATTTTCTCATCTATACAATGGGAATAGTTATTTGGTATTAATAACTGGGACAAATCCACATATGTATCAGTCTAAAATTATTTCCTTTATCCTAGTAGGCAAAAATTCTAAGTCTTCGTATATGTCCAATTTCTCTGTTACCAGAACTGGGTCCACAGTGAGGCAAGTGAGACCGGCAAGACACAGAAGTTAGAAGCCTGAGTAAGTACACAGCGAGAGCACGAGGGCGCCCTGTGGCACCCTGCGACTGCGCTGCCTCACCTCGGCTGGACTCTGCTCGTAACTCTCTGGGGTTGCTCCGTAGCTCCTACAGCAGAGTTGCTCCACACACAGACCTAGTCACACCGATCAGTATGGCGTGTGGACTTGTGTTCAAGGCAGTGTCACTCTCCTGTGACTTGTGGATGCTTCATAACTAATTGATATGAACAAATATATTTCCCAGGCTTGTTCACAAGGTTTTATATATACTAATTTATTCCTATATGATACATCTTTTAATTCTTCTAAGTTGATTTAAAATGTACATGCCCTGGTTGGAGGTGTGTGAATAAATCAAAAGGTAGGAAAACTAACCAGCCGCTTTATAAATTGCACTTCCTGGACTTACACTCAGATGATACATTCAAGTGCCGGCGCTTTTACGTATTAATAGCACAGGCGAGGAAAATCTAAATTGAAGCATAATTCACACAATTTGCCATTATTATCACCTGCCAATGTATATAACTTAGCAGTGGCTTGTGGAGTGGCTTCCAACAGAGACATAGAAGAACTATTGCAACCTTTTTCTTTACACCTTCTAGCATTTATTTGGGTTCAAAAAGTGCTCTGTTTATATTGGGCCTGTGCAAAGTCCTTCCTCACATGCTACTTCATTCAATCCTCATAAAAGCTCTACGAGGTATTTTTATTCATTAAGATACTTCTACTTAAAGACAAGGGTTTGTTTTCATTGTGTCGCTTCATATGCTGTCATAGTTTATATAATATTCCCAAGATCCTACAGTCAATTTCATATCCAAGAACTAACCCAAGAACTAGAGCAAGAACTAATAGTGTTCTTCATAACAGTAATGCAACAGGAAATATTGCTGTCTTTATCTAAAATGACTTTCTTTGCATTACAAAGAGAGAAAAATAAATTCTACCATGTATTGTACATCTGTTGTTCTGCCCTGCTCAACATCCATTCTTTCCTTCTCTGTGTATAGGGTAACCCTTTTCCCCCGATGAGCCCCCTCCCTCTGTGGGCGGGCTGGATGGCACTGTGGATCAAAGTGCCCCCTACACTGGTCACCAAGCGGGCAAATGAACCGAGACAGACCACAGGGACTCTCATCCTTTGGCAGCTGAGGAGAAAGACACCTGGCAAAAACCAGTAGGAGCTGATTCTCCTAAGGACAGGGCTTTCCCAGTTTTGTTAGCAGAAGTCTGAAAGCTGCCCTGATTTCTTAACTCTAGATTTGGTTATTCAGACTCTTCTCAGACTATACAAAGTTTCAGGTCCTTGTAAAAACTTCTTTCCTTGATTTACCAAAGCTTGTGTGTGCTGCATGCAACCAAAGAGTAACAGTGATACACACAGTGTAAACTCATATAAATTCCACTAGGTTTATATGAATTACTCTCAAGGGCTGCTCACATTCATGCTTTACACAGGTGGAATTCAGTTAGTTTTTCCCGTTGTGTACATGGGTCATACCAAGGGCTATTGTTATTACTATAACTGACTCTACAACGCTTATAGTTACTTTCATGCATATCACTTTTTCCATGTTTTGGATTCTTTCCTTCAAGAGATTCCCAGAAGTGAAATTACTGAGGCAAAGGGCACAAATATTCTTATAGCTCTTGAAAAATATTGCAAAAATACTGCCTAAAGGGATCTGCCAATTTATAATTAATTCAAGGACCCACTTAAAAAAAAAATGAAACCTCCAGTCAGCATTGACTGTTCTATAGATTTGGAATTCTGCTACCAATGTTTTCTAATACTCTCACTGAAAAGTGAAGCAAAAGGTTCACATATTCTGTAAGAGAAAAAACTTCTCGCTCAGGCATACTGAATTACTTCCCCAAATAGTGGTGTATTCATTAACTTCATAGAAGTATCACATAATTTACCAACACAAAAATTGCTTTCATGTCAAAATTATCATGTAATCTCAGAGTTCAATTGATTCTCTTTTCTTTGCTAATTCTGCTAGAATTATAGCAGTCTTTGTAAGGAAATATAATATTTTCCCTACGGAATGGGTCATGGAATAAGAATGTAGGAACAAATTTCCCATGAGTTCTATCTAATTATGTATGAATGCAAAAAACTGCTGAGACAGCTCCTTTCACAATTCCTGTGCGAGCCATCTAAAACTTTGTACTTAAAAGGAGAGTAAAGAGGTCTAATTTCTTTTCCTCTTTTGAACCATATTAATGCCTAGTTTACATTTTAGCAATGATGACTAGGTGACCGGCCTTTGGACAAGACCAGTCAAATACAAAAAATAAAATTAGTGTCTTGTAAGAACGGCTCAGAGAACACGAATCCTACTGGGTCATGGGTAGCCAACAGGTAAAGTACCCTGCCCTATCTTTGCTCAGTACCTACAGAAGGCTGGGGCACATCTACCTGACTCCTGGGTTCACCCTAGGAGTTAGCGCTGACACATCTCCCGTCATGCTCAACCTCATCAGGAGTATCTGAAGAAATGAAAGGAGCAATAGGCTGAGTACCTACTGCTATGGGCCCGCCAATCTTATTAGGAACTAGCGCTCTACATGCAAGGAAGTGGGCACCAGGAAACGGGCCATCCTCGGCCCTCACGGACATGTGCGACTCCTCCTCCTCCTCCTCCAGTCCAGGGCCACTGCATCTCTAATACTCACTGAACCTGCCTGGCTTGTCCTTCTTTGAATTACAGCTCAAGGCTCTCTTGGGCACAGTGTTTACATTCTGAGGAAGGGATACAGACTCTATTAGTGAGGCCAGCTTTACTCTCTCACTTGAAATGAAAAGTCAGGCTGACTTCTTTCTCAGCCAGGATTCCAGCAAGAAGACTAGAGTCCTCCTGACACTAGGTCCACAAAAGTCAGGGCTGGTTAGGAGGTTTAGAGCTGTAGGCTTGGCAGAGAGGATCATTCGAAGGTGATAAGCAAGAACCTGATACAGTACAAGTTTCACTGAAGAAATGAAACTGGCGGAAGGACAGAGGAGAGAGGGAACAGATTCTAAGCCAGTTTACAGCACCGCAGTGGTTACCGCAGGTTGGTGAACACGGCCAGTGTGAACTTAGGGAGAGCGAGACGGCTCCGTCTAGGACAAAAGATCACGGATGAAAAAGGAAGCAGAGTGGGTTTATGTTTTGTGCTGGTATATTTTATTATTTATGCTTCTAGTCTACTGACTCAATTACTTTCTGAAAATGTTAAAGTCTTGAAAGTCATAATTTCATTGACTGATAAAATATTCTGAAGTATAATTATTCAGTCAAGAAATTCTCATTTACAGAGAAGGAATTCGAGCTGCAGCATTTGTAACAACTTCTTAATACTAAAGCAAAGTTCTGAAACCAAAACCAAAAACCCTCACTTTTATCCACTTGTAAGTAATTTTCAAGTTTTGGTGTAATATTCTTAAGTTTGAGCCATTACATTCTAAAATAATAGGCAGACAATAAGAACATCAGCAGGTGCCAGACGTTAGAAGTGAGGAGAAAACGAACAGGCAGGACATAGAGGGTTTTTAGAGGGTGAAAGTACTATGTATGAGACCATAATGGTGGACACGTTGTTGTTTCTCAGAAAGCACAAAACCAAGAGTGAACCCTCATGGGAAGCACAAACTCTGGGCAGTAATGTGTCGTGTGGGATCAGGGGTTACAGCACATGCGCCCTTTGATGAGGGGCGCTCATAACGGCAGTGGCTGTACAGGCGGCCGGGGAGGAGGCGGGCGGGGGTGCTCTGCACTTTCCACTTACGTTCCTGGGAACCTACACTGCTGTACTATCGTCTATTTAAATACTAATATAAAGAGACAGGACTTGTCCTAGATTAAAGCATGTGCAAAACCATACTAAGTGGAAAGGCTACGAGAAAAAATTTTATCAACTGTTTAATTCACAAAGTTCTAGATATCTGCAAGTTATTTCCAAAGGTATCAAGTATGCAAAGGGAGTTTCTCTATATTAGAAGATCTTTCCACAGCTTGCATGGTTAGCCATTCTGAATGGTACCAGAACTTGGAAATATGGTAACTGAAAATCAAGGCAGATGCAAACATCTGAGTCTGTGTAAAATATGTCACTCTCAGGTCAAACTGGGTGAAGACCAATAGCAAGATGGCAACCAAATAAAACTGCAAAGTAACAAACACAATTATAAATTCCATGAAAAGCGCTTCCAAAAGACAAAGTGAAACTACTAGAAAGTGAACCTTAAAATGTATTATATGAAATTTTTACTGTAGCATTTTAGAATATGAAACATACCTTTCTTCATGTTGTGATACTATACATAGCTGCTTTTATCTGATTATATATATATATATATATATATATATATATACACTTTTTTTCTACAAAGGTGTCAATGAAAATACATTCTGGGAAAAAAAAGAAAAAAAACCCACTTCAGTAGTGCCTTTGCGATCACTGCCCAAGCCCAGGCCCTCAATACCAAAAGAAGAGGAGCTCACATGTTGACATTTAGCTTTCAGCTAAAAATGGAAATTGTGAAGTTCTTCACTCCTCTTCCAAGAGTGCCTGGAATGGATAAAAAAGCTTCAAAAGACTTGGCTCCAAGGGACGTTCTAGGCAATGTCTACACAGTACAAAATGAAATGGAGACTTGGCATCCACCTAAATAATTAGAGTTGTGTTGACTACTGCAAAAAAAAACAAAAAACAAGCGGTGGCAGGGGGCTACAGCCAGCTCCTTTTGTGACTTGAAATCATAAAATACTTCACAAAGCTCCAGAATTTTCCTTTATGTGAATGAAGGTATTAAATTTTCATATGACTCCTTCAAAAGCTCCTTGCCTTCAGCAAAGTTGGACAATGAACACCAGCCTGGGCCAGGTAGCGTGTTGCTGAAAGGGGCACAGATGGCTGCATCTTTCAGAAACATGAGGCCACAGAATGGCTGGAGACTGAATTTTAAAGACACCCATCCAGTATTTTTCTTTTCTAACACTAGAGCAACTTACCCTATGGAAGCATGATTTTCTCAAGGCTGAGCCAAGATGAACTACCATTTGTTACCATTTTCAGGTAGACTGGCTGTGTGAGAACTCACCATTCTTTACAAGGGCTCTTTTTATGTAAAGCAGAAACATTTTCGTTTTGCTTCTCAGCTGGAGTGAGTGGGAGGAACTGACTTGGTTTTCCCCCAAACTTAAAAGCCCAGACCCAGAGACTACCAAAATGTTGGGTTTGTTTATCGTTTCCAAGTTGAAAAAAAGCATAATGTGAATACGAAGTCCTCTGTCTTTTCCTGATTAAAGCGATCCTGCCCTTTGAATTGCTGTATAAGATCCTGTTGAGTATGCTGGCTCACGGGCTGCAGTAAGTCACAACAGTTTGGCATCTTGCCCAACAAAACACAAACTCTCCTGAAGTCTTGAGCTTTCCCATGGCAACATCACAGTCACCAACACAGCAAACAATTACTCCTCTCCCCACTCCCGCTCCCCCTTCCTACAGCAAAGGATACCATTGCAGCGGCCGAGAACCACGCTAATTATCATCCGTGAAAGGAGGCAGCAGTGGGGATCAAGTTGCTCTCTGTGCTAAACTCTAAATGAGATCAAAGGCAGAATAACTACAAGAGCACAGGGAAGTTTCACTTATACTTTCACTTTAAAAGAAAGGAGACAGTCTGTATGTAAAGTATATTCCTTAAGGATTAATGTGCCCCGCTTCCCTGATTACCAAGTGGCCCTGGCGCAGCCACAACCTTCACACAAAACTCCCATTCACGTCTAGCCCAGGGGCTCTCCAAAGCAGTGTGTATGTGGGGGCGGGGGGTGCCCTCTTAAAGCTGCAGCTGAAACTCCTGCCACTGAATTGGAACCGCTTTCAAACCTGAGGTGCTTTCTCCAAGAAAATGATCATCCTGCTCACGAGCGAAGGCCACCGAGCAGAGTGGTGGCTCCGTACCAGATGAAAGCAGCACCTTTCCTTTACGGCGGGGTCGTTTCAGATTCAAACAACACCCTCCGGGTGACCAGGGTGACCAGGGTGACCATCTCTTCTCGTGAGATGTGTCTGGATTTTTTTTTTTTTTTTTTTTTTTTTTGCGGTACTGGGGATCGAACTCAAGACCCTGCGCTTGCTAGGCAGGCGCTTATTCCACTGCACTATATCCCCAGCCCCCCTTGTCTGGGTTTTAATACATATCTTGAAATGTTGATCTCTCTTTTTGTGTATTATTTGATTTTCTGTACACTGGTGGTCCGAAAGAGCCTGTGACACTTGTGGGATACCATTTCTTGGGGAAGGGGCGGGTAAGAGAACTCAACTTCATGTGATCTTGAATGCTGACTGTTGCACTCTGGAATTATGGTAAAAGTCTGCACATGCTCATGGAAGATTTGGCTTCTTTACAGTTCTAGACTCAGCATCTATATAGCGCTGTATATCATATGTGGGATCATTCAATCTTAGCATTCCAGTCAGTACTTCAGAGGAAGTTTCACCCTAGCATACCTAAAACCTGGGTAGGGAGTCCATGTAATTAACAATGTAAGGTGCAAATGCAAGCTATTTCAATGATATCCCAAACCAGGGTGGGCAGGAGGGACCTCAGCGATTTCTGCTAAACAACAGCAGAATTCTGAAGCGTGATTGAAGCCTTTCTAACATCCTTTTAGGTGACTGCTATGTCATATAAGATTCTATATGTGTTTAATTTTTAACTCCCCGAATCCATTCTAGTGGCAATTTAAATAATTATGGTATTATTTGGCATTAACTTTCACTTACTATGTGTGTGATTATTTGGGCATTAACTTTCACTTACTATGTGTGTGATTATTTTTTATTCTCTATCATATAATCATTTCCTAGAACCCACAATCTGTGTTTTAATTTTTATCATTAAAAATTTTACTTTAGATATAATATATTAAGTTAAAAAGAGAAAAACCCAGAGGTATAGGTTAGTGTTGCTGTATCACCTCAGAATATACGTTCCTAAATTATTGCCATAGCTGATTCCTACTGCTTTATGTCTCAAAGCTAAAGAAAGGAAGAAAGACCTGCCATTAATAGTGTCCTTTAAATGTACACTTGTTTTCCTTTACTCCATTTCCTTATTAGAACGTAAAATCCTGACAGCAGAGAACACGTATCTAACTTAATGCACTATACACATGGGTATTAATTGGATATCTATTGAATAAATGTACCTTTCATCCACCTATACACAAGGAAGTATATGTTTTGTATACTTTCTGCTCTCTGTACTCCTCTCCAAATACAAAAAGTTACAACAAAAAATAATTCACTGAAACAAAATCAAACAATTCAGCGGTTAAACTGAACAAAACAGAGCAGTAGAAGACAGACAGAGCACCAAGTGCCCGCGGTGGGGTTAACTGACAGTGTCTCCATTGGTACGGCCTAGGAGGCTCTGGCTGAATGCTTCTGGGGTTCTTCAGAGAATGGACTCCCGCCAAAATGCATAAGCCACTGCTGATGCCGACCTCACACTGAGACTTGGAACGCCTCTGTATTCTAGTGTGGGGTGCTTGACAGTGCAGACACAGTCAGAGGCCAGGGCTCCAAACTGTCTCCAGCGTACCTCGGTACATGAGATTTAGTAGAGACACTAGTAGCTGCATGACTGAAGTTCACTATACATTTTTCTATTCATAGTTACTACAGATTCATTCTTACACCCATGGAATGCACACAGAGAGCTGCATTCCAACTCCATCAGAGTTACTGAGCCATCGAGGATGACGCTGCTGGTGATGCCGACGACCCTGGACACCACACCTACACTTTCTCACCCACCTTCTCTGCTGGGCAAGTTCTATAGTGACACCATTTGATGAAGGCTGGGTTAAAGTTTTAGAACTAATTTACCTCAATTAATAAAGGGTAGAGTATGGATTCTAATGCCCAAGCTCTTAACTACTATAAGAGTCCACCTTCCAAATGTTGGACTTTCAAGACTCTTAAGTTTCTAAATTTTATATGATGATATACAGATAGGAAGACCTTCTTGCTCTTTTAAAAAGTAAAGTCATATGTGGAACCAAACAGTCATAACAAGGGTTCTATGTTTGCTATAATCATGTCCAAAAGGGCTTTCTGAACCAATATGCAAAGGAGAGTGCTCTAGAAAACAGCCTCAATTATTAGTGTCAAGTCAAATGGTGAAGACTGTTTTCACGAAGTAATCTAAAAATCAGTATATGCAAAGTCAAAGTCAATTAAAAGGGTAAATATTGGAACGACCTTTTAGATTTATTTTGCTTAAGTGATTTCATCAACATGATTACTTAGGGGAAGATATAGTGAGACAAACTTCACTCTGCTGTGTCCCTACAGAAGCAGGGACTCCCTAGAATCATCGTTCACGTTATCATATTGTTGCACATGAGTTGAAAATGTCCAACAAACAAGAAAACTAAGCACTCTAGTCATGTTTACAAAGCATGTCTTCTCGTACATCTTTTCTAATATGCAAATTATTAAAGCAAGAAGCATGAAGCCTTTCCTCCCTAGTCATTAGGTTGGCGATATTATTGTATCAGGAAATTATAATACACTGTTTCATATATCATACTAAGGAAGAGACTAAGAAAACACTGATTTGACACTCTGCTCTGCCCCAGCCAATCCAAACCAAGCCACTGTACTTCTGAGTCTGTTTCCTCATGTGTTAAGAGGGAAAAATATTTAGCTCTCTAACAGGGTGGTTATAAGGTTCAAATGATAATTTGCTTTATATACTATAGCTTGCCATGCACGGGGCTCTTAAACGTTTACATATTTTACTATATTTTTATGTAAATATACATGCATACATTAGCTATATACCAGAATAGTAATAATAAATAGTCTAAGAAACATATACCCATAGGGATGTGTAATATTTAAGGAGTCCCAAAGATCTCTGGGCACTAAGTTACATATTTTACATGTATAACCTCATTTAACTCATGATAACCCTATGTGGGCTATCACTTCCATTTTTATGTAGAACACAACGTAACTCACAGAGATTAGGTGATTTCTTCAGGAGTTCACGGTGAAAAGCAGAGCTTAAACTCGAAGCCAGCTCCAGGTGGCTTTTTGCCTCTCTACAATGCTACACTAGGAGTTTACATTGACTAGGAGTTTGAGAAATCACAGAAGTCCACTCCCTGCATGCATCAGAATAACAAGGGAAAACAAAAAGAAGCTGAGGTGTAGGAAGAAAAGGGAGAAGCCTAGATAGTCACCATCCACTTTATTTATTTTTGTGTGCATCACTAAACACCCTTAGGTTATTTAATTTCCAAGATATTTCTGCAAAGTAGCGCACAAAATCAAATTGTGATTATAGAATATATTCAATGTGGAATGACAACCCTAAAATATCGGTGGTACTAGCCCCAAAATATCAATGACCAACCTGCAACATTTGACCCCTGGGCTAGTGCTGCCCACAGTGTGGTACCCAAGTGGGATTTTCATAGCTGAGCTAGCAAAGGAGTCTCTTGATTTTCCAAGGTCCATACTGAAGCTCAACACACAGTGTTGTAAGTAAAAATCGTCCTAAGGTAAGTTACATGCCATGTCTCACACAGTTTCCTTACAAGCCTTTGGAATCCAACATGCCTATAATAAGCACCTAAATGCTAGAAGCATTTATGAGACTGAATTCCACTGAGTTGGACAATTGAAAACGCTGCCTCTGTTTGCTTTTCAAGTGATTTTTCTGCAGATCCATTTTGTGCTTTTGATTAAGCAGTCTCTTTTCCATTTGGTGTACTATTTGATTTTAAGAACAAAGTTTTCCTCCCTTGCCAGCATAATATGTAACCATAATAAAGAAGGCTATAAACACCACAAAAAGGCCCATGCAACTAGAATGAGCAAATGCTTGGTATTTCTCAATCAAGTTCATCATCTCACAAAGGAAAAGTCCAAAGCAAAAGATAAACTGTCTCAGGCAAAGTCCATAGGGGCATTTTCTTTTTGAATCAACCCAACGAACATCCCAAAAGATGGGCTTTTGTGTATGAGAATGGATTCCAGTTCAGCATTACAGAACTTAAAACACTGGATTCATCTTCACAGTGCATTCATGTCTAGTGGCAAACCTGGAGAGCTCACCCAGGAGACATACAATGCAGGCTTCACAATTTAGTCACTCTTCAAACTAAATAGGCTACTTTGAACAATAGTTGTAAAATCATATGCTAAAATGAATTTCTCTGCAGGAAACCATGAGAAAGAATCTCGTATCTGGGCTGTGGTAAAATGTATGTAACATAAAATTTTCTATTTTAACCACTTGTGAGTATAGGATCTGCGACATTAAGCACATTCCCAGTGCTGCGCAATTGTCACTGCCTTCTCCAGTCAAACCATTGACCTGTTGGAAAAACCAGCCTTAGAGAGTTTTCTTATTACAAGCTAATGTCAGGTAGCTAAGTACTGTTTTCTGGCCCAGAAAAAAATATATTAATTGTATTAGAATTGGAACCAGCCCTTCCCATTATTGGATATTATGCTAGTTACAGGTAAGCACCTCTCTTCTTTCACCAGAATAACTATATTTTCTACTTCCCCAGAAGGTACAAGGGCAGCACCTGACAAAATAATGATTGTTAAGAAAGTGCTTGAATGTGTTGGCATATGCTGAATATCTAATGTGCATCTACTCAGAAAGACTCACAACTATCTCATCTCTTTTACATGTAAAGGAAACCAAGGTACCGAGGTCAGGCAAATGCTAAGATCTCGCACTAGCAAGTTGCAGAGTGGGGGCTTGTAAGTTTACCTATTTGACTTCAGAGACAAATATTCTGAGAGGGTCATGAAGCATCAAGCATCAGCATCTACCTCAGAAGCTCTTAGAAATGCAAGTCCTTGGTCCTCAGCCCAGGCTTAGCATGCAAAAGGGAAGCAATCAGTGCTACAGCAAGCTCTCCAGGTGACTCTGAGGCTCTCTGGAATTCACAGTCATTGCTCTAACCAGGGCTTTGCTGAATTTCCCTCTCACCTCTGTTCCTGATCTGCTAAGTCTCACCAGATGTTTGCATCTCACAAAATCTCTGCCTCAGCACCTACCTAGCCTAGCTCCCAGAAAACCCTCCATTTTTCAAACTGCCTTCTTCCTTCCTCTTGTAATCTGCTTTCTTTGTATTAAAGATGTCTTTTTACTGCCACTGGCTTCTGCTATTACTTAATGCCAAAGCCTTCCTCCCAAAGAACTCCTGCCAGCCTCGGGCTCCATACCAGAATCATTTACAGAGCCCCATACTTTTTTAAAGGTGTTTTTAGAAGGTGATCAAGTTATTTGGGCTCTATTAGTGGGGGAAAAAAGAAAGAGAAAGATACTTAGCTTCACGGAGGTTCTGGTTCTTTACTAAAGATGTAGATGCTAGGGCCCAACATGAGAACTTGGGGTTTACTGAGGAGGTAACACCCAGAAGCTGCACTGTAAGCAAGTATTCCAGGTGGGTCTGATGCCAGACAAAACTGATGATTTATCTACTGGCAAACTTGCTGGATTAAAAGCATTAGGAGCTCACTGGTGGTCTATTGTTTTAAATTTGTTTTCTTCCCATGGTAGGATTTTTAGGAAGAAGGTGGAGCATGACAAGAGAAAGGGAAAATTTTTCAGGCATTCTAACACAACTTTTTCAAGAAAAGGAACTTCTGATGGTCTTTAATGCTAGCTCTATGGAGATCTTGCTTAACTTCAGCGTTCCTTAATGTGGCTGATAAGATTTAAAGATGGAAAAGGAGTTTGTTTCTTTTTTTTAAAGGCAAATATTAAAGGTGGCTTCTTAGCTAGTGCCCACCAGCTGGGCTCCACTGCTGCTGTTTTTAAGCCCTGCCATGGTCAGTCGTTTTGGAGTATTTCAACAACAACATCTATAGTTCTTAGGGGAGGTTTGGAAGGATTTTACATCATCTTGATATCCCCCTCCTTCCTAAAGAGAACAAGACCAGCTTGTTTAATATTTCCTCATACCACAGATTTTTTTCATGAAGCCTCACCCACTCCTAGACAATAACAACATCCTTCCTGCGGGTTGGTGACCAGTGCCGTATCCACAAGGTACAATGACCACTTTACACAGAGGCATTGCTACCTCCTTTTCTTTGTTTCAATTCCTGCTAAAATAACCTAAAACACAGGGAAACTGGGCAATGGGCAAATTATTTCAACTTTTTATCCCTTTCCAAGATGCCTTTTATCCCTTTCTCAAATTCCTGCCTTAAATCAACTACTGTCCCGTTATTTGGTTTAGGAGATAATGTAGACTTACTTTGTACCCAGGATACACATTTGCTGCAGCAACAGCCTTGTCTCAAATGGCTTGACAGGAGAAGTTGCCATGGGAGTGGCAGGAGCAGGCAGGGCCCCATCCCAGACTGTTGTGGTCCAGACTACGGGTCAGAGGGCAAACGAAGTCAGCATGTGAGCTGGAAGGCGATGAGAGACTGGGCTCTCATTCCACAATATAAGAAAATCACGCAGTTGTTCTCAAAATAGAGAGTCAATTGTAGCACTTCTGTCCGCATATAGTAGGTACTGGAATACTTCTGAGATCTATAGTATGATGTCCCTGATCTACTTTCAACAGCCTGGGGGCTTTTCCTTGGAGAAGAGGCTCACAGACAGAACAAAAGCAGAAGTCTTCTTACAAGGGTGTTCTGCAGGCTGTTGTTCAGTTTGAGATCTAAAAGTCAAGTGGGAGCCAACTCAGTGATAAGGGAAACACAACATGAGTAGGGCCCCTGTGAAAGAAAGACCCCGACCCATGTGGGGGTTGCATGACTCACACACAGCTGATGTGTGATAAGCAGGTCAGAGGCAGGTACACGGAGAAGCGGGGCAGTACGTGTCAGCTCTGGAGGATTGGGTAATGGGTTGGTTTATTCTAAATGCAGCAGGCGGCTGCTTCGGGGTTCTTAGCGAGGTTTGAGGACAGCAACTTTGTGCCATAAGAAGGCAACTTGTGCTGATCTACTTACTTATCCTTGAAGGGAGATGAGTGAAATGGCTATTGTCATTAGAGGGGGGTCTGTAACAGGCCAGGGTGGGGCCTAGACAGGTCATTCAGGCTGTGACTTGGAGATAGATTTGATCCAGCTGCCTACAGGCCAGATAGTTAGCCTCTTCCCCCGCCCCTTCACACCCTGTGGACATTCACAATCATTGAAGAATTAAGCACTCAGTGCCTTGGTGTTCATTATCTTCTCAAGCCCTCTGGTTTTTCTTGTCCTTCAACCTCAGACCTGCATTCCACAGATATTCCTGGGTTGTTCCTGGCTGTTCCTGCTTGCAGTCTAACACGGCACCTGAGGAAAGCAGCGATCTTTCCATTCAGGTCACATGTGAAACATATGGTTTCCACAGACTGGAAGATGCACCTTTGCAAGTCTCTTTTTTGGTGACTTCTAAAACATGCCAAAGCCCCCAGAGGCACGATAAGCCATGCAACATTTATAGAGCAGTTGTATTCAAAGCTAAAAGAATATACCACACCTCTAACCTGCATAGATACCAAAAATGTTTAAGCCAAGGTGGCTTTCTATCTCCTAAGACCGAGAGCCACCATAAGGCCTGGGTCTCCACATGTGGAATCCCTAGAAACCTTCTGTGGGGATCCCATCCAGATCTTCTGACTTACAGCGTCTACGGGTGGAGCCCGGTATTTCACCGGATTTCCCATGACTAGCATGCAAACAGTTTGACAGCCAAAACTTTAGAAGTTGTAAATATCTTCTAAGAAAAAAGAATATGATGTTTTAACTTAATTAATTTAGAGAACTGGTAAAGAAGAAAAAGTAATGCTCCCTGGGAATTTAAAACTGTATGAAGGGTTACATGTTCCATATACTCAGTCTCACAAGTGGATATTATTTCCAGCTTGTACATGAGTAGATTTGCATAGGTTAAGAAATATCATCTCGCCAGGTGTGGTGGCACATGCCCGTAATCCCTGCAGTCAGGAGGCTGAGGCAGGATGATTATTGTAAGTTTGAGACCAGCCTGGGCTACAAAGTGAGTTCAAAGCCAGCGCGAACTGCATAGTGAAACTCTGTCTCAAAAATTAAAAGAAAGGAAGGAAGGAAGGAAGGAAGGAAGGAAGGAAGGAAGGAAGGAAAAAGAAATTCCATCTCTTGAGGTACCAGTGGGTCAGGTTAATCTGAATCCAAAGCTTGTGTTCTCTTTTCCCCAGCCTTTTCCAGCCCCCTATATCATTAGCATGTCTTTCATTTTAACTAATCCAGAGCCCATGACTACCTGGAAAGTAGTTGCTTTTCTTTGTCTCTTCAGATGGTTGAAGGAATTATATGGCACCCATGTGCACACCTCATTCCCAGTGAAGCCCCTGCAAATTATGGGAATATATGAGGTATACTGAGGTTCAAATTGCCAACACTGTTCAGGAATTGGGAGCGTTCCCTCTAACAAAATATACCACTTATGGGCTTGGGATATAGCTCAGCAGCACAGCACCTGCTTGGCACGTGCAAGGTCCTGAGTTTTGTTCCTGATACAAAAAAACCCAACACATTCAATTTTTATACCTTTCCTGCGGCCTCAGTGGTATCTAGAGCTCCTTTCTAGTCACTGTGAGCCTCTCTGATGTTACTCCATAAAGAAAATGACAGAGAACCTGAGAGCAGAGCCGCAGTCTTCTAGGGAAAGCCAGAACCTCTACGGCAGGGAGCAACTACAGGGTCAGCGCTAGGCCGCGGAAAGGCAGGGGCTTCCTAGCTCAGGCGCTCAGGGCTAACTGAATGGACAGCAATCTCAGGGCATACGCATCTTTCTTCTCCAGGGTGCAGTGCCAACAGATGACTTATCAGCATAGTGTACTCAGCAGGAATGACTTAAGTAGGAGCCCATCAGGTGGGTATTAAATGCACTGTTGTGTATCTAAATGGTGAGCTGCTGATAAGTCAAAAGATACAGTCTGTGAACCCCAGGTGAAGGTATTCTTCCCATGTAAACTCTAGGGGCAGTCACAGTTGTGGCAATGGACAGAGAAGGGGAGGTTGCTTTGGAAATAAAGTTACGCCTCTCATTGTCTTACACATTCTGGTTTACACTTGGAAGTCATTCTGATAGCAACTTTGGCTGGAGTCTTGGTAACGAATGAGTAAACAGATGCAGTCAGAAAGAAGAAAGACAAATAAAATCCAGTGCTATGTATGTGCCAGATCCTATGATAAGTGTTTTAGGTTTTTTGTTGCTTACAACTCCAAGAAAGATGCTATTGTTATCACCATTTTGAAGATGACAGGACTGAGGTCTGGATGAGTCAAATAATATGTTCAAGGTCAATAGTAAGAAGTAGAAAAGCTATGACTCAAATACAGGATGGTCTGACTTCCACACTCTATTTCTTAAGTAAACTTCTCTTAATTCTTAAGTAATCCTTAAACTATTTCTTCTTTTGAGCCATCAAAGGCAGAGCAACAATCATGTAAAAGACTTAACTGCTTGAAGAATGCAATCGCTAGAGAGATATTATTGTGTGATCTTTCTAAAAAGACTATTTTTACTCTCACAGATAAAGAAAGTAACTATTCTTTCTTGCTAATGCTGGTCAAGGCAAATCAAGTCTGAAATAATGGTTCGAGGTCCATGTACTTACCCAGCCACATAGTCTACTGATAGAGGATTTACTACATGAAAAGCAGAGAACAGAATATAAGACTTTTAGGGTAGGGATCTTTGTTTTATTCTCTGATATATCCTAAGTGTTTAAAACAATACCCAGTTTAAAGCTAAAATGAAAGAATGGCCAAATTTTAGGATAATCAGTGGCATAACCTTCCTTAACTAATATTATAGTAGAGGACATTGTACTTGGGGTCTTAGCCAATGTCTATTCATTAATGAGTTAACTAGCTTCCAAGATGGCCTCCAATCAACCTGCTTCCTGGTATTCACTTACATATTTGTGTAGTCCACTCCCACAGTATCTCAGGTTTGGTCTATATGAACACCAGAATGGAAGAGAAGGTTTGTCACTTTTGAGATTATTTTAAACACTGTGGTTCCTGCACTGGGTTCTCCTTGGATCGCTGTCTCTGGGGAAAGCCAGTTGCTATGACTTGAGGATACTAAGCCTATGCAGAGCCCAACACAGGAAGGAACCAAGGTTTCTGGCCTCCAGCCAGTGAGAAACTGAGATCTCCTGCCAACAACCATGTGAGTGAACTTGGAATCAGATCCTACACCCTCAATGGAGCTTTGAGGTAACTCAAAGCCAGTATGAGATCACAAGTGAGGACCACCTAGCTAACAAGCTCCTGAATTTCTAATCCTCCAAAATCATGTGGGAGAATAAATGTTTGTTGTTTGCTGTTGTTAAATTTTGGAGTAACTTGTTATGAAGCAATAGATAAGTGATACAATTAACTAATCTTGTCATCTTGTTACATGACAACTATAATCTAATTTTTGAAAAAAAATAAAGCCCTCAAACCTTCCCCAAATGAGAAAAGAGATACTCTTGTAAACTTTTAAGAAAAATCTTCTTACAGACATTAAAGTAATTTGGATTCTACTTTAATGTTTATAATTTAAATTATATGGTGAAGGAAACACCATAATCCATAAAACAAAATCATTAGGTAATTTTCAGATTGTGATAAGGACAATGAAGCTAATGAGCACATCACGGCTTATACACACAGGAAGCTGGCGTTCAGAGGGAATCACCTGGGATTTTTCTGAATTGGGCAGAGAACATACAGCAGTACCATATTGTAAGCGTCATTCAAGGGATACTCATCAGTGTGCTCACTTGTCCGGCAGAAGCAACAAGGATCTTGCCATGATGGCCAAGATCATAAGACATGTGATTTAGGCAAGACAAGAAGGTCTACCAAAGGGGTTTTATGAGTTAGGGGATATCTGTGAAATACGTGCAACTCAACAGAGGTGAGAATGAAACACACTGGAATTAACTCCTTGTTATATTGACTGGCTTATGTCACCATACCCTTAATGGTGACAAACCTAATGATGAAGTGCAGTCAGTGGTGTGACGATACACCAGGATACTATGAGAAGGTAGTCCTTAGAAAAGGTAACGCTTAGAAGTGTCACCACAACCCCAAGGCAGCTCTGTTCAGTGGACTGAACAGCATAATTCTGAGATCGCTGTCTGGCCCTGTGGTACACCCAAGCTTCAGATAACTTAAAGGAAGCACACTGTGTTAACTCCAGAGGTGACTGGCAGAGCATCTGGTCTCATCTCTGAGCAGGGCAAACTGTCGGGAAGAGAGGGCGCAACTTCACTTGGAGGCTGGGGTGTGTCTTCCCTTTCTTTACCACTTTCTCCTGGCATGGAGACATTATCTTGTCAGTTTCTACATGTATGTACCATTACAGTCTTCAGTTCATTATGATGTCAAGCAGATTGGTACAGGAGGAGTTTGTGAAGTAAGCGAGTATGTGTGTGAGTCTGGGTTTCTCATGCCTGCAAAACCAACTAGGCACCATTTGTAGCAAACAGAAGTCTGCTGTAACCAGAAGCCAGAGCAGGGGATGAGGCAGTAAGACAACATAGTACAGGACAAGGGCCACGAGAAGGAATGTGTTCCGACCTAGCCATTTTGGAAAGAAAGAACACACGTGGGAAACCATGTGCTGGCCAGCGTTAGCACTCTTCTCCCTCACCTGTGGGGAGGAAAACAACTTTTTACCTGAGGGATAAAACCAGTAACAAGGTAAAGAGGCTTCAAAGGGTTCCATGCAGAAAAGGAACCCCATCTAAGTAGCAAGCTTCCAAGTCCAGGTATATGAATAACGCTGCTGCCTGGTGGATTCATGATGCCTAAACACACACACACACACACACACACACACACACACGCATGTGCCCTACTCTACTGCTCAAGATTTTATGAAATGCTAAACCTTGTGAGGAAGTAAAAGAATTTGCCTAACATTACTCTCAGAATCTTAAGTCACCAGAGGAAAATGTCAGTTTGACTTCTCCTTTTTAACATTCAAATTCCTAAAGCTCCTGCTCCAAGTCTATAGGTCATAATTGCCTCAAAAGATTAAGATGTGTTTTGTTACACTGTCTTAAATGCCTTCCAGAGATTAAAGAAATTGATATATTTGTGATCATCTTTCCTCTCTGTATAATATTTGTTTAAGGTACTCAGGCCGATAGTTCATCAGTGCACGAATGACCCAAGACTTCAGGGTAGCATTTATGCCCTCTTCCTGGGGCTAGTGAGGTCTCTTGAATTTAGAGTATACAAGAAATACGTCTGTAGAAAGTTTTAATTCTAAATACAGATTTTAAAAGTGTAAACAATTTATTCAATAGACTGGACTGACTTTCTTGAGTGGTTCAGGTCAACCATGTAAACATGTGTGTTCGTACATTTTGCTGACGATCTCTCACAGTAAAATGACCCAGCAGTTCCATTTCTTCCTCCCCCAAATTAGCAATCTGACTGGACCATCAAATTAGCAACTAAATAGCAACTTTTCTTTTTTTATGATCACTCATACTTTTGAGTTAGATGATGGAAAAGTAATCCTGCAGGCCGGGCTTTTATTTTATTTTATTTTCATCATAACAACTTTTCAACAGCTAAACCACTTTTGGTAAGTATGAGTGCAGAAAGTGAGCTCCCAGTCACACAGCACATGTTTACAACTAAGTTAAAGCCTCTTAAAAATAGGGTGTTTGATGGTCCACTGCCAAAATAGGAACTCTGGCGGCTTGGAGTGCACAGCTAATAATAAAGAGTCAGTGTGACTATGAAAATCCCCACGACAGAACTGTAATCTAGCTTTCTGCTTTTCACCAAGAAGTTACCCACAGTGACACAGACTCATAAATTTCCAGTTAGAGGTCAAGGTGGGGGAGGGGCTGAAAACTAGGAGAGACCATTTAAAAACAAAGGAAAACAGAAAAAAAATGCTGGCCTAGGCTCAAAGCCGCAAAAGTGAACGAGGGTAAAAAGGTCTGAGCTGCCGCTGAGAACTGCTTGCCTTCTTAGAAAAAGAAAAGAAAATACCTGCATAGATAACAGAATAGATAACAGAAATCCAAGGTTAGGGAAATATGTTAGGCATGAAGAAAGCCAAGTTTACTTTCTGTTCAGATTCCAGAAACTAGACCGAACTCACACACACAAAGAAGAAAAATAGATCTTCCGGAGCCAGGTGCTCTGTGCAGCGGGAAGAACTACATTACCTTAGCTTCCGCGCATTCCTCTTCCCACCACACACCTACGCTTCAAACGTTTTGGCTCTTGGAAGCCTTAGAGTATCTGACAAAACTACGGAACATGTTCTCACTGGAAACATATGTACGCTATTGTCCCAAATTGTGTGCTCAATTAAGAAAACTCACAAACTGAAGACACTGTTAGCATAAAAAGAGGCCACTGATTTAAAAAGCAGAAAAGAAAATACTCTGAGAAACCATGGAGATTATCTTAGCTGCCTCTCCATTCCTAGTGCTTAGGGTTGGACTTAGACAAAATATTTCAAGGTATATTTGCTTTGTTTTACTGCTGCTTATAGCAACACTGATTCCCCAAAGAAAGTTCACTGATCACATTTAAATCCAGATTACCATTTTCACAATTCTGCTTTGTCTCTGTGACAGTTTCTACCCAGAGAGGCTTTCCTTCAGAATACACATGAGCAACAGCACCGCAAGAACTGCCATGTGCCATGTAAGAGAGGCTGAGGGACAGTTGTTTGACTTTAGGTTAAAAAAAAACAGTGAAGTTGAGTTCACACTACATTTTATAAAATAATGGAAAAAAATTTCACCTATCCTCTCAGAGGGAAAGAAAGGTTGCCATGTCTTCTAGGAACTTACTTGTCTCCAAGGTAGTTACCATTAAGTTAATTAACTTATTAGTTAGTTAATTAAATTTATTTATTTTTGGTACTAGGAATCAAACTCAGGACCTTGCACTTGGCAGGCAAGCGCTGTGCCACTGACCCATATCCCTAGCCCTAATTAATTTATTTAAAACCAAGCTTATTCTATAAGTGATTTTGAGGCCTTCTTATAGCATAATAGTCATGATTCATTTCTCCGTAGGAACTAAGATTTCATCAGGAATCTATACTGAAGATGCTCCAGGTCTGGCTTCCAAACCCTAAAGAATACTCCTCCAGGAACTGTGAGCCTGGCTAGCTTTGCCGACCCCCAAAGGGCAGATGTTGGTGATCACCCAGCACACTGTCTTCCCGCTGAACTTAGGTATCACTGTGGAATCCTCCACTCGGTCCCCTGGGTAGCTGCTAAAACCTACCCTGGAGCACAGGTTGAAACACATTCGTCACTCACAAAGTCTACATGTTCAAGCATTTTAAAAACTGGCAGCGGCCTTAAAGACTAATCTGTGGCCCCAGGCATCCATTCTGAATTGTACCCGAAGCCTAGATGACTAGGGAGGTCTAACTGTCGTCGACTTTAAAACGTTCTGCTGCACTTGGCTTCCAAACTCGGGCCTGGAGTCTGATGATACCCGAGTGATCCTCTTCTCCTATGGACAGGATGAGCGGCAGTTAGAAGCCTTGGCGCTGGCGTCAGCCTTCTCTGTTCAGTTTTTGACTCCACGCCTTATACCATGTGACCTGGGCATGTTACTTCAGCTAAAGCTTCAATTTCCTTATCTGTCAAATGGGAATAATTTCATAATGTAATTATAAGAATATGAGTAAATATTCTAAAAACTGAAGACAGATATGCTAAACAATTAGTAGATGTGATTGTGATTTTTTTTTCCACAGGCTGAATCAAAAGGAAGCCTCGAACATCAGTGCATCACATTTGGTACACAGTATATTTAATTACAAAATTATAAAGTATGGCTCCTTAAACATCCATGCTTGATGTCTGCTCCTGTGTAGTTCAGTACGAACCCAAAGCTTGCTTACTAGAGGTCTGACACTACTGTACGCCCTAGAAATACAAAGATAAATACAGCACATCTGCACCCTGCAGAAAAAAAATCTCATCAAATGCAAACCTCCAAATTTTCTGTAAGTAGTAAAGACAAACACTTATTTTTTTAAAAAGTACATTTTTCACTTAGATCTAAAATGGGTTAAAAGTCACTTTTCAGCAAAGAGCTGCAGATCTCTCCCTTAAGTTCTAAGACATTCATTCCAAAATAAGCAACAGTAAGAAGAAAAACTTAGAAACCAATCTTTGTTCAGAGAAGACTCTGCTTCTTTGTTTCAAGATCAAGTTTCTCTTCATAATGACCTTGTAAATCTTTCTCCCAGATCCCCCAGTTGACTCCTCAGAGTCTTAAGAAATACAGATGTCAAAATGTTGGTTTTCACAAAATGTTTTCTCACCTTGCTTTGTTTTCTTATATAATAGAGGCTTTTCTTATACATTACAAGGAAAAGCGAAGACATTCTGCTTTCAGCTTCCCTTACACTAGAGTGGCCTGGGTGTCTGACATCCTCATTCCATTCATGATCACCATTCTTTCTAATAGACTCACTGCCTCCAATTCTGTGTGGGTGAACTTCTGAGAGCACAAGAATTCAATGTCCCCCTCTGGTTCCAAGTGTGGTTAGGGACTTGGGGCCCATGCTGTATGGGTTCATATTCACTAGGGGAGTTAGACAGGTTTGAGTCTCCATCTACAAGGCTCGACAATCACACTATTAACACTCGTTACCATACTGAGGCAATGCATATAAACATAGTGTGCTACACAGGGTGCAAATTTGCCGTTCAAAGCTTATCATGCTCAGCTTCTTAAGCCTGTGTCTCATTTGTAGAACAAGAATAGCTATACGGGTAGCTTATTGACAGTACGGAGTTTCTGTGAGGACTACATGGTTCTGATACATGCAAGACATTACTGCAAATGCCACTATTTTTTCTGCGTTGTTCCGAACACTATGCTATGCTTCTAGTGCCTCTACTTCCCTATTGCCCTGATGCTAACTTTCCTAAGCACTTCTTTTCTGTTTCTATTTTTTTTTTTTCTTCTTTATTTTGCTGTCCTGGAGATGGAACCCAGGGCCTTGTGCATGCTAAGCAACTACACCCCAACCCTCTGTTTCTATTTCTAAAGAGGAATGATATTCTTCTCCACAAAAGTTATCTTTCAGCAGTTTCTCTTTAATTCCCAAACCTCAATGACTTCTAACAGAATGATCACAATAGTTCCAGGCCACAGAAGGTGCTGATGTGATCACCTTCCAATAAAGCACCAGGATCAGCATTTCCCACACACCGGCTGAAGGAGCACACAGCTCGGGCCAGGAAGACTACTGTGTAGCCAGATGTCCAGGGTTGCAGGGGCCACAGGCAAAGACATCCTCTTCCAGCTTGGAATGTGTAGACATTTGTTCGTAGTTCTCACTAAAACATGGTTGTAGGCTTTTGTGTTTCCCAGATTTGCTTCCTTTTAATGAACTGAAAATCAATCTCTAATCAGCCACCACAAGTGGGGAAAAAGGAGCTGTGCATTGTAGAATTAGTTATATTTATCTTGTTCCTATTTGTTTCCTCTCTCTCTCTCTCTCTCCTTCATTAAAACACGACCTTCATCGAGCAGGCTCTGGGTCTCTCCTGCGGCCCCAGCACAGGACGCGGCATGCAGGAGTCGCCCACATCCGCAACATCTATCCCACCGCCCTTTGCGCCCTTCTCCTTTGCACCAGCATTTTTCTCTCACGAGAGTGTGGGTTTTAGAATTTTAACCTGGGAAGAATTTTAAGAGATTCTTTAGTCCTTGACATTTTTCACTGGAATCCTGTTTTTTATTGCACTAAGGCCAGCACGTGAACTGTTAAATGCATAATTAACTCTCTCCTGTCCCTATCCTCGAAAGGCTTCTAAGGCTGAGCTAGTTTAAAAGTCACTGGTTTTGACATTGACTCAATAAATATTGTACACCACAAACGTGCCAGGAACCGCTGAGTGCTTGGGGTTTTGTGGGGGACAAACCGGACAGGGTTGCTGGTCTCGTGGCACTTGCGCCACATTCCAGGGAGGCTGGACAGAGGAAAGGCGAGAATCAGCCAGGAATCAGCACACATTCAGGGAGTGATGGACGTTATCACAGAACAGTAACAGGATAAAGTAATGTGGGAGGTGGGGCGAGCAGATCAGTCACACGTGTGTCTGCTCTAGTGCGGGAACCGGAGCGGGCTCTCCGGGAGGTGATATTTGAGTTGAATCCCATCTGACAGGAATAATCCAGGCAAACACAGTGCCAGGGAAGCCAGTCCTTCTGGGTTTCACACACAAACATGAAGAAACAAAGGGGAGTGGCCAGCCGCTAGGTCGGCCTGTCAAAGCCAGGGCCGGGACGGAGGTTTCTGTCCTTCTGCATTTATTGTGGTACTATAATGTTCTTTTCCTAGTGTCTGTGAACTGTCAGGCTCTTGTTTTCCAGAATCATTTTCTTTAAATGTTCCTTAATGCATTTCTGCATTTCTTATTTTCTCTGAAAAGTCACCCGCATAACCAGCTTGTATCTGTAGATACTAAAACTAAAAATTGAGAGAGAGAGAGAGAGAGAGAGAGGGAGAGGGGGAGGGAGAGGGGGAGAGACAGAGAGACAGAGACAGAGAGAGAGAGAGAGACACAGAGCAAAAGGAAGGAAGAAAGGGAAGGGAGTCAGGGTTCATTTTCTAGCAGAGGGAAGACAATTTACTGGAAAAGAAAAGTAATTTGATGTTAGTTTAGTATTTAAAAAAGAGAAGCCATGCTGTATAGCATGGTGCCAAGATATTTACATCTGAAAATCTTAACAAGAGAAATTCCGAGGTGTTTAGAAGTAACTGAGGAAAAGAGTTGTATCTCCACGGCCCAAGCCTAACAGATAATAATACTGAATGTGTCTACCTTTTAAAACAACATAAAGGACAACTGCGACAAAATGACCCCATTGGTTTCACGCTAGTCGCCTCTGGCTTTGTTAAGGAAAGTGCACACGGCGGCCTGAAGCTTAAAACATGATGCAAAGAGCTTCAAGACTCCAGAGGTCACAGAGATGGAACCTGAAGAGCTGTGCTCCAACTGCACTTAGAGACAGGGAAGAAGTGGTTTGTGTTAAGTAATTCTCTCCATTTAATATTTATTTAGGAATATTTTCCTTTGTTGGTGTGTTGGAAGCATATCCCATGTATTTTTTTTTTTCCCCAGTTCTACTAAATCTCTAGACAGAGCTGAGTTTTAAGGGCTTAGGGCTGCCCTTGGGAAATAGGTGATTACATTCTCTGCTTAGGGTTTTAGTGATAAGAAGAAAAGAAAAAAAGCAGTGGATTGAATTCTCCTCCCCCAGGCCAATTTCGCAGTGACTCTCTTTTATAGCTCCTCTTACGGCAGAAACATATTTACAAAGCGAAGTGGTGACACATACAAAATCCCATCCATCAATCTGTGCTTTGCAATTGCTGTGTCTATGAAGAGAAAGCCAAACAGATGGAGAGACTGATATTGTGTATACAGGGGGGCAAACAAGTCAGTTCCTAAGCAAGAACGTTCTACAAGAGTATTTTGCCTTTCATTTGATAGATTATGTTCATGTAATTATTTCACAGGGGATCTTACGTGGGATTTGTGTTTACCTAACAGGAATGTTGCAAATGCAGCTGATGAGATTTGGGGAAAAATCAGTTTTCCTCCTAAAAATAAACATAATGAATGAAATTGGACTCCAACAACTGCGCTTCTCACCCCGGAAGCCTCCCCGTCCCCGGAGGGTCAGGCAAGGAGTGGTTTGTTCCTGACTTCTAGGAAAGGTGCTGAGCCACCACGTGCCTGGGCTCCGCCCTCTCCGCCATGTGTAGTCTCACGCCCAAGACTGCGTCAGACTTTCTGCATCAGTATTATTTTTTAAAAAACCAAGATATTCCCACCCTTGTCAGCTCTCTTTTTTATTCTTTCTTAAAAGATATATTTAAGGAGAGACTGAAATTTAAGGGAAAGAAAGGATCAGGGAACTGGTCCGAGTGGACCATATGGAAGGAGGCCTCAGAGGTGGTCCAAGCCACTCCCCACGTGCTCCTTGTCATTTTTCCAAGAAAGAGAGTAAGCCCCTGACTGAACTGCACAGCCAGCGAGATCAGAGCCTCTCTCATTCGAAAGCACCAGGAAATAGCACGCACAATGTAGTATCACTGTGTCACTCCTTCCTGGCTTATTCACGTAGTGAAGGATACAGTGGAAACAAGGCACTCAGGGTAACTTCCTACCAAAGACAAAAGAAACATCAGCAGTGACGGGGTTTAGAGTCGGCAGTCTTACAGATGGACTGCTCTCCCTCGCCCCCGCACACCGGGCCAGCGAACAAAGTCCTCCGTGACCCAGGAGATCGAATGCAATTACAGCGCCCAGACATACTTGCTCGGCTGTTTGACCCTCCCAAGGGCAGCATAACAGCGCAAGGGGAGCGACATCTCTATGACGTGAACCCTTTTCCATCTGAAGGGCAGGCGACCCCAGGCAGACGTGCTCCCTGGAGCGGAACAAGGGCGCTGGAAACGTGTCGGTCAGCAGGAAGGACAGCACCAGGATACCGTCCAGCCGTTGCTCGGAGGAACAATGAGCTGGGACAGCCTGTGCGAACGCTGGCGCACACGAAGCAAAAGCGAGAGGACAGAGGAGCGGGAGCCTGAGGTACAGCGCAGGGACGGGGCACAGGAGGAAGGCAGAAACTTCCGCTCGCGAGGCTCTGGCACATGTGTGATGACACGTCGGGCTCTTGCATGGATCAACCCACCTAATCCTCACAGCCTTTTGAGACGGTTACTATTATGTCTAAGAGCGGAAAGAAAGCTCGAAGGTGTCTAGTAACTCACCCAAGGTAACCCTGCTGAAGAAGTAGAGCCGCTTTCCACGTTAAACAGGGTTTCCAGCTCTGACTCCCTGAGTCTTTGCTATCTTACCAGCCACCCCCAGAATAGTGGCTTAAAACAGACACGCTACAGCTCCGGAGGGGAACGCAGTCATTGCACAGCGTGAACACGTATCAACGAAAAATGTACAGGAATAAGATTTAAAAATAGAACAGTGTCCCGGTATCCCACAATCCTGCTGTGGGTCCGTTTCTCTGCCAGTTTTGCCTGAGCTCGCTGGTAGGGACACCCTGAGGTGGAATGGTCAGCACACATGGACAGCGGTGCTGGCTAGAGCAGGTGGGGCCTCTAGGCTCTCTGTGTGTGGAGGCACACCCTGCAGGGGGCTACATCTCCTGGCTCACATGGTCTTAGGTCACTGTTCCCAGGCAGATTCAGAAAGGCCTCCTCACGGGGGCAGAATGTTATACTGCTCCCACACTGTCATTTAAAGTAATTTAAATTCATTCAAGACTCAAAAGGGGACCCGCTCACTTACTTTTTCATGAGATGCATGGCAACGTTGCATTACACGAAAAGGTATGGAGATGGAGGGAAATTGTTGCAATTAACTAAAAAGTAATCCACCATAGGTTCTAAATTCCCTGAAATATCAAAATTTTAGTAAATAGCTAAAATCCTCCCAACTGTTCTCTCTTTCTAAGACAGTTTTATAAAACTCCCATTATAAAATTACTGCCTTGTATGACCTGGCACAGATGTGAGGAAACTTGGGTTCTATTCCTACCTATGGGACCTGGGAAGTTTTTTTTTTTTTTTTTGCTTTAAAAAAATGTGCTGTAATTTCTTCATCTACGAAAAGGTTGGGTCTGTTTGCTCTCTAAGGGTTTCTACAACCCCATAAATCGTAGAATTTTGGCCTGTTTTTAGCAAACCTCAACTGAGCCTCTAAGGGGCTGGGCAGGACGGAGGTGAAGAGAATGCTAGAAACGATAGGGCTTCTATTTTGAAACGCGCTCCCTTTCATTGCTGTGGGTACAAAATTTGGGAAACAGAGAGATTAAGAAATTCCTTCTCACTTGTGGTTGTAATCCTGCACAAGCTGGGTGCTACTCTGACCATTATCACTTATTCTATGCTAAGGCAGCGCAAGGCAGCCTTACTTACACCAAGGATGAAAGCACGAGTCCTTTCTGTAAGGGCTTCTAGACCTAATTAGACAAAACAGTTCCCACGCAGCACACACTCACATCAGCTAGGCAGATAGCAGAGGTGAAAAGGCTCCCAGCCTCTTCCTGAGGGAGGTGCTCAGCCGGGAGCTCTCTCAGAAAGATATTGTTGCCTAGTCTATGGAAGATCAGGTTCCCGAGGAGAAAACTAATGTTTAATTTAGCACAAAGACAGCTCAGAACCTCTCTCTGGGGGACCGCACTTGCAAACAGATCCACATGCAAAGAATCTAAGCAAGAAAAGGAAGCTATCTTTGGTGAACGTTGTAGGAGTTGGACCCAAACTACTAAGCTATTGCCTCTGTGTGATGTTTCTCTCGGTGACGGCCGTACTTTCCTGTTTACTTTTACGACCGCCCACTGCACTTTTTCAACACTTTTGTAAAACCACCAAATGAGATAACACCACTAGCACACACTTTTCGCTGAAGTCACAGGGTGCTGCGTGGCAGCCAAATGCAGAAGCCTTAGGCAGGTTAGCGGGCATCAGTCCGCGTAGGAGAACAACGGCAGCAACAAAAAGCTTGGTTTCTCAGCTGCTTAGCTGGAGCAGGTTTGTATTTTTCCATAACCTAGACTCCAGAGCCCTCCCGAAATGACCAGTTTATACATCAGCACGGCAGTCATCATTCCAAAGGCACAGTACAGTACGCACCGTATTCGGTGACACCAAATCCTGCACCCTAGATAGCACGACTTTAAGAGGTTACAGACTCTGTATCTGACAGACTCCTCTAGTTATTAATGGTTGTCACAGACTTTTGCCCTAATTTATGTTTTTAAAGATATGTAACTAGCTTTCAGTTCAAATCCTTCAGAATTACCTGGAAAGAATTCTGTTGAAGAATGAGAAATTCAAGGCTGTGGGCTTCACATGGCTGAGAGTTCTTAGCGTGCTCAATAAAACCCTAATGTAACTCAGCCACATTTCTGACAAAAGGGAATTTTAAAAGCAATAACATTAATAATTCCACATTAATGTATGAGCCTAGCACAATGACTCAGGAAATAAGACCATTAAAAATAAATTACAACAAAACAAACCCCAATGGGTTTGACTTAATACTTCCTAAGCCTTATTATCCATGTCAGAAAGGGGCCAGCGTAGATCTAAGTTTAAATGGTGAAGAATAAACAAACGAACAAAATTTTGACTACATTCTTTGCCCTGAGTTAGAAGCACTAAGTCCACCTATGCCTGCATATAACCCAGCAAAACAAGGGCTATTCTCATTCTAACCCTGTCATTTCTTCACAAACACATTATGCGTTTGATGAATCACCACTAAAACTTGTTCTGAAGGGTTGGCAACACCTTCCTCGTGCTTCTTACGGCGAGTCACACTTTGGGAGGCAAAGAAGAGATGTGCAGCCAAGCCCCGCATTAAGGCCTAGAACTTTCCATGTGCATCTGCTCAGGGTTGGGAGGGTGGCACTTTTGTGTTGCCTGTTTGCTTGTGGATTCATGGAGTTAAGTGATTCCTAGCACATTTGGCCAGGGGTCTGGCTTTCAAAAGCACGAATACAATACTCCCCAGCAGGGAGCTTTTAGCTGTTTGTGGCTGTGACTAGATTTACCTGATATTCATTCATTAACTTGAATTAATAACTTAACTAAATTGATACATTTGGGTTATTGACTTCTAATGATTCAAATTTTTCAGTTTAAAGCTTTTGCTTGCCACTAAGCAAACATTTGTTGGGTGACTGAGTGGAAATTCAGACTGTAATCTAGAAGTAGGGAGTCCAGGAGACACTCCAGGCAAGTTCCACTTGGAACTCCTAGAAAGTGGTATTAATTGGTCCTATTCTCAAGAAAAATACTACTTAATTCAGCCCAGGGACAAGTAAGTCAAAGCCAGGTGACATCTCCATGTTAAAGCATTGATGAAAACTGGATAGTGTTGGACTCTTCACTAAACACTTCCAGTAAATGTTAAGCAGAAAAAACCAGGCTCATATCCTCACATGAAAAGTCTGGTATACTTGAGGTAGCCCCCTAGGTCGGGTGATTCACTTATATCACTTCTCATTAAATAACGAAAGCTATGTTAGCTATGGTAGAAGCCCAGCATCACACCATGAATCAGGGAGGCAAGGAGTGGTTGATTTTTCTCCTTCGTCATCTATTTCATAGAACCCCTTTTAGTGTATCTTGTAAACAAGGACCAAATGGGGGGAAATTTGACTCCTAGCTGAGTCCCAAGCAACATCTAACTGAACCTTATGATGAGTAAAAGATCTGTGAAACATCTGTATTAAAAGCAAGTCAGTCTCAATGGCCATCTGGAATCACAGTTTCTCATAAATTTTTGCTCATAATGTTTTTATAAATCAAAAAGACATTATCCAAGTTGATATGAAAGCAATCTCACTTGTTGGGAAGATCAGTTTACACAGTAAGAGAGTGCACTTGTATCAGAAGGGCCGTTCTTGTGCCACTGGAAGTCCCAATGAGTTAAGCAGAGAGGTAGCTCTGCTGCTGCTGCTGCTGCTGCTTTTAGTTTCTCTTCTGTGTCGAGCTAGTGTGCTTTTAAACCATCTCTTCTCAGTGCCAAAGGCCATGTCATGCTGTATATAACTCATCATGAATGGGAGAAGTGTGTAAATAGCAGGGCATTAAGCAGCTCAAGGGACTTGGAGATAGGTAGTACAGAACACTTAGGAAATGCACTCTGAGAAGAGGCTACTGGAGGGAAATGTACTACTTGTCTTCAAGTGCATGAAGGAGCATTATTGCTTCACAGCCTCTGTGAACTCTGAGCCTTTCTTGCTCCACCGCTTACCAGAGCTTCTGGTTTGCTCTTACCAGACCCCCAGGCCCTACAGGATGTGCAGCACCTGCATCTGGGTCCTCTTTCCCCCTCGCAGCCAACCACATCGCCAGCCAGGACACCCGCGTTCCCTTGACAGGCTTCCCACCACTCACACGACCCCACTCCGTGCCCCTCTACCGCGCCTCTACCTCCCAGGCTGCGCCGGTGAGCCACACCCCTCACAGAGCTGTCCCTGGGTCGGACGTTATCTCTTTCCTACCAACTATGAATGATACTTATGTTTTGGGAAACTACTCTGTTTCAAACATCATGCGAACTGCTTGTCAAAGAGCGTTGGTTTCCTTTTCAAATTAAGACACTGATGACAGAAAGAAAAAGAACCCAAACTCCTGCAGCGAGAGGAGTGAAGTATGCACCAGAACCTGGGTCTAAGAATAAAATCTGTGCTTTGAGTCCCTCCGTATACTTTATGAGTAAACCTCAGTGCCATTATTTGTAAAATCGAAGAAATGCTGTCTACCTGACTTTTACTGGCTTGACATAAAATATATTTCAGGTACGTAAGTACTTAGAGTACGGAAGTACTTTATGAACCTAAGTAAAGTATGTCCAGTACATTTTAGAGACCAATAAATATTTGTTCCTCTCTTCTGTTTGTCTTTTTTTCTATCAGTTTTGGTCCATTCTATCTCATTGCACTTGGGGAGCACTTCACAGAGATGATCTTGATTTCTTCATTGGACTATATGTAAACCAGGAATATGTCTTTAGCTGCATTTCCTCTTGTTTCCCCACAGAACCTGAAGGAGTATGAGGAAAATGATCATGGACACGTAGAAGGAACAGTTTAGAGCTGTGTTCACTCAACATGGCCTTGCCTATGCACACGAGCAGATGTACGACAGTGGAAGGGAGGAAGATGGGGCAGTAGTATTACATATCCAAGGAGCTTATCTGTCTGGTACAGCAGAACTGTATTTTTTTCAGATTTCCTTCTAGGTTTCTTGAGATTAAATCATAATGCTAAGAAAAACACAGAAGTAGTCATAAAAACAAAATGCACAACATGAAGAAAAACAAAAACAGCTAATCATGGCCACTCTTCTAGTCATATTTCATTGTTATATACCGGAACATTTGAAATCTGTCTAAGCATTTTGATTCTTAAAAATGATTACAGGCACAGGAAAGACATTAAAGTTTAAGATTTAGAAAAAATTGATGAACATCACTCAGGAATGACAGTATTTCAAGGAAAGAAGGTGCTTCTACTACACTGTTAACTTCTCTCCACTAAACTCTTTTCCTTTGTTAGTTCTTACATTTACTGTACTAGAAAGAAGTGGTAAGGCCCTGGGTAGATCAGAATTCTCTCTTCATTACTTTGAGAAGACAGAATAAAAATGGGTCAGTTCTTCAGGAAATGATGGCTACATGTATAAATAATGTAAAAATACCTATCACTGTCTTGGGGAGGACATTTATCATGTAGACAGCCTTAGACACCTAGATCTGGTCCCCCATCTAAAGCTCTCAAATTTTGAGTTGTCTCTTGGAAACTTGGTTATTATCAGTTTAAAGTCACCAGGGAACCCTGGCAATGATTTAACTTGTTTGACTTTCTTAAGCTAACAATTAACATGTAGACTATTGTTGACAAAATATTTAACTTTCCCATGCCATTTGTGTAAACAACTTTGCTAATATTCCTAAGACACTCTGGGAGGACACGCCTTTTGAAAGCTTCCCACGTCTATGCAACAGGCCTGTAAAGACAAACATTAAAATACACCTAAGACTTTTGCAGCTTTGCATTTTCAGAAGGATTTCCTGGGACTTCACAAACACTTAACTACCCCACTATCTCAGTCTTATCTTGACAGCCCTAAATTTAAAATACCAATCTCTCTATTTACAAAAAGAGCTATTTCACCATTTCAAACAGACAACTGAAAGCTGAGTATACTTTTAAGCCCTGGAAAAACCGGTATTAGTATTCATTGTTTAGTAGTTCATTTTTAGTAATACTAGTAGTGAGATCTTGCATTTCTGCAGTGCTTTAATTTTTCCAATTTTTTTCTTGTTCAGAAACACATTCACTTTGTTTACCCACCAACCCAGGGCAGCACTGTAGCTCTCTTCGTTGTACAGATGACTTGTCCTCGGTCACCTGGCTGGTTAGTGATCAAGCAAGCACAAAACCAGGAGACACAAGCTCCTTGTCAGATCTGCTTTCTTTCTTCACACTCTACTAGAGAAAAGATCATCAGAAGCCAGAGATGACCAGGAACCACTTCTCTACTCATCGCAAAACACAATCTATGCAAAAAGAAAAGCATTCTTAGGCATGGGGAAAGATTAACAATGTACCATGGAGGCTGTAAGTTTGCTGTTTCAGGGACCAGCGATTATTTAGTTTCACAGTTCATTCAAAGATTCAAACATACTTCACCAGAGAATGATTTAGTGTGGTCACAAATTCAGGTCTGCTCAAAGCTCTACAATCTCTAAGCCTCTCAAAGGCCATGTTCCTCCAGCCTCTGCAGCAGTGGGGCTTCCCCCTGAACTTGCACTTGAGCTAAATGAAGAAACTGGCTGAGCAAGGGCTGCAGAGTCAGGCTTTCAATGTGGACAGAATTAGAACTGGCCTAGAGGTTATTTTTGCATTGTTCTTGAAACTTAGGCTATTGAAAAGATTCAGACACAGTGTATTCTGTGCAGTAGAACACTCCTCAAAGTAAAGGTAATCCCTCCTGAGCAGAAGTTGTCCTTTCTCCTTTTAACCTCTAGAATCTCCTTCATTCAGCAAATATCAACCACTATTCACAAGTATTATACTAGAAGGCACATGACACAGAGCATTTTGTGTGAAGACACAGCACATATGTGATTTTAGATGATCAATATTCTTTCCTTTTCTCCAAAGGACAGGTATGGGTACTTATGGCATACAAATTAACTATGAAAGTGATGCATTCAGCATATGCAGACCACATAAATCTAGTCATGGACACAGCAGCAGTAAAACTGGGAAAGATCTCCGAAGCCTTGTCTGAGCAAAGGCCCTTTTATATGAGCAGTGCCTCCGCAGACGAGAGCAGCCTAGTAAAATGAGTCCTGGCAGGGCAAGGGGTGTGGTGAATCACTCCCAGATGCCCAGCCTCCCTTTGGACACAATGTTATCAGGTTCACACAGCACTGACATCACCACTTCTGAGAACCATACCAAGCAACAAAGAGCCAAATTTCAAAGCCAGGATGGAGAAGGAATTTCCAATAACCAAACGGGGTCAGTCCATCCTTGCAACCTTATACATTTGTAGTGAGGGGCAACTGTTAGAAACAATTTCTTCTACATCATATCAAGCCTGCCCATCTCATCACTACACTCAGGGAGCTTTTCCAAAGGAGCGTAGGGGCATTTCAGGAGGTGGTTGGCAGGCAGAAGAGAGAAAAGAGATTCCCTCTGAGACCAGGGGTGGCAGAGCAGACACCTCTTGGCTTCTGTCTTTACCTGTATTTGGTGGAGCAAGGCCAGATAGTGTCTTCTCACCTCCCTGACAGCAGGGAGTCACTACTGTAAAGTCAGCACACCCACTGGAGCCGGCTTCATCTCTCACTCCGAACACTCCAGACAAGCAGAGAGCTTCATCCTGCTTCCACAATGAACTAAAGAAACAGTCCGGAAAACAGGCCCCCAGGTGGACATACCACTTTTCCGGCGGAGGCTGGGATATGAAGGCCCTAGGAGAAGTTCACACTGTAGCCCCTTCAGAATCCCTCCAGCCTTGGCGCCCAGGTCAGAGACCATCGCTCCCTGCTCAGGGCTGGGCCGGGTGCCTTTTCCTCAGTCTCATCCATAGAGACACTCACCAGGAGACTGAGACACACAAAGCTGTATTATTGGGAGACTTGCAGACATTATGAATTACTGGGGGACAATCAAGGCATTAAGCGACTTTTGGCTGCAGATGCTGGTGACACACAAATGCATACACATTCCAGCAATTCTTTATCCTCTTCCTTCTCTCTTTTACAAAACAAACTCCAACTGCTCTGCTAGGGAATTCCAAGGAGAAGCGGGATGGAGCAGGTGGTAGAGAAAAGAAATTAGGCCTTGAACCTCCACCATAACCGCACAGCGTAATTTACACATTCAAGGGTACAACCCTGAACGGTGGGGAGTTTAACTCCGGGAAGTTGTTTTTCACTTGGAGCTAGGTTCGGGGACTTGCTCTTCCAAGCATCCTGAGCCAAATGTGTGCGTAGCTCGGGAGAAGAGCAGCAGCCTGTTCCTCCCACAAATGTTACCCTCACTGACCCAAGGCAGGGGTGAGGGAGTGGGGGCAGAGGACACATCCTAGGGCTGGGGGATGCTCAGAGCCTACTTCCAGGGCCTTTTGGAGGAGGAGTTTGACAGTACCATCTTCTCCTTTGGGCTTTCTGAGTACTCTGGGGCTTTCATGACCATTTCCTGTTTGTCTTTCATGCGGGGTGGCTCGGGGAAACACAACTATCATGAAAACAAACTCAGAACTTCAGGAGCCCCTCGGAATGTAGAGGAAAAGCCTACAGACCACGGGGAAGGGTTGCAAGCTTCTGCACACGGGCCACTGACCCGGCAGCTTGGAAGAAGCTAGCGGACACCAGACGAACAGTCACCTGACCAGGACTGGCACAAGAAGCAGTGATTCAATGGATACTCCCTCTGGGTGGGGCATGTCTGTGCTTCTGAGAAAGCACTTCCAGTCAGAGACTTAATCACAACTTTTGGGTTTGATAGGCTGTGGCCGGCGGTGGTGGAAGACAAAGTACTTCCTAGGATGATGTCTGAATCGCTAGCCTTGGTGCCTGCCCCTTTTCACGGAGGCTCGGAGTTAGTCATCCCCTCACCACTGGCCGCAGGCTAGTGAAGCAGCTGGATGGGGCTGGAAATCAGGCAGCAGGCACCTTCATACGTACTCTCTCCATCGCCTCTCCGGGATATTTCCCCCATCTTTTGAGTGAGGAGACACTAGGCTTTCAGTCTGTGGTTATGCTCTCTTAACCCCAGGAGAAGGGGCACTTCAGAGGGGCTGGGACATGGGTGGGGGCAAAGGCTTTGGGAAAGGTCAGGTGAGCGGATAAATGCTTTCTGGTTGAAGCACGGGCCTCCTCAGACCTGCCTCGTCAAAGTGAGAGGGTACTTGGGAGTGGGCCTTCCTAGCCTCTTCCTTTACAAGGTGTGGACTTGCCTGAGAACTTCTGGAAACCCCAGCGTTTTTATCAATTAAGGAATACCACGCATGTGCCCCAGTGCATTCAATGAGTAAGAGAACAAACCCACACGGACAGCACGTCCAGTGGCCCCGGGGTAGTCGGGGACATCTAGGCCTTCTGGCCACCATCCTTCTTCGTTAGACCCAGACAGCCTCTGACTTCAGAAAAGGCCGCGCCACCACAGCCAGAGTCACGACAAAACCATGTGCCTTACCGCGATCAGGGCTGAGTTCCGCTGGTCCCCCGGAGTTGACGCTGGCGGCTGCTGCTCTCCGTTTATCCCGCCGCCGCCACCGTTATTGCTACCGCTCAGCAGCTGCTGCTGGCGGTGGTGGTGGTAGTCTGGAGGGGGCGGCGGGGCTGCTGCTGCTGCCGCTTGGGAGGCCGTGGCGGGGGCGGCAGCGGGCGCGGGGGGCGCGGCGGCGGGGGCAGCGGGGCCGGCCTTGGCGTGTTTGCCAGCCTTCCTCGCCCCCTGGCCGTGCTGTACAAGGCTCAGGAGCTGCAAGGTGCTCTCCCTTTCGCGGTCCGAGCTCTCGGCCCGACCGCGCTCGTAGCGTCCTTCGCAGCTCAGGTGGTGCTGGCGGCAGACGGCAATCCGAGCCCTGAGGCGCTCCACGATAGCGCTGTGCACCCTCGGGGTGACGGAGCCCCCTCCGAGGAGCCCCGCCCCGGAGGCTGCCCCCAGGCCTCCCGCCGAGGCCTGCGGGGGCGCTGTGTCCCCCATCCTACTGGACGACGACCGCCGCCTCCGGGATGCCGCGCTGGGGAGAGGCTGCTGCTGGCTCCGGCGGGCGGATCTGCCTTTGACAATGTGACTGGGTGTTCAGGGCCGCCTGAATAGAGGTCCTCGGAGGCTGAGGGAGCCGGCGGAAGGGGTGGGGGCGGGGTGAGCTGGACAAGGGGAGGCAGCCACCGAGTGCGGGGCCTAAGTGGCAAAGAGCGCTGATCAACTTAGTCTAATTGCATTTGACAGCTCCGGGGAAGTTGGGCAGAGTTGGTGGATTTCCCCCGCAACAAGCCGACGAGAGCCTCTAGGCACCTTGTAAACACATGATGAGGGGCTGGTTCAAGAATCCAGGGGCGGCCAAGCAAGAACACAAACACGGCAAAGGAACGGAGAGGGGTGAGAACGAAGAGCTGCACCCCCGCCCGCTTATCTCGGAAGAGTCTTTGTGGGGACGTTTCTGCAGAGAAACATTCCCACACGGTCTGCGTAGCCAGCAGCCTTTACTTTTCCTCGGGTTAGAAAAGAAAAAAAAAGCAAAACAAAACCAAAAAAAGCCAGTGCTGTTTCAGAGCGTCTGGGAAGTCAGGGTCACACTGAACGGGAAGCAAGGGTGCCTGTCTTCGGCCGCGCTCGCCCTCCGCGCGCCGGCCCGCGTCGTCCCGGGTGCGGGGGAGGCTGTCCCCGCCCGGAGTCCGCTTTCCCGTCGCGAACGGTGTCAGCAGCCGGGCTTGGCCGCGCTCTCCCCGCGACTCGCGCCGGCGCCGGCGAGCGATGCGGACTCTGCTCCGCGCCCGGCGCCTCCGCGCCCCGCTCGCGGCCTGCCCGCGCCCCCGCTCCTCCTCGCGCGCCCGGGCGGACCGCCGCCGCCTCCTGGGCCGCCGCGCAGACTTACAAACTTCCAGCGGCGCGCGCTCCGCTCCGGCCACTTTCGCCCGCCCGCGCGCCCCGCCCGGCCGGCCCGGGCTCGGACCCGCGGCAGCGCGGGCTCCCGCTCCCGTGCGGCTCCGCCTCGCGGCCGGCGGCCGGCTCACGGCGGGGCACAGGCGCGCATTGTGCCGGGGCGCGGCGAGCGGGAGAGCGCGGGCAGGGCCGGGCTCCCGGCGAGGGCTGGGCGCTGCCCGCGCGGCGCGGCCCGGAAGGGCGCAGGGGCCTCCCAGCGGCCGCACGCGCAAGTCCCGGCGGCGGGGAAGCGCGGGGAAACCCCCGGGACTGCGCGGCGTCCCGCGGGCGCGGCAGGCTGAAGAAATCCCCAGGCCGGAGTGCGCTTTCCCTCCCAGCCCGCACTACGCCCCACCCCCTGGGATCGTTTTCCGCTGCAGCGCGCTGCGAAAGGCACGCGGGGCGCCGCGGGCAGAGCTGCGGGGCGAGGGGACGCGCGTCCGCGCGGGAGGGCGCCGCGGTGTGCGGGGCTGGGCGCGGGAGGCCGTGTCTGCGCTCTGCGCGCCCGGGTCGGTCAGCGGCGGTGTCGTGAGCGAGCCGGCCGCCGGGATCCAGCAACACCCGACGTGGAAGAGAAGACTTTCCTTCGAAAATCCCACTTGGCCCACGACGAACAGAGGTGTGACTTACCCGCAGTTCTCTGGTTCACGCGCACAGTGCAGCGAAAATCTGTGTGCGCCAGGCGAGCTCCAAGTTGAGCAGCGCGAGCTGAGCGGATCTCTTCCAAGGAACCTGGTCCCCTCTTCACATGACCCTGTCTTTGAAGTGTCAAGCTAGTGTATTCCGCTGGTCATCGCGAATTGCGGAGGGTGGTACTGGAGTGTCTAGCCCTGGTGTGAGCACAGTGTCGGAAGACAGGTTTGGCCGCCTCATCTGTCACTCATTTGGACGTGTGGTCTCCGGCACTGGGGCTTCATTCACCTAAACCAACTCTGGCCTTTCAGTAACATGATCCTGCTTCCACTGAACTAGGGAAAGAAACGAAGGGGCAAAACCATGCAAGCATTTCGGGAGCGGACTTAGTCACAGTTCCCACGGGCCGGCCTACTGTAATACAGGTCGTTTTCACAAATTCTGGAATGTTGGAGTGGAAATGGGGACGGGGACGTGCCATAGAACACAGTTCGCCATCCCTGAGTCAAAAGGCCCCAAGTGTGTCAGACTGTGAGGCTCTTCAGCTTTTGGACCATTTGCCCAGACTACCAGTTTTTGTCACCCACCACGCCGGTACTCAAACGTTCTGAATATTAGAACACTGCAGATTCTGTACTTTTGGATTAGGAATAATCAGCCTGTGCAGCTTTTTCAGGATTAGGGATTGAACACAAACATATCGCGTGGAGCTACGTCCCAACCTCTTTTTATTTTTTGAGATAAGTTCTTGCCGAGTCGCTACATTGCCCATGCGGTGCTCAAACTTGCAATCCTTCTGTCTCAGCCTCAACTTTTACACTTTTCTTTGAAATACACTCTCTGCCCCCTTTAAGTTCATTACTTGTATGAAGAAAGGTAGAAATACACCTGTTAAGTAAACAAAATTTGGAGAATGCTGTGATAAAGTGTTACTTAAAAGTAAGGAGTTTTGAGTATTTCATATTTGATTTTTAAGAAGTTGTATTCAATAGATAGTATTTTCTTTCGACTACTAGGGTATTTTACATTTAGCAATCATACTAATAAAATAAAAAATATATTTGTGAAGTGAACTGTTCAGTTTATAGCTCTGCAATACAGCATTTGATTAATAACATGAAGTCTGTTACTCCTATATACATTATCAAAGTAAATGACTTAAATTTATTTTATCAAAATGACATACTGCTACACAAAGTTGGATGCACTTACGGGGTGTTATGTGGTTAAGCACATAAACATTGTGACAAATTTTGATTTCTGTGCTAGACAATGGGCATATCTTACATGCTTAGGAGGCAGGAATTTGCAAAGATTTTCGTATCACGGCCCGGCGGTGCGGAGGACGGAGGGCCGCTGCGGAACGCCCTTCAGACATGCCAGTCTTGCACACCTCAGCCCTTTCAGGTTGGCATTATCGTCATCACTAGCGTCCTTATTTCTGTTCACATCATATAGTGCTTAATTTTTACGTCACTAGGCCGAGCACAGCACATACGTGATTGCCCTTAATCCACAGTTTGAAGAGATGGGTATTGTGGATCCCATCCATGAGAACATTAGGCTTATCGAAATTAAACTGCGTGTGTTCCAGTTCATACTACTAAGAAGAATCAGACAAGGTCTTCCAGCTCCGAGTCACTTCAAACTATAGTCGCTGCCACTAGGCTCACCGCCTTGTGAGAGCTCCATGAAAGGAACAGGAGCCACACCAAACCATCCCACAAGTGGCTAGTGCACAATCACCATCCTCAGCCCACACCCTGGTGTCTGAGCGAGCCCTCAGTACCCCGGAGGAACGGGCAGTGGCTGGCATTACTCACCCGAATGAGGGAGGGGACAACTTAAGCAAGGCCTTCTGGTCAGTTCATCCAACTGCCTGTGAAATACACATGTCCTCTTTTCTCGTCTTAGGCTTTGCTTCCTCCCATAACCCTAATGCTTCTGCATAGCTCCATGAATTTTAAGCATAGCTGCTACTTTTCTATCTTCGTCATCTGTTACACACAGCTCCCTAACACTGAAGTCACACTACCGCAACAAATGCCCAGAGCTAAAAAATTCAGTCACATAAGCTTTGTAAAATTACAACTATGTTTTAGTGTGATCAATGATCTCAAAGATGGTAGTGAAACCATACAATACCTGTAAAGGTTAATACTATTTTCCAACCTTTCCATTCTCTTACAAATTACTGATGACCTCATGCATACTTTTACTTCTTAGCAGCCTCGGTCACTCTCCTGGTGTTACCAGAGTTCTACACGCCTCTTGCATCTTTGCAATAGCCACTGAAGTAGTACGCTTGGTTGCAATAATAATGTTGTTCTGACATCAGAACTCTAAGCATTCAGTTTTCAACAATCACTGTTCTAATTACAAGTGTGTCAAACCAACATGTTTGACCTAGGAACCGGACCAGCTACAACCCCAAGTCTCTGGAATCATTAATGCCTTACTCTCACAAACTGATTGTCATTAAAATACTAAGTACATTTCAAAAAATTTCCAACTGAAACGCTGCCTCTCCAGCTCTCTCAAGCTTGTCCGCAGTGTCACAGAAGTGAGAACTCGTACCATGATCAGCACATAGAATTCGCTTTCATTTTATTTGTCACGTCTGCCAACAATGAATGCGTTCACTGTGGGAGCGGAAACATGCGACCTTCTTACAAATCACTTGGGATCCTTCACCCTTCCACCCCAACCACCAGTCCGCTTCTAAGTCTGCTTTGCTTCTTTTGGGGCGCTGTTCCTTCATCTTCACCATGTAACTATGGCTTCATTTCTATTCTCTGCAATTCAGTTAAACAGTACTTCTTTTTGTGTCAGAGAAATATGAATAAGAGCTATGTGCTGCAAGTTTTACTTCACACTTTTGAAAAATGTATGCATTCCTCATTAAACGTGAACATTCTCACCATCTGTGAGTTTTTTCCTACCCAGTTTAAAAAAATAATTGCAGGAAATAAACTGAGGAAAGATTAACAAATGTCCACTTAAGGACTTCAGTAAGAGTAGCTTCTCGTATGTACAGAAGAAGCACTGAGGTTTATACCATGAATCACATAACAGAAGCCAAGTTCAACCAACACTTCCAGTAATAACGTTTCTAAACTTTCACAGCAGAACATATTCTACTAGAATACTACTTTTAAGAATGAATGATACAGAATACACAGAGCCCATTTGTTCACTTGGTAACACTTTATTAGGGCAAATTTTAGATGTGCAAAGCAAAGCAGGTACCAAAACATAATTTTAAAATGTTTGAAGGTTCGGTTTGCCTCTTAGATCTTCAGAACCTAACATATACAGATACAGTAAAAGTTATGAATAAAAAAGAACACATGTCAATCACTAATATATAGTAACAAGTAAACAGAAAAAGAAAGAACATTATAAATTATGAAATACATAGCATGAAATTTTTCTTGAATGTGAGGGTTGAACGACTAGAGACTTGAAATCTATTTGCAAGGGAAATTTCAGGAAAGGAATAAAGCACTCCTCTTCAACTCAGAAGACATAAACCAAGTCTGATTCTGAGACATGCGGGTTGAGCTCAAGGGTAATTGGAGTTTCCTCTGTGGCCACTGATCTAGATGATAGTAATCAAACATGCATTAGTGAAGATCTTTAATACTGCCAGAGGTAATAAACAAACCTGGACAGAAATTAGGTAATAAATACATATAGATGTTCTTCAAATATATTTTAAAAATATGTTTTTAATAAAATTATAGAAATGAATAGGTCATTCACTTGATAATCATTTATTAAAGACTGATAACTTCAGTCTTTATAGACTTAAAAACTGTTAAACTTATACCTTTCCTGTATGTCAAATAAAAGTTTTTTAGACTATAGAGTGCCGTTTCATAGGAATATAGAGGAACACAGGTTTTAAACAAGATATTTTTCCATGAGTATACATAAAAATATATAAAAATATGACACATGATACAGAGAAACAAGACTCATTCATGATCTTCGCCTTTACAGGAATTTATAAAATCTTCTCTGAAGGAAATGTGCTACAATTCAAACTTCTCTCCTTGAAAGTAATCCGCAAAATTGAGATATTCTTGAAGTTGACCATATTTCTGCACATACAATAGAAAAGCTCGTTATTTTACTCACGGCAGTGAAGCTTGACTTTCTCAACCTACACCCACAAACAGGAATAAGTTCTTTTCATGGTAATTGTGAACAAAAATTATTTTATGATAAGTAGGAACTCAATTTTAAGTATTTCAAACTCAAAGAAGCTTACAATTTATAATTTTCCTGCTATTATACTTAAAGAGTACAAATGTAGTAACTTCAATAACTTTTTCAACAAAATTTGTGAAACATGTATCAAATACTCCCCTAATAACTGCTTAGGTTCAGAAATTCTAAAAGGTAACTCTTTCCCTGTCCCTAAGGAGAATAATGTTCCACAGTTCCACACCCACGACAGTCAGTAATAGGCCCACAAAGAAGCACAGACACTGTAGTGAGGGTTCAGCGCACCAGTCATGCCTGGTTGGTTGAGGTGAACATTTTTAGCAGAAAATAGGTTAAGGGCGAAAGTTTTCTGTAAGAGCTAAGTGTTCACTCAACAGTGACGTGACAAGGAAATATGGGATACAGTCCAAAGGTTTTTGAGAGAGAATGAATATGAATAAATTGAACCAAAGAGATTGAGATCAAGCATGAAAGGAACAAAATGGTAGGTTAAGGCGCTCGAAAATAATCTGACAGGAGATAGGATGCTGCAGAGGGCTCGGGAGCAGGGGACTGACCCGATCTGAAGAAAACTGGCAAAGCAGCAGTTCTAGTTTTGGCAACTAGTTCTTAACATATGGTAAGACTCTAGGGCACAAGGGCCCATCCCTGAGTGCCAGGAGGCAGAGGGTGGAGAACACGCTAGAACAAGAGAGGCGTCAGGGAGGACGGCAGAGCAGCAGTAGGGCCTCCACTTCAGAGGCCTCTGTGGGCGGGAAAGACACACGGGCTCCGCTGGGGCCCGTCAAGTGCAATACGGCGCCTCCCGCTGAGGAGACTCAACGATGTGATGGCTTCTGCACGCTGTTTATAAGCTCTAGGGGTCTCCCCCCAAGGATAGGCGGGAGAAAAGCGTGCTAAGTTTGGCTTTTGTGCTGATACACACCTACGTAAGGAATGTAAGAAATGTACTTCCCTTCTAGTCAAGGCTGTGAAACACTTTCACATTATGTTCTAAGATGTCTGATGGCCTCACCTTCTTAGGAAAGAAGGGAGAAAAGAACAAGAGTAGAAATAACCTAAACTTAGGGTTTTCTTGGTCAAGTACTTAGGTTTCATCAGATACAAGTGAAGTATTTTAGGATTAAAAACCTATAAAGACTTGGTTGTTTTTATATTATTTTGCTGTGTTATTTCTAAAATTTGTTTCAGAAAGTTAAACTATCTCAGTTATGCTTTAAAAAGGAAGTTAAATGTCCCCTTGCTTTTACGACAATAGCAAACAGTAATCACTTTCTAATTGCTAGGTCGTACATCAAATATTTGAAATGTGTTCTTATTTAATCTCCACAACCAAATCCCTAAATTTTATTATTTAGTTCCTAGTTTACAAATGAAGAAACTTGGGCTTAGAGAAGCAACCTGCCTCTGAATTCTGCTGGACAGTGGTGGAGTAAATACTCAAAACCATTATAGGACACTATTTCTCAGTCATAAAGGATGAAGCTGGGGTACCAGTTTTGATGAGCAAGAACATCCAAAGGGAAGGTGCATCAGGGAGAGCCAGTTAGCAGCATTCTGCCATCTTCTACAACACATGATAGTTTCCATGGTTTCTCTCCACTGAAGAATTGGAGGTAAGTCTTACTTTAAAAATGCAAATTACCTTCTTCCTGTACGAATTACCCTCTTACTGGACCAGGCGGGCCCACTGATGAAAACAGCTGGAACTCTGGGAATGGTGTCAGAACGCAAAAGGAGCTTGCAGTCTTCTACTCAGAAGCAGCGGACGACCCCAAGAGAGGGGCGGCTTTGGCAGCAGAGTGTCCAGAAGCTGAAACGCTCAAGGCAGAACCTTGGGCAATAGTTCCTTCTAGCAGGCCTGATCTTTCATGTGCTTATGAATCACTACTTTAATGCTCTCAAGGATGCTCTCTCCCTAGGTCTGGGGTGAGGCCAGGGATTACACACTTCTCACAAATTGAGGTGATTCTGACATCGCAGTTACAGGCAATGCTTTGAGAAACATCAGTTTAAGATTTGAAAAAGAAAGAAAAGGAAAACGGTTAAGAGGTGGGAAGGGAGAGACAAAAGGAATGGGAAGGGTTCAAGGAAAGGAACAGATATCTAATAAAAATTTAAAGCTTTATTTAGTAATATTTACGCCATACATTCAAAATTCCAAACTGACACGCGACGCTCCTGTTGATATAATGTCTAACTTCCTAGCGTCCTTATGTCCATCTGCCAACTCAACAACCTGTCCACTGCCCAGGGAGCCCCAGCACCACATACACTTGCTTCTTGTTAGAAGAGTGAGGATTTTGCCAGGGACATATTACAGTATTTTAGAATGAGATATACATTATATTTATATTTTGGTTTTATAACAATTTTCCTATCATTTGTTCTTCTTATATTTGAGTTGCTTTTATTTTACTTAACATCATTAGATTAAAAACAGACAACCACAGCTGGCCTGTTTTGAGGAAGAATGAGAGCCACGCCGTCAAACCATCAGGCCTCTGGGGAGCCTCAGACAGCCTCGAGTGACACAAGAAAACAAGTGGGTGAGAGATGCAATTCGGGAGCGAAAGATGGGGACAAATAGTTTGTGTAGGGCAGAGGAAGGGTCTGGAGTTCTTGGGAGGTGAGGGCAGAAAGTCACGGAGATGGGCATTGAGGTAGCACTGAGCCCGGTCACTACAGGCTCAGGGTGACTGTGGCCAAGCAGACGCACACGACAGAACGCAGGCAGCGCTGTCACTCAAGGACACAGGTGACTTAGTCCTTTGTGTCACCCAAGGCACAAACACAGGACAGATAAGAATGCGGATGCAAACGAGAGCATAACTGGCAAATAGGGAATTTCACCATAGCACAGCAGCGCACACAGGTTTGTGAAAGTCCTGAGAAAACCTACAGACAAGTATTTTTAATGAGGGAAAACTCCAAAAGAAAATGAAGCTCTTAGGCTTCATAATTTGGGAATGATTTTTTTGCAAGAAGTTTAATGCTTCCTATATGTGTTCTTACATAATGCATAATACAGCACAGTGACTCGTCTAGATTCACACATATAAATGTGGAACACCAACAGGTTTTGCAGCTCAACTAGATGGCTGGGAACACTAAGGTCATCAGTGAAAGCACTAAGGGACCTCATGTCTGGGAAAAGGAACACTGAGGTTACTGGATAATGAAGGCTCTTCCCTAAGCCAGACAGAAAAGCGAAAGTTGGCTGGGGACGGGGAGAGCGTTTGGAGTGGAAGTAGAAGTAAAGCAAAGATAAAAAAGCTAAGTAAGTACCCTGAGAGAAAGAGGACTGAGGCATCAGGCTGCAGGGCGGGCACGGCCCCCGGGCGCGGTGTGAGGCGGGAGAACACTGTCCAAGCGGAAACCCATGCTGAAGTCATTCTTTGGGCTGGGAGACTGCCCCTGAACATGTCCTGAGAAATTCTTTTCATTCTCTGTCGCCTTCCCTCTGGTCATGAGTTTATTTGCTTAATTTCCCTACAACAGAACTCAGGTAATGGGTCTCAAGTCAGGCTCTTTTCTTTTTTTTCTCTTTTTGTAGTAGTGGGGATTGAATCAAGGTCCTTCACACTGAGCTGTATTCGAAGTCCTTTTTATATAAATTTTGAGACAGAGTCTCTCTAAATTACTGATTTGCCTAGGCTGCGTTCCAACTTGAGACCCTCTTGTGTTGGCCTCCCAGAGTACTTGGGAAGAAGTGTGTCTCTTATACATCCATGTAACTAGACTTGTTTTAAAAGCCTGCAATCATATTATTGTCCTTCCATGTACCATAAACAAAACTAAAAGCTCTGCGAGCAGACCAGAGCTTATGAGCTGCCAGCAGATCACTCTTCAAAACCTCCACTTTATCCCTGATAGCAAATTTAGTGATCAACTGGATATGGGGGAATCAAAACCAGTGCCATGGCCCGAACTCCTGTACTCCCCTCAGTCTTTAGTTACTGTGCTCACTGCTCAGGCCCATGTCCTCAAGAAGAGGATGTGGGCGGTATTGGGATTCTTCCCTCTGACTTGCACCAAGTGCTTCTTCAGACTCCGGCCACAAGAACTGTTCTAAAGAATAGGAAGCAGACAAGCAGAGCTAGTCCTACACTTTATCAAAGAAAATAAAGGGACTTAATGTATATGTAAGGAGTACACATGCAGAAACAAAAGGACAGAGGTCCTCACTAAGGGCCACCATCACTGCTCACTGAAATGTACCTGATGAGCAGAGTGAACCCTTGGAGCATCAGGGATCTACTCAGGGTGGGAGGATGATTAGTAGGAAAGGAATGGCTGGAAGAGAAAATATAACAAACAGGCACACATCGCTGTCTTCTGATCATTTGTACCTTCTTGCTGGTCATAACCAGGCTCCAGAGTCCCTAGAGTGGGGTGGTTCTTCTTTCACTTACCTCTTTAATCCAGCCCCTTGATTTCAACTGACTGAAAATTCTTTCCACTGTTTCCTTAACCTGTTCATCCTCAACTTCTTCCGTCTTTGCAATAGAGCAACATTCCTGGTACAGTTTGAATTTAAAATGTTTCAGTTTGTGGTAAATTCTGGTTCGATCAGCACAGATTCTGCCAACAGTAAACACCTAAACCAAGAAATAAACAATAATGGCACATATGAAGTGTATAAACATTTCAGATTTTAGTAGAATCTAGCAATTGAATTAGTAAGTTTATTTTAAATGTTTACACAATGGTTCCATTGTCTTCTCTTATATAATCCACAAAGACTGACTACCTCCTATGCTTCCGGGACTGGGCTGGGCGCTGGAGACAGACAAGGGACAGGCTTGCTGTCTTCAATAGGGATTTACAGCTTTGAGATTATAAAACAATGTGGCAAATGCAACATATAAGCTACTATCAAAGGCTACTGAGAAAGGCTATTTAATCCAATTTAGAGAGAAGGAAGCTCCCCAAGTCTGCAATGCGTGAACTCAATGTTCAAGACACAAGGTTAGCCAAGCATGGGAAGGAAAGAGAAACAGTTTGTAAAGCAGAAAGATGGACACATACTAAAACAAGAGAAAGCTGTACACTGCATGTGCAGACTTGATAATGTTCAACAGATGAGCCAAGATCATGTTGCCAAAATCAGTTTAAGTCATGGCATGATGACTGGCAACAGGGTTGAGGCATTTTCTTGTGAAGATGGTATTTTGGACAGCTTATAACCTTTCTTATGATTCCCCAAAGTGGAGGAAAAGCATGTTCAGATTTCTGTTCAAGTGTCTCTGAAAATCTTTCTGCTTTTCAGATCATTAGAATAAAGTATTATCATTTTCTTGTTTCTTATATTAGCTTTTCCACTTCAACATTATCACTAAACCAGTCCTGGTAATAAAAAGCGTAACGTAACTCAGTAGTCCATCTCCCTTAGAAAAAGGAGACACCAGGAGCAGTGCCTTTTAGGGGTTACTGGTATGTTTCTTTCTGCCACTGAAGTCAAACGTGTGAGACGTCTTTTATAGTGTTCTAGATAAAATGCAGTGAAACAAATACAGCTAAATATTGCACTTTGTAGCTCTATAATATTGTAATATTTATTTCCACAGAATAAGAGAAATTTATCTGCACAGAAATTTTAAGTTGGAATAAAAGAATTATTTAAAATTCTTCATTTTTCCTCTATGAAACAAAAGTAACATTTAAAAGTATCTTTTCATTTTTAATTTCTATCCTCTTAGCATCCACTTGCCTTTATAAAAGTGGTAACTCCCGATTTATCTTTAGAATATTCACACTATTTTTCCCTGAACACGGTCACATGTGTCATGGAAAGGCCTAATTCTATATGGAAGAACCCTAGTGTTGTGAGGTTTCATAGGAAACAGCAGATACACACACAGAGCTTACACTGAAGTTTTTATTTGTATAAAGTAGGGAAACAGGCAAAACTAATCTATGTTTAGAACAATTTCCTTACATGTTCAGAAATGTACTCAGAGCTACTTCTACTTATCTTGTTACATCTCCACACAATGAGGAAACCTGTGTAACGAAAGAGAGCATGAGAAAGACTACCTGCTGCCTGAGTGCTAAGAAAGCAGGTAAGCAGGGTGAGGGACGATTGCTGATCTATGCAGGACTAGCACAGTCCCAGGCCAACCTGAGGACAACTGAGTCCCTTGTTTTCAGTGTGAACCAAGTGAGCCCATATATCCAAACATGTAAAGAGGATGATAAAGTGCAAAACAGTAGAGTCTGATTTGTCATTTATTAGATACATCATGGAAATGTGTGAATTCATACGCGATAACAAACCACGGCAAGGACGAGAGCATGCACGTGTATTATGGAGACATGGTGACACACAGCTCACCGCGGGAACTTTCCGAGTTACCTCTGTGGGCTCTCATTTATTTGCTTTGTTATTTGTATCCACCAGTGCATGTCTGGGGTACGTAACTGTTACACCCACCGCGGGGGCTCTGCACCTGCACACAGCACACTTCAGCTCGCTCTGTGTCCCCTCCCCCTTCTCCCTCCCACTCCCCTCCATCTCCTGCTTACGAAAGATCTGTGTCCCTGTTTCCTAGCCCCATCCTTCAATTTGCTCCTCATTTATTATACTTTGGGCTTCTCACGTAAGAGAAAGCATGTGGTATTTAAGCTTGTCCCGTGTATTTGACTTAAAATTATACTCTCAAGGGACAGCCATCTCATTTAATATACAGAGAAGCCAGTTCCTTATGGAAGTAAACATATAGAGCACAAACAGAAAAGGATTCTCAAGGAAAGAGAAGGATGGAAAAGTTTGTTTTCTGTTTCTAAGTTTGAAGAAACAGTGCAATAGATTGACCACGGGATTCCATCTCCTCTGGATCTGTTTTCTTTTTAATGTGGACACATCAACATTGCCACTTGCCTCAAAATTACTACTGCTTCCCTGAGATCTTAAGCATCTTAAGGAGTCCAGACAGACTCTGCAAAACAAGCAACTCAAGCTTTTGTTTGAGTTCTCTCACCCACCTTCAAGCTTCACCTCCCTCTCTGCTCCAGGGAAGTTCCCTGTCCTCTGTGTTCTCAGGGTTCACCTCAATCTGATGGTCCAGGGCGTCTCATTTCAGTGCCCTCCCCAGCACGACTCTAACTATTCTAATTATTCCTATTAACTGCATTTTCCATCAAAACATACATTTAAGGAAGCTTATCTCTGGTAACTGAAGGAAGTTTTACTGTTAAACAAACTCACTGTTATGTAAATTCAAGTATTATGTGCACCTTTAAAAAGAACCTGATCCCAGAGTCTCATGTTTGTGTTACTACAAGCAGCACCACAAAATGGAGAGTTATGTTTCAGAATTTGAGGGCAGGTGTGGAGCTGGGTGTAGTCTTTTTCATGCCCTAGATTATAAATACGTTTGTTTCTATTTCTTTACATATGTACACTGACACTGTACTTCAATAGACCATATTAAGTTTTAGTAAGTGATTCTTCATTTTAAAGAGAAGTTTTCTAAAAAATATCACTGAAGTTCAATTTCACTTGCTTAACATCTACAACAATGAGGTTAAGGTTTGCACGTATTTGGACACACAATCCAAATGTTTACAAAGAAATGTACACGCTGCTTATTTCACATTCATCTAGCATTATTTAACATTATACTTTATCACTGATTTAAAAATACTTTGCTATTTTACAAGCTTTCAACCTTCATCTTAAGGTAGTTTTATTTATATGCGTTTGAAGAGAATATGTGTTTTTCCATACATTTAATGTTTTTTTCCGTTGTGTTATGGCTATGCTGACACTCTTTATTTTATGTGATCTGTTTTATTTTTCTAGGTGATTAACTATCTATGTAATTTTTTGTAGTACAGAGGATTGAACCCAGGGCCTCTGTATACTGTGCTACATCCCCAGCGACTTCCCCCGTCCTTCTGAGAAGGCTCGCTAGGTTGCCCAGGTGGGACTAGAACTTATGATTACCCTGCTTTAGCCTTCTTCAGAGCTGGAATTTGAAGTGTGGGCCAACACACCTGGCTTATACAGAACCATTCTTCCCTGACAGGAACGCCAAAGCTCTGGAAATGGTCTTCTAACTACTCTTTCCTCTCCTGGATGAGTTACTTATAGTAAAGACTGCAAAGGTCAAGCAATATATTGGATCTCCCTAATTGTACACAGTCTTTTAAAGTATTAAATCGTTTTTGCTAGGGCTCTAGGGGTCTTATCCTATACGTCACAGATGAGTATATGTAAACAATGGTGAAACTGTTGAGAAAAATGCTTTCATAGTAACTTGGGAAACAAAACACTAAAGCCCAGTTCTGAATTCATCACACAAACATAAGCTTTTTAAGTGATTCTTGCAATCTGTATTGTAGAGGATCTAGTATGTTAACACCCAACAGTGCTGAGGAAGCACACTACCCAGAATAGCAGAACAATTCAAATAAATAGTACTTCCACCCTAATAACAGGGAGGACTTGCGGACAACTTTGTCTCTGAATCTTTCTAAACACACATATCCTTCACGGATTGCTGGGGACTGACTGTTCTAAGGGTTGGTGAGGGCCAAGTTGCTGACCTAGGCCCCACAGTCCTGAGGCCTGTGTTGCCTTTCTCAGGGAATGAAAAGTATGGAGAAGGCTGTGTGTTTTTCCGGCAGTGCAGGGAAAGCTCATCATCACCGTGCTCTCAGGGCAAGATAACATCCACTGAGGGCAACAGAAAGAAAGCTGCCTCTCTATTAACCCGTGCAGTCGCCCGGGTACGGAGAAGCGTCTCCTCCCCTTTTCTCCTTTTCCCTGTGGGAGCAGCTGAGCTGGAGATGGACCACGTGCAGGGCTAGCGCAAGGCCGGCCTGAGAACTCGCAGTGCCAGAGGCGAGCCATGTGAACAAGTTGCTGGGACTAGGGCAAGGCCAGGCCAGCAGGGTCTGGCCTTGGTGTTCTTCCTGGTCAACGACAGCACATATAACTTCACGAATGTTCCATTTTCAGTGTTCTCAGCAAAACACCAAGTCCTTGTACTTTTGACACCGTTGTGTGCTTTCCCGTTTTCTGTGTATAAATGAAGAGGCAGACCATGCTGGGCTGCTGCTGCCTCTCCAGAGAGGTCAGGTCCACCCAGTCCAAGCTTTCCTTTTCATATGTGTCTAAACGGTCTCTTAATCTCCCACTGCCCCCTCTCAGGGCCCCGCTGGCTGACCAGGTTGCAGCGTCCCCTTCTGAAGCTGCACCTGCTTCTTATTTTTCAAGATTTCTTTCAACCATTTCATCAGTGACGCCCGACTCCATCCCCTTGTGCTTCTTGCTGTCTAATGGAAGTGAGTGGGGCACAGAGGCTGTCGAGCCTGTTCCCTGGAAGCAGCCTCCTCCTGTCTGCACCGTGAACACTGCCTTATGTCTGTCTTTATTCCCACGGTCCCCCCACACATGAGGGGCTGATCAGCTGCTGGCCATGTGCAGGTACTTCTTTTTGCTTGGCTGCTGCATTACCGTAGAAACGCAGTTTTCTTATAGAGACTGAACACGCAGCAGGCGGCATTGAGCTTTGTAGCAGTGCACACTGTCCTGCTGGGCTCTTGTCTGTCACGCTTACCCTTCCATACTCTCGACTCATTCAAACTACTACTGTTACGTGTGCAGTGATCACCAGACTTCAGACTACCCTAAACACACGTCTGAGGTGGTCTAAGTTGAAGTACTGTTCCTGGAATTCCCTCGTGGTAGAGCAGATAGCCATCTCCAATTGCTTACTTATGGACTGTGAGTTTGGCGAGTTTATCTGCCGTAAAACTACCCATCCGCCAGATCCTCTTCTGGACTCAAGGGCGAGCCTTGCTTCTCCTGCCCCAGGGATCCTCCTCGCCACCGTCTTGTTTCCTCCCCACTATAGTGTGGGTGATTATCTACCTGTATCTATGTACAGAAGATGCAGCAATGGTATCCCTGAATTAGGAATGAATATGCTGTGGAAGGTGTATTTTTTCACATTCTAAAACTGTGTTTTACTTTCCTTCCTAGAGTTTTCTCTAGTAGTAAAACTTAAGGTTATTTGTGAAAGCTGATGAACTGAAAATTTCTAAATATTTAAAACTAAAGTTAGAAAAAAATATACCTGTTTATCATGTGACATGAAATCATCTGTTTCCATAGTTCTGGTGTTATATAACTTTCCCGATAAGTATACTGAATATTTACAGTAGCGATGCAATCCACAAGCCTGGCAGTAACAGCTTTCAGGATTCTTCAAATGGATACTTACATTAGAATAGTTTTCTACCCGTTCCTGAAAACAATTTAAAAATATTAGGAAGCTTAAAATAAAAACAAAGTAAAATAAGTATACAAATTAAAACTGTCTTCAGAATCACAATAGAAAGTAATAAATGCAAAATGCACTGATATTTCTTACTTTAACACTGAACACATAGCAGGTGTCTGACTTATTTTTAAATGAAATTTTAATCTTAGCTATTAAATAAAAAGAAACTAGATGAGGGAAAAATTGAGATTCGTATCTCTCACACTTAAGAGGCACTACTAAATAGTCTTCTTGATAGATTTTACTGCTTTTCTATCATCTCATAGATAATCAACATCAACAAGGTATTAGTTAAAAATAGGCATGAATGAACAGCAAAATCAGTATAATGTAAAAAATTACATGTTAGCTAGGTCAAAGTTGAGAAAAGAATCACATTCACATTTCACTGTATGAATTATACTTTCCACAAAATGTTCCACAAATTATTTAATTCTCCTTTTGTTACCTGCTACAGCTTTGAGAAAATAAGGAATACTGGAATTAAGCCTGCTACAAGTCCAGTACTGCAGCACAGGCTGAGATAAAAGCTTCAGGACAAAGCCATTGGCTTGGTTTCCTGAGTGCCTACAGTATGCAGAGCGCTCCTGGTGACTCACACTGGATGTGTATGTGAGAAATATACTTTGTCGAATTAAACTCCTGATATTTTGTTATGCATTTTTTATTTGTCATTTTACCTATTTTAGCAGCTGTGGTATGTTATGCCTTGTACCTGGGGTGCATCCCAAAGCCTCCCGTTTGGAAGGTGATTAGATTGCGAGGCCGACGGTACTCATCTGTGGATTAGCTCACCGATGCCCTCACAGCTGACCTGCTAATAGGAAGTGGCCGCACGGCACGACCTGGAAGGCTTTTACCCGACTCCTCCGTCTCTCTGCTTTCTGGCCACCACGTACCTCTCATGCCGACCCTTCCCTCAGGCCATCTCTGCCCTGCTGCCTGGCGAACTGCTTTTGGCTGTGGGTGTCAGCAATACGGCAGCAACTAACACACAGTGTAACTCTTGTACTCTGGAACCATACCGACTCATCTCTCTATGTGTCGGATAATTTTGTGCATTTTGTGGTTATTTCAATGTGGGCTTATTACTACAGCCTAACATAGCACAGAGGGATGGCTTTTGGAGTCTGAAAGAAAACAGATTTAAATACTGGCCTAATTATTACCCACGAAACCTATGTTACTTAATTTTTCTGAATTTGTCTCCTTGATTGTAAAGGCGATTACACTGGCTTTCCCATAGGGTAATCTGAAGAGTAAATAAGATACTTTACATGTAAATCACTTGGCGAAAGTTAAGTACATGTTATTTTTCTTCCTATTAAAGAAAACTAGCTGGGTTCTGTGGTACACACCTGTGACCTCAGCACTGAGGGAACCAGAGGAAGGAAGATCTTGCATCTAAGTACCATGGGGACAACTTGGCAAGACCTGGTCTCAAAGTAAAAAATGAAAAGTGCCGGAAATACAGCTCAGGAGTAGAGTGCCTCTGGACTTGATCCTCAGTATTGAAAAAAAGAAAAAGAAAAAAGAAAGGAAGGAAGGAGAGAAAGAAAGCGCTGGTGAGCAGGAGGGTGGGGAGGGTGATTCTGCCATGGGGTTATGCTGCCTATTCATTTATCTTCACATTAAACGCACCCTTTACAGGTGAGTGTTGTCTGTATCTGAATACACTGGAGCTCAGAGAGGGTGAGAGGTGTCCAAAAGCAAACACATATATACACGTACGTCCTAAACTCAAGCCACCCTCTGACTAAAGTCTCATAACTCCACAGTCCCACCACTGTCTCTTAAACTTAACTATTTACACCTAATTTATCATCAGGTAATTCAAGGATGAACAGGCCTTGGATGAAACCAAAGTCTTTGACAAAGTGAGGTAAAATGGTTAATGATTTAAGCATTAGAAGGATTTTAAGTAATGTGAACTTCCAGTATTACCATTTTCCTTTTAAGAATGTTAGAAACAGGTGAGAAAACCTTCAAAATCACAGTTCATCCTTTATTACAGACCATAAAATAGAATTCTAGAGAATAGCATAAAATCCAGTAAGTCTTGTATCTATAAAAGGGTTAATTGAAACACTGGTAGAATTACAGAATCTGAAAGTAGAGAAGAAGCAAGTATTGTGGAAGCCAACGTTTCCCAAACTATTTTATGGAAATCAAATATCTTAGGAAGAATAACAAGCATTTCATGAAAAGAAGTCTCAAATAAAACAAAAATCTGGAAAGTACTACATTCTATTTTGCCATTTTGAAGATTTACAGTATAAATTCACAAATTAATATGCTTGGGAAGTCTTCCGGTAAAGAATACAGTTTAAGTTGAACCCACTATTTCTCAAACTTCTTTGTTTATACAATTCTTTTCTTTTTCTGAAATAACAACTCCCTGAGAGGCATATCCTCTTTTTAAAGGATGGCCTAAGCCCTAGAAATGTTCTAAAGTTATTTATCATTTAGAACTACTTAATTATGAGACACTTTAGTGTGTATGATCAAAACAATAACAGTATTTAGAAAAAATAAGAAATAGTAAGTTGACTACTAATAAAGAGAAACACTAATGCTCTAGAAGATTATTCTGACTGACTGGATACTGATACCCAGAGGCCCACCACCCCAGTTTCCTCTGGAGTTTCCTCCAGAGACTGAAAAGCAACCTGTGTACCTTATATTGCTCCTTCCAACGACTCCTAGAGGATAAACTCTCCAGTCGGGGCTGAACAAAGCGGTTATCCAAATAATGAAGAGATGTCAGCATATCTTGTGCATATGATTTTTGCCTGGTGCCATCTGTTCACAAGATCAACATAATAATAAAAATAATCACTTTGTCCATGTAAAGCATTGAAAACACTGAACGTTTAATGATATCATCCCATAGTTTTATGAAGATGGTTGGCTGGAAATATTTTAAATTAGAGACAAATTAGTGAAGTAAAATATTCTTTCATCAGAGCATGTGAGTGAAAAGTCAGGGTAAGATATTACAGTTCTCTTTGTAAGTATCAAACTTTAACATTATTTTTTCTAGGAGAGAAACCTTGCCAAGTTATGTCTCATTCTCTCATGCAAAACTGACATATTAACCACTGCGTTCTAGATAAAATTTAGAGCTGACCAGGCTTCCAAGGCCACCTGCAGTTGGCTGCATTCACTGCTAACTCCTCCTCATGTCAGCAAATCAGAGTCTTTCAAGCCAGCCCTTTGCCTTACTTCCCTTTTACGGTGCTATACAATTCGGCCTCCTGACTTAGTTCATGGTGTTTACATATAGGTGTCACAGCCTGTGAAGTTTAATTTCTTGTCTTCTTTGAAGTTTTCTTAATGAATTCAATCTAGTTTATTTTTTGATTTTTTAAATCACTACACATTCCAACACTTTTATTATGGCTTACAAAGAATTCATGTCTTCTCCCTCTTCCTCAACTCTAGCTACAAGCCCTTCTAATAGATCTTGAATACACTACACTTACTCCTTCCTAAGGGTTTTAGAGCTTGTGGTACCCCTACTTTCACATATTACTTCTTCCCTCATACCATTTATGTTTCTATTTAAAAGTTACCTCTTGAAAGACACTTTTTTTAAATCAATCTTAACAAATAGATAACACAGATTTTAGTTTCCCTTACTATTATCTATCAGTTTGTTACTTTATTTTTCCACGAACTAGTTTAGATTATATTACACTATATTATTTGTTCACTCATTTACTGTATGTCTCTCACATTAGACTTTAAACATGAAGGCAGGAATTGCATCTTAGTCTTGTCATATTACCAGCTCTTTAGTAATGCCTGGTCCAATAGTAGGTACTTAGTAACTATGTGTCCAATAACTTATGAATAAAATCCTATTTTAGCACTTATGTAGGTACTCGCCAAAACGTATTTATAGCCTATTAAACCCAGATTCCGGGCTGGATGCAAGGAACACATTTATACATTCAGTATAGCTCTTTCCACGCTCTAACGAGGAAGGGAATCAAACATGCATGTTCAATACAGTAGGAGAGATGTATTCTGTAAGTGCCACCATCTCACCAGGATGGTGGCATGGATGAAAGAGACAGTTTTCACAGTGGAAATGTTGTAAATCTCAACCAGAAATCTGGAGTAAAAAGAAAGTATATTCTAAGAATAAACTAAAACCTCAGAATATAAAATTTGTCAATTTTGGTAAAACTCAAAAACCTTACAGAAGTTAGCCTGCCCAGGAGTACTGAAGGACTCTGCTGATTTCTGAGTATATGCTGGGGCAAGGCACTGTCGCATACTTACCTTCTACATAACTCAAGGAACACTAGCATAAGTTTTATATAAATGTATTTAGGGTATGGTTTATCCTTGAAGGAACAACTAGTAAGTCTTAAGGACAGTTCTCCATGGTTTTGTTTGTTGCTTAATACTTGGAAAAAAAAACTGTTACAGACATGCTATTAACTTACCATACAATGTTCCCAGAAAAGAGGCATCTAAAGCATTAATCAGAAGAGCCTTTACCACTCTTTCAAAGTGAGTATAGTGGTCACTAAAAGAATCTGAAATTAATTTAAAATAAATATTAGGATCTGATAGACAAAGTAATTCACTGAATAAAATAGGCTTCTTTTCCAACTTGAAATTAATACTATGAATAAAAGAAATAGCTTAATAATCTTGATAACTTGTGTGATCACTGAGTAGATCCCCATTTTCCAAATTTTCTGGCTTCTAACAATTTTTCCAGTTATTATTTCAAATTTTCACTTCATAAACTTAATATGGAACAGTAGCTCAAGAATATTAAGAGATATGTTGTAAAAAAGTACCAAAATCATCAAGAGGATTATACACCACAACCAAATGGGATTTATTCCAGGAATGTAGGGATAGTTCAACATTCGCAAATCAATACATGTATTACACGATCTCAACGGAGCCGAAGACAAGAATGACATGATCACAGCAATAGATACACAGAAAGCTTTTGCCAAAATCCAATACTCTCTCATGATAAAAACTCCACAGAAGATCAGAATACAGTCTTTACCTTAATCTGTAAAAACCATATATGACAACCAATAGCTATCACACTAAATGGTCAAATACTGAAAGTTTTCACTCTAAAATCAGGAACAAGCCAAGGATGTCCACTATCACCACTCCTACTCAACACAGTTCTAGAAACATTAGCCAGAACAATTAAGCAAGAGGGAGAAATAAAAAAATAAGGATAGGAAAGGAAGCAGTTAAATTATTATTCACAGATGACATAATACTCCAGAACACCCGAAAAACTCCACTAAAAACTGATGGATTTAATAAACAAATTCAGGAGTGTAGCTGGATACAAAGTCAACACTCAGAAAATCAATAGCCTCCCTGTACACGAATAACAAGCTCACTGAGAAATTAGGAAAACCATAACCTTCACAATAGCGTCCCAGAAAATGAAATACTTAGGAATCAATCTAACAAAGGAAGATCTATGCATTGAAAATTACAGTGCTCTAAAAAAAAAAAAAGATCAAAGAGGACTTCAGAAAATGGGAAAGATATCCCTCACTTCTTGGGTAGAAAGAACCAACATAGCAAAAATGGCCATACTTCCAAAACCATTATATAGATTTAATGCAATTTCAATCAGAATTCCAATAGCATATCTCGCAGAATTAGAGAAAACAATCCTGAAATTCACCTGGAAGCAGAGAACGCAAAGGCAATTCTGGGTAATAAAGGCAAGGCAGGAGGCGTCACAATTCCTAACTTGAAATTATACTATAAAGCTATGGTGACAAAAACAGCATGGTACTGGCAAAACAAAAAACAACAGGAAAACAAAAACAGACCTGAAGATCAGTAGAACAGATCAGAAGATGCAGAAACAACTCCAGACATACTCAGCCACCTTACCTATGACAAAGGGGCCAAACACATTCACTGGAAGAAAGATAGCTTCTTTAATAAATGGTGCTGGAAAAATTAGCTCTCCACATGCTGAAGATTAAAATTGGTTTCATATCTTTCACCATGCACTAACTTTGAGATGGAGCCAAGATCTAGACATTAAACCAGAAACATTAAATCTGCTGGATAATTGTAAAAGATCAACAACTGGGATCTCATCATATTAAAAGGTTTTGCACAGCAAGAAGAACCACCAACAGGGTGAAGAGACAACCCACAACACGGGAAAAATGTTTGCCAGCTGTTCTTCAGACAAAGGATTACTATCCAGAACATATAAAAAAACTAAAAAAAAAAAAAAAAAAATCAGACCTCCCAAACTTAAAGACCGAATCCAAAAATAGGCATCTGAGATTAATACACAATTCTCAAATTAAGAAATACAAATAGCAAATAAGTATATAAAAAAATGCTCAACATCATGGTCATTTGAGATGCAAATTAATACTGAGATTCCATCTCACCCCAGAAACAGTAAATGAGTAGTGTAACTGTCTTAACTATCACATATATACATTTGCTTTTCCCTTCCTTCTTTTCTCCATTCCCTCATCCCAGTTTCTCTTTCCTTTTGAAGTTTCTTCCCATTTTACAATACCTATTGTACATTTTGGATCTTATTTCCTCTTTCAGTTTCTCAAACGAGGAAGACAATATGATGTTTACATATGTGCACCTGGTTTATTTCCCTTATGAGTGTGGCCTCAAGTTGCATCCATTTACCTATAGTCTCTCATTTATCCTTCTTCACAGCTGAGTAGTATTTTGTTATATAAAAACCGTTTTTATCCACTCCTCAGTTGATGAGCATTTGGGTTGTTTCCAAGATCTAGCTATTACTAACCGTGCTACTATAAACGTGGGTGCACATATATAGCTGTAGTAGTGTTTACTTCTTCTGGAAAGAAACCCAGAAGGGGAGTATCTGGGTCAAATGGGCCCTCCAATCCTAGTTTTTTGAGGAATCTCCACACTGATTTCCATAGTGGTTGTATCAGTCTATGCCCCCACCAACAGTGGAGAAGGATTCCTTTTTCCCCACAATCTCTCCAGCATTTGTTATTGGTAGATTTCTTGGTAATAGTCATTGTTTCTGGGGTGAGATGGAATGTCAGTGTTGCTTTAATTTGCATCTCTAATGACCATGATATTGAACATTTTTTCATATACTTATTTGCTGTTTTGTATTTCTTCATCTGAGAATTGTGTATTACCCAGAGTTGCCTTTGCATTCTAGGTCTCTTCTAGTTCCAGGTGAATTTTTAGGATTGTTTTCTCTAATTCTGCAAGATATGCTATTGGAATTTTGATTGAAATTGCATTAAATCTATATAATGGTTTTGGAAGTATGGCCGTTTTTACTATATTGGTTCTTTCTACCCAAGAAGCAAGAGATATCTTTCCCACTTTCTGAAGTCCTCTTTGATCTTTTTGAGTACTGTACTTTTTCAATGCATAGATCTTACCCTTTGTTAGATTGATTCCTAAGTATTTCATTTTTTGGATGCTACTGTGAAGGTTATGGTTTCCCTAACCCATTACATCTTCTCCAAAGGTAGAGATACTTAGTATTAAAAGCTTACAGCTCCATTTTCATATTTAGTCAAATGAAGTAAAGAATTTTGTCCATAGAAAAACCTGCACACAAATGTTTATAGTAGCTTTATTTGTAACTATAAAAGCTTGGAAGTAATCAAGATGTCTTTCCACAGGTGAACGGATAACCAAACTGGAAAACATATATAATGAAATACTATTTAACAATAAAAAGAAATGAAATGCATAATGAAATGCATAATTACAGTATCATGAAATGCATAATGTTAAATGAAAGAAGCCAACAGGAAAGGTCAAATTCTATGTTATTCCAACTATATGACACTCTATCAAAGGCAAAACTGCGTGTACATGCGCATGCACGCGCGCGCACACACATGCGCACACACACACACACACATACACACACACACACATGCAAATCAGTGGTTTTCCAGAGGTTCAGAGGGAGGGAGGGAGGCAAGGATGAAGCGGGAAAATTTTTAGGAAGTAAAACTATTATAGTGTGTATTAGTTACTTTTCTCTTGTTATTAAGACAAAATACCACAGACCAGATACCCAGTAAAAGGGAGCAGGTTTATTTAGCTCACAATTTGTAGAGGTTCCATTCCATAACTGGCTGGCTCCAAGGTTGGGGAGCCTTGACAGAGGGGCATCTCAGAGAAGAACAGCTCAAGGCACCCACAAGGTAGCAGAAGCAGTAAGGGGTCTTAACAACGTCTTTCTGTCCCTTTTATCCAGACTACTTAGGGCAAGTAGTACTCATACTTGTAATACCTGTGCCCTGGAGCCTAGCACTGCACTAAATCAGTTCCAGCATCCCAGTCTAGATCCATCACTTCTGCAGAGGCCCTGTCTATGACCACACGAGACTTTGGGGCGACATCCAAACACAAGCCGTAACACGGTGTAACATACCGTAATGAAGGAAACAGGACATTTTATACTTGCCCAAATCCATAGAAGGTACAACACTAAGAACTATGACCTACATTATTGATAATGTATCAATACTGGCCCAACTCTAGGTATAAAAGGTATCAAATTAAAGCAAGAGGTTTGTAAAGAGGGAAACTGCCTGTGAAAGAACAAACTCTCTGTACTTTCCACTTACTACTTCTATAAATCGGAAACTGCCGTAAAAAATTACAGAGGTACAGGTTAAAGAAGGAAGTTGAAGCAGTTTCAGTATGCTAGACTTTCAGCAGAAATGAATCATGAGCAGGCATTTTTTAGCAAATGTTTTATTACATTCTAGATACATAATACAGAATGATGGGATATACCTCTTGAGTATCTTTTTTTAAAGACAGGGTCTCGCTATATAGTTTAGTTCAGTTCATTTTTTTTTTATTTTTTCCGGTACCAGGGATCAAACTCAGGACCTTGCGCTTGCCAGGCAAGCGCTTATGCCACTGAGCTATACCCCCAGCCCTCGCTATATAGTTTAGGCTGGCCTTAAATTCAGGTAGTGCAAGCAGGCCTCGAACTCACAGTAATCCTCTCGCCTCAGCCTCCCAAATGCTGGGATTACAGACATGCACTACCTTGAGTACCCTTATAATTTAACTAACAAGATAGCAAGTGAATTATTAGTGCCTACTGATATAGGGAAGAAAGTCATTAATTTCATAGTACAGAGATGCCTAGTAACTGCATCTCTATTATGGCTGTTTCTTAAAATTTGACTCCACATGATCTATTTAATTATCAACTGTAAGATTAAAACCAAAATCAGTTATACTTAATTTTAGTAAATATGACCTTTTCTAAGACAGTATTTGAAAGGATGCATTCTTGAAGAAAAATATAAAGAATGTATCTTTCCACCAGTCTTTTTCTATCAGAGTTGTGAAATTCACAAAAACTGTCTTTAAATTAATTTATGTATAAATATAGGGATCAGACAAATAATATATATATATAAATACATCCTAAATTTCAGGCCTCTTACTATATTTTAATTAGCTATGTGAAAATATAGAAGATTGTAATTTCCTATTTCTAATAGGCTGTTTACATGAAGCTTCAAAAGGCCTGATAAAACAATAGTTCTCCAACTGTGCTCTACAAATCCCTGGGAGTCTTCAAGTCCAATAAGAGAAATCTGTGATGTCAAAGGAATAGTAAGTTACTACTTATTCATTGGTTCAGACATTTTCACTGACACTGTAGAAGCACACTTGATAAAGAAGAGGTCACCATAATACAGCAGAAGCACCAAACTACTCGTCATTATTGTAGTTATGACTGCTGGGCTTCGCTGTAAACACAACACTTTTACTTCAGGATGTGTTCGATAAGTCATAAAAATTAATCTTACTACATTTTAAGCTTTAAGTATGCATGTTTTTAGGACCCTATAGAATTACATGAGAAATACACATAAAATACTCACGCTGCTTACCAAATTACAAAGACTGTTTTGAGGCTCAGCACTTGTACTATTGTGATGTGGCAAAGTGTCACTTCTCATGAAACATCTTATTTCAAAGAATAACTGGCGAATTATAGTTAGTCAGATTTGGATGTTTTTCAGACATTTTGTTTAAAAAAGAGTTAGCTATCATTCGAAGATCTCACAGTATTTGCTTCCAATGATTAAAAAACAACAACGAAGTTTTTAACTGGAACTTGGAATTTTGACAAAGCAAATATGCAACTGTATACCTGACAGGTTCCTGATACTATAGAAAATAGTCCAGTGACAATGGTGGTAATATTAACAAATGTGAAATGCATCAATATTTGGGGAATCTGCATAACCCAATCATGAATATTTTTCAAATGACTAATGTAGTACAAAATCATGCATGTATAAAATACCCATTCAAACTGCAGGATACCCCAATGAATTGTAATATGAATGCTGAAAGTTCATTTATAAGGTTGTAGATTATACATTATAGTTAACTTTTAGGAAAATTTCACTTAACCAATTCCGGTGTTTTATATCAAATGAGAATATATATAATTATTTTGAAAACACTATTAAAGTAGTCCTTCCTTTTGTAGCAAGCTGTATGAAACATAACTGTTTTCATATACTTCAACCAAAATAATGTCACAACAGACTGAAATAAATCAGATATAAGAATTCATCTGCTTTCTAATAAGCTAGACATCAAAGGTCATTTGCAAGAATGTAAAACAACGTCATTTTTCTCATTCCTGGAGAAAACACTTTTATAAAATGTTACTTATACCAACAGAGTGAATTTATTACTTATTTTGAATGAATTAATAAATGTATTTTAAGTTTCTCAATTTTGCATTTCTACACTTCTGTTGCTAGCATGACAGAAACAAAGGGGACACTAATTTTTAGACTGAAAAGAGTTCCTGAGAGTACTGGAATACATTGGTAGACTGACAAATTGAAGTTATCTGCAAATGAAACCATGGCTCCCAATTAATGACTCAGAACAAGATACTAGAAGAGTAACTTGGTATACCATAATTATAATTGACACACTGTAATTATGAGAATGTCATAGAGCATGGTCTGGTATGTAACTTACAAAGAGAATTCTGTCTCACAAGTCTCAGTGCTGAGGTGGTCAGTGTTTCTCCTTGCTGACTTTCACTCTCTTCATCGCATCCTCCTTGTAGTGCAGAGTCAGCAACAGCATCAGGGCCTCCATCTTCATCAGAGTCATAGTCACAGTCCTCCCCCTCCTCCTCCTCCTCCTCCTCCTCCTCCTCCTCCTCCTCGTCTTCATCACTAGTGGGACGGGGTTCCTCCTCAGAGGCCTAAGCAAATGAAACCCACCGCATACCAAATTTGGCCTTTAAAATAGCCATTATGGATATGATATCAAAAGATTAAATCCAAAACCAGAAAGAAAATGACCCACAGAATTAAATTCCAGTTTTAAGGTTATTACGGAATTCTGAAAAGTGAAATGCTGAACTTTCACAATCGGGAAGAGAGCACCTCACATGATGTAAAGTGTTCAAATGGATACCAAAAGTATAGGTAAGAACAAAAGAGATGACCCAAAACAACAAATCGTTGTGCAATTTTAAAAAAGAGTGAGGGACTGAGGTTCGTATAAAAATATACACAATAGTGTAATCAAACGTGCTCATGAACAATTGAATATAAACTTGCAGACTTACCAAGAAGTAGAACAGAATCAGTACTTTGATTTTTATTAGAATAGTACAAATAGAAATTTAAAAACAATAACAAAACCGACAAACTGTAACGCACCTCAGAATCTCTGCCACTATTGCTCCTCTGGCGAGATCTTTGTCTGGAGAGTTCCTTCAGCTTCTGGAGCTGCTCTCGCCTGCGAGCGGCTAATGATTTTTCAGGGTTACTCTGCTGCATTTCCACTGGAGAACACTCATCTTCAACCACTCTCCGTGGACGTTTAACCCCTACTTTTCTAACTAAGATGTCACTGTCATCACTGCCATCACTGTCATCCATCACAGAAGTCACCCGTTTTCTTTTCGCTCGTTTGATGTGTTCCTCTTCTAGATCCTCCTCTGTGACTTGCCCAGTGTGTTTGCTGATATCATCCTCTTCACTCAGACCCTTTTCATGATCTAAGTCAGTAGTCCTATGATTGTTTATTTCTTCTTCATGTGTGGAACTGTTACCAATGTCAATGAATTGCTTACTGTTGCCTCCTCCACTTTCAACACTGGTTAATTTAATTTCTGTTTCATTTTCTGGTATTTTACTGACATCAAGCCCCTTGTTATAATCAAGCTCTTCCTCACTGTCAACACTCTCATCGCTATGAAGCTCTTCATCACTATCAAGCTCTTCATCTCTATCAAGCTCTTCTTCACTATCAAATAATTGTGAGATACTGTTTCTTTTGGTCCGCCTCCAATCAACTCGAGATTTTTGCTTAGGCACTTGAGTTTTAGAATTTGACCTTGTTTCATGTCTTCTAACATGTACCATTTTCACTTAAGCGTCTACAAAATAATTAGGAATACAACAATGACAACCAGATTAAGCAGTGAATGCATATGCAGTAAACATTATATTTACTTTGCTTTATTAAATGGTTCACAGAGGCAGATTTACATGAAATATAAAAGTAGATACGGTAAAAGTTACTCAATGAATAATTCATTGAACATCTCTCTATAGGACAGTTGCAGGAACATGTGTTCTCAATTATGGTATGTATATACTGTGTTGAAAGGGATGCAAAGAAAAATGGTCTGTGTCCTTCAGAAAAGTGTATGTAAAACGTAAACATTCAACCATATAACTAAGAAAAATTCAAGGTATTCATTTGTACCAAATTAGAAATAAAAAAAGCTATTTCAGTTAAAAACAGAGCAAAACTTTGTCTCTGATAAAGAGTGTTATGTTTAGTAAATAGATGTTACTAAAAAGGTAGTGAGAAAAACCTTCCGGCTGGAAAAAAGACAAGGACGGAAAGTAGAATGAATTACCAGGACGATTCATCCTCTAGGCAAAGAAGGACAGTGAACAAAGAAATGACATGAAGTATAAAGGATTAGTCAATTTATAAGCAAGTTATAAAGCAGTTACCAACCAAGAAGGAAAGCAGTACAGTATCAAGAGAGAAACTACCCACTAAAATTGTAACCTCTATACACCTTAGTAGAATGGAAATGGCTTTAAACTACTCAAGGTTAAAGATGTAATGTAATACAATAGAAAACTTACTAACAATCCAATAATGTACTCAGGTGAAAAACACAAAACATTTCATGGCAAAACAGAGCATGACATTGGGAAGAAAAAGAAAGGCTGTCAGTTTCTAACTTAGAAAAGCTTAAAATTAATATTTTAAAATTAAAATTATCCATTAAAATTATCACATACACATGAACAAGGAACAATTAATGACAGGTAAGATAACTAGAAAGTCACTAATATATTATGTACTTCTCTGGTTGCTAAAGAAGAGTGGTATGACCATAATGTAACGACAGCGACCTAAGAACACATGTATAAGAGCTTATGGATTTAAAGAAGTCATCTTATCAAGCTGATTATTCCAGTAGTCCCTCTACATCACAGCATTCTCTTGGAGGTTTTCTAGAAACCAGAGTACACAACAAAAACAAAAATTTTTAAAAATAATCACACTTTTATTTTAAATTGCAGCGTGATTTCAAGGTCTACTTCATTCACTTGTCTCAGGAATAAGAAACAGTTAGCAGTTTCTGGAAATAAAATTTTCGTAAAATGAATATTCACTATTATTAAAGGTATTTTTTAAAGTCTTGACATACTCTGAGCAATGACAGTACCACTGGGCCAAGTCTATAGCTTCCCAAGATGATTAACTGGGAGAGGTGAAAGGATACCAACCATTTTATTATATAAATCATAGTATATCTATAATGTAACGTGCCTGCTTACAATTATAATACCTAATTTAAAATCAGAACAACAGGATTTGTAAGATTATGTATCAGAAATTAGCTTTATAGTATACATTTAAGTATAGCTTTATGACAACTGCTACAAGAAATAATCAGTATTGTAATAGCAATCTAAAAATTCTAGTCAATAGACTAAACAGTCTGATGTACTTGAAATTATATTGCATGAGGTTTTATTTTAAAACTAATAAAGATGAAAATTTTGTGTAATCAAAAGCACCCCTTTAAAAATACTTATATTACTCCTGAAAGTATTGTAGTTTGTGTATACCACACCACTTTCTAGTACACGTTTCTGAATTGCCAGACATAATGATAAAAACACTTATGATAACAGCTACATTTACAGCTTTCAATAGATAAACAACATTGGACAGTAAAAAATATTAAAGTGAAAGATGACTTCATTAGTACCCAAAAGCAGGTTTATGTACATAAGATGATTACCTCACAAAACGGTAGCATGTTCAAAACACAGGTACTTATCACATGATAAATGATTCCCATGGTAATGATAGAAAAGATTAAGACTATCACATAAACAGCCCTATGACTACACAGTTAAAGTATAAAATAAATCCCCTGTGTTACTGGCAGTGTATTTTCATATTTATTTTTAAATCTTGAAAATGTTCGCATGAGGAAGATACTATTTCTCTTCATTTATAAATATCAAAGCCAAGCATGTACAGTTTAAAGACTTACCAAAGATCATATACAGCGTGTTAGTGATACAGCAAGGATTGGAAACCAGGTTTCCTGATTCCACGTCCAGGGCTGTACAATGACTACTGCCAACACCGGATCTGTACAGGGAGTAAAAATTAAGGCTTTAAAGTATTATTTTATGTCTTGTTCATGCTAATTTTAGTTTCTCAAAATTACCATCAAAGTTGTTTAAAATAGAATTTACAAACATGCACTTTAAACTGAATTTTAGTGCACGTGAGTTAGGCCACAAACTTCTAAAAATTATCAACTAGGCAAAAAGAGCTGAAAATTTGCAGACTTCCCTCTACCATCCTTATTGATGACACTGATTACAACATTTAAGGCAGTCTTCAGTGAGCCCAAAAGTAAAGTCTCCAAGAAAGGCAGTGTTGAGAAAAAGTTAACTCTAAAAGACTAGAGTGGGAATGTTCGAGGAGGCAAAATTGTATTTAAATACATCAATTTCATTTGTCCAACTGACAAATTGTCTCTTATATTTCAAAACTGCAATTTGCATCAGTCAGGTAAAATTTTCTGTTACTGAAAAAGGAAATAGTTGAACATGGTTGAACCATTTGAACACTGTTGGTTCCTCTTTTAAATTGTGTGTATCTTTATTATATTAGCTGGGGAGGGAAGAAGGATGGTAGGAAAAAAGTGACTCAATCTAGAGAGAGAAATGAGAAGTCTTTAGAATTCACACAAAAAGCAATCCAGGCAAATAGATGTAATTTCTGTGCATGCTAAATTATACTCAGTTTCTTCAAATGAGAATTTTAATCAAGCCGTCTGTAATACCTTCTCTTTAGGCAAAGGAAAATAAAGGGACTCCAGGCAGAAAGCAGGAAGTGAATGGAGACCAATACTATCACATCCCTATGCTTCAGTTTGCATCACACGAAACGACACACATTATCTGCCGTCTGCCGGAGAATGTAACTTAATGGTGATAACCCAGATCAGTTGTGTTTTTCCTCTCACAGTAATTCTACACCTAAAACAAAGCAGTTTAATGTCTTTTTGACATTAACTCCTACTTTAGAAAAAATTTAGTACAGAAATTATCTACCTGCTGTACAAACAACGTAAGCAGTAGTTTAAGATTTGAAGGGCAGTGGAACCCCAGGCCGTTTTATGAAATTGTACCGAAGGGGGTCCATTCATTTGTAAAACATCACTCTTCCTCGATTTAGTTTTTCATATGGAGATTTGAAGAGTAAACAGTAATCAACCAAATAGCTGTCAAATAGCTATCAAAATGCCAGTACTGCTTGAAGCAGTGTAGTTACCCACGGAGATAAACACGGTGTCTGCTCCAAAGGAGCTCAGAATCTGACAAAGACGTTCCGGACCCCAAAACCCGCACGAAACGCAATGTGAGGGCGTCGGTACGGTTCTACAGTAAGTCTTCTTATGCTGTTGTGCATTAATTTGCCACTGCCTGCTGTTGGCTGGAAAGAGCACAGCACAACACGACGTAACTTCTAGTAGAAAATGCGGCAGACTGGCAGGAGACCCAGGGTCTCCCACTGGGCTCCGTCCGCGGCGCGCCCCGCCCCGCGCTCTCCGCCCCAGGGCCGCAAGGGGCCCCCGGGAGTCCCGCGGGGCACCGTGGCCGCACCCTGCGCGCGCGCCCTGGCCGCCGGAGGGCGGCGCCGCGGCAGGGGAGCCCGGGGCGCCGCGCCGGAGAGTGCACCGGCTCGGGGAGGTCCGCAGCCGTGCCCGCCCGCGGGGAGTAACCGCATCGCCGCCACCGCAGCTCCGCCGGGCCCTCCACTCCGGGAGCGCGGCGTCTCCCGCTCCGCGCGGGGAGGCGCGATTTACCCCGCCCCCGCCGCCCTCAGGGGCCAGGCGCGAGCCTCCGCCGGGAGTCGGCCCGCGCCGCCCTCGCGCTCTCACCTTTCAAAGCGCCTCCGCCCCGCGCCAGATCCCGAGCGGCAACCCGCCCCTTCCGGGGTCGTAGGAAGTCCCGCCCCTGGGGGCGGGGCTTGGCGGGGAGGGGCGTCTTCCGGGAGCCTGCGCTGAGGGGGTGGAGCGGCCGCCGCGCGGCCGTCCGAGAGCGGTGTGGGGTGCTGGTTCCACCCGAGGTGGGAGAGGACCCGCGAGGGCCCGCGGGTGAGAGGGCCGGGTGGACTGTCCAGGCGAACCCCGACGCGGCGCAGCGGGTGCGCCTGGCGCCGGTGGAAGGACTCCGAGCTTACCGTCCCGGGGAAGGCGGCCAGCGCGCTCCCGCCTCTTCCGCTCCCTTTCGTGACTGGGGTGTGGCGGGTTTGGTGACGGACCTGCCCGCGCGCCCTGCGCGCGAAGGAGGTTGGTGCCCGCTGTGCCGCTGTAACCTTCGCGGCCGCCGGGGTGATAAAACACATGTCTGTAGTCCAGATTATCCGCGGAGAATTGGGGCCTCCCCCACTGCCCCTCTCAGTTAAAGGTCCGCTCCCTCAAACTTCCTCTTTCTCTGCAGCCCCTTTGCCAGCCGAGCCGTCCGGGGAGGGGGTCGGGGCCATCAGGATGCTGTGAAGGTCGAGGACTGTGTTAAGACGAGGAAGGATTTTGTGGATTACTAAATGCGAGGGTAAGGGAAGTCCCGGAACCTCACTATGTCAGGGAAACGGAAGCGCGTGGTGTTAACTATTAAAGATAAGCTTGATATAATAAAGAAACTTGAAGATGGAGGTTCTTCCAAGCAGCTGGCTGTGATTTATGGAATTGGGGAAACAACGGTTCGGGATATTAGAAAAAATAAAGAAAAGATTATAACTTATGCAAGCAGCTCTGATTCTACAAGTCTTCTGGCCAAGAGGAAATCTATGAAACCATCCATGTATGAGGAGCTGGATAAAGCAATGCTGGAATGGTTTAATCAGCAGAGAGCAAAAGGGAATCCTGTATCTGGACCAATCTGTGCAAAAAGGGCAGAGTTCTTCTTTTATGCTTTGGGAATGGATGGTGATTTTAACCCCTCAGCTGGTTGGTTAACTCGATTTAAGCAGCGACATAGCATTAGAGAGATTAACATTAGAAATGAACGGTTAAATGGAGATGAGACTGCTGTGGAAGATTTCTGTAACAACTTTAGAGATTTTATTGAACAAGAGAACCTGGAGCCTGAACAGATCTACAATGCAGATGAAACTGGACTGTTTTGGAAGTGTCTGCCGTCCAGGACTTCAGCAATGAAAGGTAAATGTAGTATTCCTGGGCACAAGTCAGTTGAAGAAAGAGTTACTATCATGTGTTGTGCCAATGCAACAGGTTCGCACAAGCTTAAACTCTGTGTTGTGGGCAAAGCAAAGAAACCTCGCTCCTTCAAGTCAATTGACACTTTAAACCTGCCAGTCTCTTATTTCAGCCAAAAAGGTGCATGGATGGATCTTTCTATTTTCAGACAGTGGTTTGATAAGATCTTTGTGCCACAGGTTCGAGAGTACTTAAGATCCAGAGGTTTGCAAGAAAAAGCTGTGCTTTTGTTGGATAATTCACCAACACATCCAAATGAAAATGTCCTTCGCTCAGATGATGGTCAAATATTTGCTAAATATTTACCACCTAATGTGGCTTCATTGATTCAGCCCTTGGATCAGGGAGTCATAGCAACAATGAAGAGAAACTATCGTGCAGGTCTTCTCCAGAAAAACTTGGAAGAAGGTAATGACTTAAAATCATTCTGGAAGAAGCTAACTCTGCTGGATGCACTTTATGAAATAGCAATGGCTTGGAACTTAGTAAAACCAGTTACTATTAGCAGGGCTTGGAAGCAGATTCTTCCTACCATAGAGGAGAAAGAAAGCATGGACTTCGGTGATGAAGATATTTCTGTGGCTACTGTGGCCACCATTTTACAACATACCAAAGGATTGGAAAATGTTACTACTGAAAACATTGAGAAATGGCTTGAAGTAGATAGTAGTGAACCAGGTTATGAAGTATTAACTGACAGTGAAATCATCAGAAGAGCACAAGGGCAGACAGATGAGTCTAGTGAAAATGAAGAGGAGGAGATAGAACTAATTCCAGAGAAACGTATAAATCATGCAGCTGCTCTCCAGTGGACTGAAAATTTATTGGATTATTTGGAACAACAAGGTGATATGATTCTACCTGATAGACTGGTAATACGGAAACTTAGAGCCACCATCAGAAATAAACAAAAGCTGACAAACTCAAGTCAATAATGGCATTTTAATTTAATCATTGTTTTGGTAATTCATGCTTATCATCTTTGCAATATGTTTTAATTTTATTTTCTGAATTCACACAGTCCTGTGAGTTACAGATTTTTAAAAAATGTGTTGTAGCTTGGAAACCATATGGTTTCATTATGTCTTTTTCCTTTATTCAGATAATCAGAACCTAATTCTGTATAGATACCAATATGTCATTCAATTGTGTAAATCTACAGTCATCTCTTCAAAAACAGTGGCATTCCCCAAGTTCTCTAGCAAAAAGTGAGAAATAACAGTGAACAGAATTTAAGCACTTTTCTAAAATCTTTTGCTTGAATTTTGAGGGTTGCCACAGTAATCTTATGCTGTATACATAGTTGTTTTGTGCATATGTATAGGTTGACAGGAGGAGGAAGATCTAAATTGTTAGGTGTCAGGATGATGTATAATTTTAAAGTGAAGTTTAATAATAGTGGGAAAATAATGATCTTTAATGATAAAAATAATTTACAAGTTATATTTTTGTTTTACATTTGTGTGGGTGGCCAGAAGGGGAGATTTTTCTGGAAATGAAATAAATATAGAAAGTTACTGCTGAATGAGAAACTTGAAAAGCTGATACATAAAAGGTATTCTGATCAATTCATTGTAGGAAATGAAGTTAAAATTTTTGAAACTTTAGGTTATTTATACAAAGAATAAATATACTTGTTTTAATTTGGTGTTTTATTATGAATTGGGTAATAGTGCACATTATTTATCTGTAGTACAGATTTCTTAATGATTCATGTAATGATATGAGCTCCCACATTATATTTGGTGAACATCTTGGGAATTTAAAAGTTAGATTTATTTATTTACTGAATATTTAGAAATACTGCCTGTGATTTGGAAAATTTTGTCATACCTGGCTCTTATTTGATATGAAAAGAAGAAATGAAAAGAATAAAGTTTTTAATATTTAAAATAAAGCATATTTGTATCTGTTTTCAGAAAGAAAGCAGAAGTAACTATGGAAAGTGACAGCTAGAAATGTCATTGTTTAATGTTTTGATAATTGTAAAAAGGGATTATTCTGAAATTTAATATAGGTCAGAGTTTTGATAAATATTAATAAGCTGTTCAACATTTTGAAAATCCTTTGCATATATTAAAATTAATACAATTTGTAATGTAAAAGCAAAACATTCCTATATTGTGTTATGGTCCAAAATTTTAAAAATTGTAAGAATTAGAATGATTCTCATTTTTGAAACTTGGTGAACTACTTAGTGCCTGTCTCCAAATTTTTAAATCTCAAAGGTTTTGAGCTTTCCACAATTTCTGTTATCTTCACTGTATATGTACACTTTTTCAAATGTGTGAAAATTGTGTTCATTGCATGAATTACGCCTGGTCAAGAAAAACATAAGAAATCAGCATACATACTGAGGCAGATAATAAGTCCTGCTATTAATTGTATATTATAATTTTTCTAAATGAAAGTTAAGTACTAAAAAGCTTGAAACTTTGGTCTGGATTTGTTCACTGTTTCTGCAATTAATTTTTTTGGTAAAATAGAGCTGTGTCATTGCCACCTAGTGGTAATATTTACCTTACTGGTTAAGCTATGTCGTTTTAAACGTTTAATATCTAGTAAATAGTTCACTCTTTGTGGACTGGAGTGTGAATCTTGTAACTTTCTCTAGCTTGAGAGTCTCCTCTTTGGTTTACCAGTGTTTGATCTTTGAAATCTAAACTGGTAAGCTAACGTTCTGTTTTGGATTGTTCTTTCCTTAATTATAAAAGCTGCCAGTTACTGATTGCTGTTTTGTGTTCTAAACAGGCTACTGTTATCATTTAATCCTCTCATTATGAATTAGATGAAAATACCAGTGCTCATCGTATATTCTTCATTGCTGTGGATCACTCAGCTACAAGTAAGAGTTTAAACTTAGGTAGTATTTGACTGCAGAGCTTGTGCTTCTGTTATCCATACTAAGTTAAACTCTTATCCTTTTCCAGTCCTTGGCGTTTATTTTTTGTTATATGCCACCACCATTTGCCACAGTATCAGCATTTAGTTGTCTCGGTCCATCTGTGACAGCTGTTGCTTTTTCCTTTACATTTTTGAAAACTTAGTCTTCTTTCCCTACTCTATAGTGTTTCTATTGTTTTTTCTCTTAGTACTGGGATTAGATTCATAGACTTGTAGATGCTAGGCAAGTGCTTTACCATTGACCAATATCCCCAGCTTTATTTACACTCATTCACTCACTCATGTATATATATTTATTTATGAGCCCAGGTCTTGCTAAATTGCCAGGCTGATCCTGAACTAGCAAGGTGGCCAGAGGTGTGCACTATTGTATCCTATTTCTATTACCGTTTCTTTTTTTTTTTTAATCATCTACTTAATGGAATTTTGTATCATCTGTTTTCTGACTTCTAGTTACCAGTGTTCAGTCAAAATCCTTTCTCACTTCAACAGTTTTAAACCCAGTATTGGCAAAATAAATTCATGTAGTGTTAAAGTGTTGGCTATAGTGCAGTACTAATAGGGAGACTTGCCAGGCTAAAGATCTTGGAAAGCACTGCTACTAAAACCACATGAATACAAATACGATCAGATCCCAAGACTGAGAGATGCAAGGGGTAAAAACCCTCAAATGGGACAGTATGGGGAGAACAGTGAAGACTAAATGTCAATAGGATAGGGATTGTTTAGAGGAGAAAAAAGAAAAAGTTAATGGGAAAGTGGTCTGTAGTGAGGTGTACTATCTGATAGTGTGCATTTCAGCATCCTAACCCTATTTACAGTTTTTGCTTTTTAACCCTAGATATGCTTGGTAATTTCTGCTTCTACCTTTTCTTATCTATGTAATGCTAAGTCAGTACCAGGTTAAATGTGCTTGCTCACTAGCAGATGACAATGAAAGCTGTTTGGATGCTGTCTGCTTCCAAAGTCATAAATCTTTGGTTCTCAGTTCCCATTCTGTCAGTGACTCATGAAGGTGGTGGTTGGCTTTTTTCCAGTAAAAAATTGGCCACAGGCTCTTGCTCTCTCACCATTTTTTTCAGGTGTCTTTCACTGATATGTCTTGACACAATACTTTCATAAAGTCAACTGTATATCACAATGTTTCATATACTTCAGTAGCCAAGAATTCTATAAGACTGGATTTACTTGGAGTTGATAGGACATATTAGGGTTCCTTTTTTTCTGAGAATTGAGTTTTGGTGGGAAGCTGGGAGAATGGTGTTGAGAGAAGTTGAATTCTTTGTCATGCTTTAATTCAGTCATTCCAAATTTCATTGAGTTTTACCATATGCCTAAGACTTTGCCAGGTGTGGTAAGCTTAGGAAAATGTAAGCAACAGGCAAGAGAGGTTCCTGACTTTGAGAATCTTGAAATGAAGGGAGAAAAGCAACACATATTTGGAAGAAAAGGGGAGGGGGGCTCTAAACCATCTATGTAAGCTCATAAAATAGCCAACATAATGCCAACTGTGTAAGGAAATCAAATGTTTATTCATTCTTTTACTAGCTTCTCTGCATCTTTACATTTTCACCTTTTTGTTCTTGCTTTCTTGCAGCTCCTCAGTAACTTCATCCATTTCCCTTACCAGTGTGTGTCCTTTTGCTCTGTCTTCAGAAGCCCAGATTTATGTCATTAATGGGAAAGAGAATTAAGTCTGAAAGAGAAATTACAGTTGCTTTGTTTCCCATCCTTTGCAAACTGTTAACATTCTCCTAATTTCAGAGTTAAAACTACTTTTTAATCTCTATCATCTTTTTCTTGTTTAGGCTTTCCTGAGGTATACAAGTACCCCTTACCTCTGACCATTCTTTCCCACAAGCAGTAACAGTGCTTGCTTATTTTCTTTTTCTTTCTTTCTTTCTTTCTTTCTTTCTTTCTTTCTTTCTTTCTTTCTTTCTTTCTTTCTTTCTTTCTTTCTTTCTTTCTTTCTTTCTTTCTTCTTTCTTTCTTTTCCTCTTTCTTTTATATTCCTGTTGCTACTTAAATACCACAATTTAGTTTATGTTGCAACCTTTAGAGAAAACCATTCAAGCTCTTAAGATCAGCCACACTCCTTAGACATGTACTCTCTTATCTGTTTTCCCCCACTTAAGACAGTGACAATTTTACAGTGTACCTACTCCTACACTGTCCTTGCAATTAGAATTTGAGGATGGAAAAACAAAGATTAGCAGTTATTTCCTTATTGACACTTCATGTGAAAGTGTCTCTAGATCCTCAGATTTTGTAAGTATTATATTACAAGGTGATCTGTTCTGTGACGGTGCCTCACTTTGTTTGAGCCTCTAGAAATCAAGGACATGTGGAACAGTATGTTCTTAAAAATTGTATACTGTAAGGGATGTTGTAGGCCAGTGGTGGCAAACAAGGCATGTATGCCATAGCAAGCTTTTTTTATCTTTGGCAGCTCTAAAACTTCTGTCATCACCGTTCTAGGCTATGTGTGCTATACCTAGGTAAGACTGTCCCTGTTCAAGAGTGTGTTGGTCATATTTTCTGTTGCTAGGACCAAACACGACACAATTTGAAGGAAATGGTTTATTTGGCTCAGGGTTTCAGAGGATTCCATCCTTGGCGGATGGCTCCCATGTAGAAACGTGGTGCGAGGGTGTGGTGGAGCAAAGCTGCTTACATTAAAGAGACCGATGAGGCAGAGTGGATTGGAAATGTGCATCAAACAGAAAGGGACTAGTGGAAGTACACATCAGGATCATGCCTCCATGACCCACCTAGACATGTACACTCAGATGTATGCTTTACTAGGTGGCCCCCAAGCAGTCAAATTGACAGTTAAGTTTGGCACAAAGAGATTTACATCGGAGAGTGAGAGACAAATATGTAAAACCCATAGAATAAAATGTGAGTGTAAATAAAAGGCTTGCTAACATGGATGTAGTTGAAGTATTTTGATGTAAGGAGTGGTGATAACTGAGTTTGCCTTGAAAGATGCTATTTTTATGATCTATTATGGTTCTAAAAATATTTTTATAGATAGCAGCTTAATATCCAAGAGAATAAAATGTAAATTTGGTTGGAAAAATAAAATCTTTAATCTTAGCTGTAGGGAAATCTCTCTGAGTCTGTGTTTTCAGACTTATAATTTCTTACTGCTTACAATCAAGTGGATTTTTGAATTGACAGAAGCCCACATTTCTCCTCATAGCTAATTTCTGCTCTTAGCGTGTGTGTGTGTGTGTGTGTGTGTGTGTGTGTATGTAACTGCTAAACTCAGCAAGGAACATTACTTTTCTGCCTCTTCTCAGCTGCTCCTCTAGAGCTGAGCTACTTAATCTGAATTATTAAAATAACTCCTTTTTTGAGGCTTTACAACCTCTTCCTTGTACCAATTCTAACAACGACAATGTCTCCAGACACTGGCAAATATCATCCATGGGTCTAAATTTTCCCTAGATGAGAATGATTACTTTAGAACCGCAAGTTAGAAAATAATACTTATGAAATATCTTACTGCTATTCCACTTCCACTATATCAGGTAGTTATCTCCTTAATGCCTATTTTCTGCTCACTAATACTATATATTAGGCTTTTATCACACTGGCACCCACTTTAACCTATCTGTTGTTACCCTCATGATTTGGGTGACTACCTATTGAAACTACCACCCATATTTTAGAAATTTAACAATAGCTTTTTTTCTCTTAGCAAAATCATGATGTCAGACTTAGCCAAATTTAAATTCCTCAAACTTAAAACCAATTGAATTTTCTTTAAATGATTCTTAGACCCAAGCTTGTTCCATTTTGTGATTTTTGAGTCCACCAAACCTTCAGAATCTTCTGCATCTAATTAGCAAATAGGAAAGAGGAAAAATAAACATACTTGTTTTTAAAATTCTTTCTCTCAGAAGCTTTTCCTTGTACTTTTGGCAAGAACTAGTTACCTGGCCTAGATATAAGATTGAGATTGTGTTGGAATGGTGGGAGTTGCTATCCATGGCAACTTTCTAAAATGGAGGGGGAAGGCATACATAATGGTAAATAATAATTAGTCCTTTCTGAAACAAGGACAAAAAAATGGATTTAGGGTCATTATTCTCACCCAAGGATCTTTTAAAAATAATATCAGTACATGAATCTTGCTTCCAGAGGATCTGATTTATGTGGTATAAGATGATTTTTTAAAGTTCCCGAGTCTCTTAAATAATGCAGCTACAGTTGAGTGTGAAACGATTACAGTGTGCAAGACAAGCAATGTCGAAGATGTGAAGCAAAAAATACTGGTTTCCTTTGATGGAAGATGAAATAAGGCTATGTATAAAGTCAAAACACTGAAATTAAATACATGCTGTAGTTTGAATGTCCCCTCTAAAATTTGTGTTCACATATAATTACCATATAAAGAGGTCTTCAACAAGTGATTAGGCCGTGACATCACTCTTACGAACAAATTGTGGTGGAAATAAAAGCGGCTTTCGAGCATGGGCGTTTTTCCTCTCATCTCTGCCATGCAGTGACTCAGTAGTGGGACCCTTGTCAGACGCTAGCACAGTAATCTTGGACTTCCCAGCTTCTGGAGCTGTGAGGAAACAAGCTTCTGTTTTTTATAAATTAGTAAACCTTAGGTATTCTTTAATAGCAGCGCAAAAGGACTAAGACAGTAAGCAAATAAGCAGATATATTGTGTAGGGGAGAGGGCAGCTCATACCTGGAGAGAATGTGGAGCTGGAGGAATAAGGCCTATATTTGATGATCAGTTCTACTAGTTTGCATTTGGAAATGTTTCTAATTTTTTTCTCAAGTACCTGTTCTTTCCTGTGTACAATAATGTTCCTTTATTTGATTATTTTTCTTATTTAACAGTTTTTTAAATTTTCTGCTATCACTTCCTCTGCAATCCTTACTGAGTTTTGTCTTTGATGGTCTTGATGCTCCAGCATTTGGTAATATTTTATTGTGTCCTCTTTGCTGCAGTTAAGACTGTGTGAAAGACTATGGTCTATTGTGTACTATATATGAGAACTATAGAAACATGTAAGATTGACTTGGGCCTTGGTAATTACAGTAAGTGACTATTATATCTTACTAGATGGGAAACTTATGACTGGTCTTTTGAACTTGTGTGCTCCCTATTTCTCTTGACATTTTACTGGCTACAGTATAAGGAACATTCAAGTTATTACCCCAAGCTCTGCTTCTTCCTGAAGACAGACATCTTTTTTTCTCATGCTGAACTTGGAGGATGGAAGTGTGTGCTTGAATCTTCTCAGTAGACCCATGAATAAAGCTCTTTCATCATCTCCATTTGTGGAACATTATTTTCTTGCATGGTTTATGGTCTTCCAAACTTGAACCTATCTGTTTTGAGGATGGCAATGTTTTCTTCTTGAAATGGTGTATATTTTCCTACTATTCATATATCTGATGTAACATAAAACATCACTCTTTTCATCTGTTTTGCTTTTGTTTTTCTACCATCTGTCAAGTTCTAGCCATGTGATCTTGTGTGAGTCACAGTTTCTCTGAATCTTTAAAAATGGGGCTAATACAAGGTTAGTAAGAAAATTAAATTATCTAATAATGGAAATCAACATAATTATATGACAAATAATGATAGACTTTTAAAAACATTTTAAAAATAGTATCATGTTAGATTGGTATCAAGCTGACCAAGAAACTATGAAAATGTCTCTTCATCTCACCAACTATAAAAATGTCTCTCCATCTCATCTTACTAGAATCTATAATCTGGGCCTCAGCTCTCTGCCTTTGGCCATGTAATCTTTATATTCTCAGACATTATGAAGATGACAAGGAAAAATCCTAAGTGGACCTGTCTGGAATTGTAAGTTGACACATGGAGCAAGGAATTGTTAAAGAAAAATCTTTATTGAAGAAATGTGTGCTGGCTCCATGATACCTGGAAAACAGGTGCTGCATTTAATCGCACAATTAAGAATCACTGTTTTGTGTTTTCATTTAAGCATTTATGACCAATGTACTTTTTTTTGTATTACTAGTATTTTAACAAATAAAACTGGATGAATATGGAAAAGTCAATTATCCACAAATTAGTTTTCTAAGCTATATTTGTGCCCTAATTAGTAGAATATCCGTGGTTTCTTGATAAGGAAAATTTTATATATAGACAGTAAGTCTCTTTGATAATGATTAACTTTTTAATTCAAGTACTTTGTTATCATTTGATATGACTATGTAATTTTGCCATTCATCTATTCATTTAAAATATTTCTCTACAAGCATTTACTCGATAATTTAAAGATATCATTGCCCTATTTTTTCTTGCAGATTTATGTGGATGATCATGAACTTGATCATGAAAGTAAATCTGTACTTTGACTTGTACTCACAGATTCCTGTAGTAAACAGTGATTGGGGAAATGATAGAGATTCTCAGCCAGATTGATGATTTTTAATGCATTTTTAGTATCTAAACATTCTAAATGTTGTAATTATTTTGAGGTTGGCATATAGTACATGATATGAATATTCATTTATTTCTGTAAATACCTTGTAATAATCTACCTATGTACACTCCAAACATTTAGACATATATTCCATTTTATATTACCTAGAAGTGATTTACCTAGAACAACAACAACAAAAAACTCATGGGCTGGGATGAGCTCGCTGGTATCAGAGGTTTTGGTCCACGGTCATTTGGTTCTGTCATTTCTGGGCCTGCAATGAGGCAGAACATCATGGTGGAAAGCATGTGGTAGAGCAGCCCCTTCACGGTGGCCAAGAAGATGGAGAAGAGAGAACACTTCTGTTTACCATCTTCCCTCGACGGAGCCCTGTGTTCTAAAATTTTCACTTCCACTAGCCCATTAAATAGGGAATTCGTCAATGAATTCAACCACTGAAAAGGTTATAGAGTCCTCATGATCCAGTCACCTCCCTCTGAATACTGTTGTTTTGGGGAATAAACCTTCAACACGTACTTTTAAGGGACATTTCAGATCCAAATGAATTTTTGTAAAGTCTCGCCCTACATGTTTACTTGAATTGCAAAATTGAACTTTTATTAAGTGTCTTTATTTTTACAATCATAGTAGTGTTTTATTATTAATAGCAGGACAAAATTGTCTTTTTTAAAAAAAATTATTTTTAAAGATAAAAGAACCAAAACAAAACAGAGACATAAACAATATAAAAACAAAAATGATACAGAATTTCAGACAAGGTGATAAATTAACAGTGGTTGTTGTACATACTGTTATCTTCATATTGGTTATCATCCTTGCTTGCTAAAACAGTTGGGATCAGGCTAAACCTGGCTAGTGTTGACAAATAGCCCTGTACATATCCTAAAGAGGAAACTAATTGTCAGGGATTCAGCAAATTTCTTGTTAGTTTGTGACAATATGCAGATTACATAACAGTTTTTAAAAGCATCATATATAAAATGCTTCAGAATAAAAGGTGCACAGAACATTTATTTTCTATTATGATACACTTTACTAGTCTGTAGCACTTGGTAGCACACACAAAAAAACTAAAAAGTCCAAGTGTGAATGAAAAATTCCTTCCCACAAAAATAAAGTTCATTAAAAATGACATACTGGGGGTGCCATTAGGGTGCCCACGCCCACGCCACTTTCCCACAGAGCACCAGACCAGCTTGGTGCAGCTAAGGGAGCAGCATTTCTGAGGTACACCATGCTATGCCCGGCCCTGGGCGCCATTAGAGTATCCACGCCCACTCTGCTCTCGTGCAGAGTGCCAGACCAGCTCAGCAGAGCTACGGGAGCAGCTTTTCCTACGAGACTCTAGCCGGGTGAATAAACACGAGAGCAGCAGCACCTTCAAGACTTTCTCGAAGTTTCCTGCAGAGCAGGAGCCCAGCTTCACAGTGACAGTAGAGCAGGCTTCACAGTGGACGTTTGACGGGTAAGGCTCATGCTGATGCTCTGCCTGGCAAGACAACTTTCCCCCACCATCACAGGTAAGCTCTGAGCCTGACACCTCAGCAATTGTCTGAGGTTCCTGAGCCCAGTGCTTCATGGTCAGCTAACATCTGGGCATAAGTTTGATATCCAGGTAAACTAGGGTAGCTAGAGTCATCTGTGAGCTGTCTGGGTAGTGTGCAGCTCAACACTTTTCATCTGACATCAAAATGACAAGACAGAGGAGCAAAACACAGCCACAGGACTCAACCCCACCTGGAACAAGTCCAGGAAACAATGATATAGGAGAACTAGGAAGCCACATACCTGCAATTTCTGAAACGATCACATCTGAAGTAAAGAAACAACCACATTAGGCCATAGAAGAAATTAAAGCGGAAATAATCTCAGGCAAAAAATGAAGTGAAAATAATAATGGAAGAAATTCTGTGCACATAGAAGAAACAGATAAAAGAATAGAAGAACATAGGAAACAAATGGAAACATTACATGAACAATTTAGGAATGAATTAGAATGCATGAAATACACTCAAAGAGATAGCCAGGAATTGAAAACTTCCTCTGAAAGCTTGCAAAACTGCTTCAGTGAAGCTGAAGATGGAATTTCAGATCTTGAAGACACCATGGCAGCTAGTGACTGTGAAAGGAAGGATCTCTTAAAGTCATCAAGGATCCAGGAAAAATTAATCCAACAGCTCCAAGATGAAGCAAAAAGAAATAATATCCAAATAATAGGAATCAATGAAATAGCAGGAGGCCACACAAATTATATAAAAATAATATTTGCAGAAATAATAGAAAATTTCCCAAACATGGTAAGAGATACTGAGGTGCAGTTAAACAAAGCACATAGAACCCCAACAAGCCATAACCCACATAAAACCACACCCAGACATATAATAGTCAAAATCCCAGACATCCAGAAAAAGAACACAATATTAAAAGCAGCTAGAGAAAAGAAACATCACATATAAAGGAAAGCCCATCAGAATCACAGCAGACTTCTCAACAGAAACCATGAAATTAAGAGGTGCTTGGAGCGAGGTATTACAGATTCTGAAACAAAACAGCTTCCAACCCAGACAGATTTATCCTGCAAAACTATCCTTCAAATTCAATGGAGAAATATTTCCATGACGAAGAACAACTGAAGAACTTCATGAGTGCCAAACCAACATTATAAAAAGCACTAAAAGAAATTCTTGGCAGAGAAAAAAGAGACTACAATCTCAAGAACAACAATAAAAAGGAAGCTTTAAGCAGAACAAGCAAGTAAACAGCAAAAATAGGAAAACAACAAGTAAATAGCATGATAAGAATAAGCCAATGTATAACAGTTATAACCATTAATGTAAATGACCTCAATTCACCAGTCAAAAGAAACAGGCTGGCAGAGTGGATTAAGAAACACAATCGAACAATATGCTGTATATTTTACTCAAAAGGAAATCCACAGGCTGAAAGTCAAAGGATGGAAAACAATTCTCCATGCAACAGGTTCCCAGAAAAAAGCAGGGGTAGCTGTTATGTTTGCAGACAAGGTAAACTTCAATCTGAAAACAATCAAAAGAGATAAAGAAGGCCACTACATACTAGTTAGGGGAAAGCTGCACGAGGAAGAGATAACAATCCTAAACATTTATGCACCAAATACTGGAGCACCAAAGTATAAGTCAAATCTTAACAGACATGAAAAGCCAAATAATTAATAACACTATTGTAACAGGGGACCTAAACACCCCTTTGATGCAAAGAGACAGGTCAACTTGACAAAAACTTTGCAAAGAAATAACAGACCTGAACCAAAGGTGTGAACAAATGGACTTAGTAGATGTATACAGAGTGTTCCACCCCACAACATCAGAATACACATTTTTCTCAGCTGCACATGGGACTTCTCTAAAATAAACCACATTTTGCCCATAGAGCATACCTACCTAAATACAAAAGAACTGATATTATCCCATGCATATTATCTGACCGCAGTGCAATGAGATGGGAAATTAATGACAAAGGGAGCTCCAAAAAACCCATAAACACTTGGAAATTAGACAACAACCTCCCAAATAAGCAATGGGTCACACAAGAAATTAAAGAAGAATTTTAAAAATACCTACAAACAAATGAAAATGCAAATACAACCTACTGGAATCTGTGGGATGCAATGAAAGCAGTCCTCAGAGGGAAATTTATAGCAATGAACTCACATATAAAGAAAACAGAAAGAGAGCAAATAAATAGACTAACGCTACACCTCAAACTTTTAGAAAAAGAAGAACAACTCAAATCAAAAGTCCAAAAAAGGAAGGAGATTATAAAACTCAGGGCAGAAATTAATGCAATTGAGATGAAGAAAACGCTACAAAAAATAAATGAATCAAAGAGTTGGTTCTTCGAAAGAATAAACAAAATTGATAAACCCCTTGCCAACCTTATTAAAAAAAGAAAGAATTCAAATTCATGCAATAAGGAAGGAAAAGGATGAAATCACTACAGATCCCACAGAAATTCAAAAGGTCATTAATACCTACTTTGAAAATCTTCACTCACATAGGATAGAAAACTCAGAAGAAATGGACAGATTCCTAGAAATGTATGAACTACCAAAATTGAATCAGGAAGATACAAAAATCCTGAACAACCCAATATCAAGTAATGAGACTGAAAATGTCATTGAAAACTTGCCGACAAAGAAAAGCCCAGGCCCTGATGGATTCACAGCAGAATTCTATAAAACATTCAGCGAAGATATAATGCCAACATTCCTCAAACTCTTCAATGAAATTGATTAGAAAGCAATTCTCCCTAACTCATTTCTGGAGGCAAGTATTACACTGATACTAAAACCAGAGAAGGACCCAACTAAGAAAGATAACTATAGGCCAATCTCCCTAATGAACATAGATACAAAGATACTCAATAAAATACTAGCAAACAGAATGCAGCGAATCATAAGGAAAATTATACACCATGACTAGGTTGGATTTATTCCAGGAATGCAGGGATGGTTCAATATTCACAAATCAATTAATGTAATATATCAATACAGTCAAAGACAAAAATCACATGGTTAACTCAATAGATGCAGCAAAAGTTTTCAATAAAGTCCAACATGCATTCATGTTTAAAACTGTAGAAAAAATAGGAATAGATGGCCTTTACCTCTATTTGATCAAAACAATCTATGACAAGCAAACAGCTAACATCATACTAAATGTGCAAAATCTGAAAGCTTTCACTTTAAACTCAGAAAGAAAACAAGGATGTCCACTGTCACCACTCCTACTCAACATAGTTCTGGAAGTATTAGCCAGAGCAATTAGACAAGATAGAGAAAAAAAGGAATAAATATACAAAAGAAAGAAGTAAAACTATCACTATTTGAAGATGACATAATTCTTCACATGGAAGACCCCAAAAACTCCACAAGAAGACTCCTTCAATTAATAGACAAATTCAGCAGAGTAGCTGGATACAAAATCAACACCCAAAAATCAACAGCATTCCTATATACAAACAACAAACCGTCTGAGAGAGAAATTAAGGAAACCATACCTTTTACAATAGCATCCAAGAAATTGAAATGTTTAGGAATCAATGTAACAAAGGATGTAAAAGATTTATTCAATGACAACTACAGTACTCTGAAAAAAGAGATCGAAGAGGATTTCAATAAATGGAAAAACATTCCCTGCTCATGGTTAGGAAGAACCAACATTGTGAAAATGGCCATACTACCAAAATTGTTATACAAATTTAATGCAATTCCCATTAAACTACCATTAGCATACGTCACAGATCTAAAGAAACATGCCTTAAATTCATGTGGAACCAGAAGAGACCCAGAATAGCAAAAGCAGTCCTGGGCAACAAGGACAAGTCAGGTGGAATCACAATCCCTGACCTGAAATTATACTACAAAGCTACTCTGATAAAATCAACCTGGTACTGGCTAACAAACAGACCTGAGGATCAATGGAACAGACTGGAAGATGCAGCCATAACCACAAACACACTCAGCCATCTAATATTTGACAAAGGGGCCAAACAAACTCACTGGAAAAAAGCCTCTTTAATAAATGGTGCTGGAAAAATTGGCTTGCTTCTTGCCAAAGACTGAAAATAGACCCAAGTCTATCACCATGCACCAAACTCAAGTCAAAGTACATCACAGATCTCAATATTAAAACAGAAACACTAAACTTACTGGAAGAGGAAGTAGGTAAAAATCTTGAAGACATAGGAGTAGGCAGAGAATTCATGAACAAAAATCAAACTGCAAGGGAAACTTCAAAGAATCAATAACTGGGACCTCATCTTACTGAAAAGTTTTTGCACATCTAAGGAAATCACCAGCAAAGTGAAAAGAAAACCCACAGATTGGGAAAAAACCCTAGCTGGCTGTCCTTTGGACAAAGGTCTTCTATCTAGAACATACAAAGAATTAAAAAACACGAACCTGTCCAAATTCAAAGACCCAGTCCAGAAATGGGCATCTGAGATGAATATACACTTCTCAGACAAAGAAATACAAATGGCAGATAAATAAATGAGAAAATGTTCTACATCTTTAGTCATTCGAGAAATGCAAATAAAAACAACATTGAGATTTCATCTCACCCCAGTAAGATTGGCCAGTATTAAGAAATCATCCAATAACAAATGCTGGCTAGGCTGTGGAGAAATAGGAACTCTTCTGCACTTTTGGTGGGAATGCAGACTGGTGAAACCACTGTGGAAATCAGTTTGGAGATTCCTTAACAAACTTGGTCTAGAGGTCCCATTCAACCCAGCTACTCCCCTTCTGGGTATTTTCCCAGAAGATCTGAAAGCATTATATCACCATGATATATGTGCACCCATGTTTATAGCAACACAATTTGTAATAGCTAAATTGTGGAAGCAGCCCAAATATCCATCCACAGAGAACTGGATTTAAAAAGTGTGACATTCTTATATAATGGAATATTACTCAGCTATGAAGGACAGATCTGGGGACTTTATAGGCAAATGGTCACAGTTGGACACTGTCCTCACAAGTGAAATAAATCAGAGGTTCATGTGCAAGCAACATGTGGTATCACTGGTGTAGGAATCTGAAGGTGGGAATTTGGATTGGGGTTGTGAAGGGAATCTACTCCAAGGTAGGGAGCAGGTGGGATGAGGGGAGGAGGAAAAGGAAGAAAGGGGCAAATATGTATCTATGTACGTATATGCAGGATGGCTAATCTGGTGCAACTGTTGACCTGTGTCACTTTATGGTAAGGAACAGTTCATGATTGTTTGATCAAGATTGTATGTCTATATGTGATTTCAGAAACATACACTTTGAAGTTATCAATGTGTGTTGCAGCAACCATTGGTGATTCCCTGTCGCTTTGTCTATAATTCAGTTTTGATTGTACTGCTCTTGTGCTACTTTGTGTTTTTTTGTTAATGTTTTCCTTCTTTTTGTTGTTGTTTTTTTGGTTTTCTTTGTTTTTATACTTTTAAAAATAAAAAAAAATAAGATGACATACTGTCTTTTCATAAAATTTTCCCTCCTATATAAACGGGTAGTCTGAAGAAGAAATTGGCTTGTGGGTGCCAATGTTTAAAAAAGCTTATGAATAATTTAAGATTAATATAGTGTACATTAGTGATTTAACATTTAGTGAATATGTATAGGTTTCCACATGTTAGACACTGTTGTAGGTATTTACTGTTTGGCAGTTGATAGCTAGATGTTGCTCTTAGCCCATAGTAACACATATATATATATATATATATATATATATATATATATATATATATATATATCTTTTTGTTTATTTGCTATTTCCCTGTGAATCAACTGAACAGTGAATTAATTAGTTGGTGACTCAGTAAAAGAATTAACGTGGTAATAGTGTGTACAGATCAAATGTGCTTCCTCTAGAAGTACAGAGTTTTCTGTTACTTGTAGAGCTAAAAATTCATTAAATAGGAAGTTTGCTAGACTGTTGGAGAAGAGTTTCAGTCAGAGGGTTGGTTATGGGATTTACACTTTTCAACTTAGAGACCCATGATACCTTCACTTATAGGAGAGCACTGATCAAATTATGAAAGAACAATAAAAACACTTTTCAGAAACTTTCCTTCCTCTCTACAGTGTGTATTAACTTAGTACCTACTATATGTCAGGCACTGTTTTAACCATTAGGAACCTAACTTGTACACTGAGGTGATCACTGGAATAAAAGCGTTTTACTTATCTGGTTTTGAAGAGTTACATTTTGCTATCAAAATATACCCAGTTATAAAATATAAAAAAGTGAATCTAATAAAAATCAACAAATTTAAGGCCAATTACATGCTTCTTCTTCAGTCAGTTTTTATTGTGAATTTCATTGAATTTGGCGGCTACTTCCACATTTAGGACAACAGATCGATCATTTTCCTTCCCTAACCATTTAAAAAGATTTAGTAACTGTACTGCAAAACAGATGGTGATGCAAAATGGCTATTAGGAAAGACCATATGTTTTGCTTATTTTCAGTTTAGTGTTCTTATTTTTTTTTTCAGTACTGGGGATCAAACTCAGGACCCTGCGCTTGCTAGGCAAGCACTTATTCCACTGAGCTATATCCCCAGCCCCCAGTTTAGTGTTCTTAAATATACACCATTCAAACTTTCTAGACCGCAGGAACTGTGTACGCGCCACCCTGGTTCTCACTTGCTTATGGTCTTTCAGTTTTGAGACATGACAAAGGGAAGTGATTACAGTGAAATGGAAGATGTTAGATTGGAAGTTCATAAACACTTCAGAAACTCTAATCTGGCCCTACTTTCTGATTTATAGACTCTTCTTTATGTTCCGATTAAAATGAAAGTATTAGGATTTTATCTTGCCTCTCTATTTTGATATTCTTGCTGGCCACATCATTATTCCTGATTGATCTCCCCCAACCTTGGTTCATCTTATTGCAGGATGGACTCTATCACAATTTTAGATTTTGATAAGTCTCAGCTCTCTTTCCAAGTAAGACCACTTTCTGTTTTGCCAAGTCAGTATATCCAACAGTCTAAGCCAGCTGAGATTTGCAATAGTGTTTTAAACTTGTTTGAGCCACCTTCGTTCTATCTATAAAGTTTTACAACTGACACTTACTAATTCAGATAATTTTAATGAAGTCAGTATAGCCTATATAATGTTTATTTGAACTCATCTAATGAGAGCATACAGTGATAAATTGATTATCACTAAGGTGAGGGTACTATCATGTTATGGTATATATATATATATATATATATATATATATATATATATATATACACACACACACATACATACATATAGATGGCCCCCAAAGGCCTCATGCATTTATAGCCAGGGTTTTTGGAAGAAGCAATAACACTAGACCTCCATTTATTTGAGTTTCTAATTAAGATGCTAGCAGGTTTGCTGCTGCTGGTTCCTGTTAGTTTTAGTTAGGCAAGGTTAAAGAATTTATAAATGAAGCTTATCTTTTTGTTCAGTGGAGTCCAAGAAGAATAGCAAGGACTATTACACAATTTGTGCAGGTGCTTGTGCTGCTGAGGAGTATTCCCAGTCCTATCACACAATTCCTGCAGTATATTGGTTATATATAAAAATAAGAAATTAATGGTGTGGCAGTAACTCATTGTTGTGTTCATTTGCTATTCCTTAATGATATTTGATATTGAGTATCTTTTCTTATGTTTACTTCATTTGTTTATCTGCTTTTGTGAGTTTTGTGTTCAAATCTCTTGCTATTTTGTGTTCACATCCAGGCCTATATGTGTTAGGCAAGTGCTGTACACTGAGCTATATCCCTAGTTCTTTTGCCACTATTAAATGGAGTTATTTGCTTTACTATTGGGTTTTAAGGGCTAGTGGTGTACTTTGGATAATAACCCTTTATCAGGTAAGTGGTTTGCCTGTATTTCCTCCCAATCTGTGATCTCTTTCATTCTTTTTCACAGCTTGTATTTTTGGTGTTTTATCTAAAATGTCATTAAAAACCCTATTTGACCTAGATTTTCTAGTAATTTTATAATTTTACACTTATGTCTATAAACCTCTTTAATTTTTATGAAGGATCTGAAATGTGTATGTATACTTTTTTGCATATGCTTGTACAGTTGCTTCAGAGGCACTTGTTAAAAATATTCTACTTTCTAAATTGAATTGCCTTTGCTCATTTGGCAAAGATTGTCTACATTTCTAGCTTATTTTAAAAAGTTCATATATTTACCTTTTCTTTTGTCAATACCATACTATTTTGATTACTATACCTTTCTAATAAATCCTAAAGCCACAGCTGTCAGTTCTCAGACTTCGTGCTGCTGCTCTAGTATAGTGCTTGCTATTTTGGGTCTCTGTTCTTTTTACACAAATTTTAGAATAAATTTATCCATATTTATAAAATAACTTGATGGGATCTTGATTGAGATTTCTTGACAGTAGAGATTATGATGTGAAAGAATCGACATCGTGAAAATAGCTTTCCCATCATGAACATGAAATATTTCTCTTTATGTAGATGTTCTATTTCTTTCATTAGAGTTTTGTTTTTCTCATATATGTTTGTACATTTTTATTTGGTTTTCTTATTTTTATTTTATTTTTGTGGTACTGAAAGTCAAACTTGAGGCCTTGCATGTTACACAAGTGCTGTACTGTTACAGTGTATCCTAGCTGCCTTGTCTAATTTTAAGTATTTCTTTTCTCTCTTGATGATAATGGAAATGGTGTTGGGTTTCTAATTTAAATTCCAATTGTTCACTGCTAGTGTGTATGAAAGTAACTTTTATATATTAATTTTCTATCATGCAATATTCTATAATCACTTATTATTAGTTCCAATAGTTATTTTTTATTAATTCTTTAAAATTTTTATCTAAACAGTCGTCATTCATGAACAAAGAGTTTTATTTCTTCTTATTCAATTTGTATCCTTTTCTTTGCCTTCCATTAAAAAGGATTTTTAGTATAATGTGGTAGTAAGGAGACAAAACTGGTTTTTAAAAAGAAAATATTTCATTATTTCACAAATGGATAGTGAAATTAAGCAGTTTAGTTCCATGTTAGATAAAAACATAAAATTTGATTAAAAGGTAGCCAGGTTTCTTATATTTAAAAAATTGCAAAGAAAATTCAATTGAAGTTCCCTTGCACTTATTTTTAACTGATGGAATGAGTCAAAAGGAGAGTTTTTCTTCTATTTATGTAAGGAAAACATATAAAACAAACGAATAGAGAACTCAAGGGATTCAGAAGAATAGAAATAAATACCTTCCCCATCCTTCACAGGGAACATAGAAAACATAAAATGTCCTTATTAAGTTCCATAATAACAGCGAAATCTTAAAAATCAAACTTTTAGTGAATATTATGGTGAAAATAGATGGAGAAATGTAAGAAATATTTTTTGAGCATCACTATGGACTACCAGTTATCTTTTCTATATTAAGATCTTTAAATGAAAAAAATGGAAGGAATAAGGAAGAATATGAACCAAAACAGAAAACAAAAAAATAAAAAAGAAAAATGTAATAACACTCTGTCCACAAGACAAAGTAATGTGGACACACAGTCATTTGACAATACTACAGTTATGAACTAGAAAAAGTTTAATAGCACAAACAATTATGATGACATGCAGAATCACTAATTGGAGGTATACACACAGAGTTACAGTGAGAAAGTTAATAAATCACACACACACACACACACACACACAAAATGTGCATGTGCCATGAAGCTTTATGCAAAAGACAAACACACCCTGCAGAAAAACAAAGATATAACTCATACACTGACATACATTAAAGTGAATATCTTTGCTATAATTTTGTTTTGTAGATGATTGTGATTCTTCATTTTGAATCATAGATGATCTTAGAATCTTAATTTTTGTCAAAGCTAGAAATAAGGTTTCTGAAATGTTTTTAAATATCGAAAAAAGCATTTTGAATGGAATAATATCCCCATCTTGTGGTGTTTCAGAATATTGACTCTGCTTTGTAAAGTATTTTGATTTTATGTATTTCTGTGTAAAAATACATGTATTGATTATGGAACATGGGAAAATAGTCACACAGAATTGAATTTACAAATTTTTAACTCAATAAATTTTTAACAAGGTAAGCTACTTTAATGGAAAGATTGTATTAGTAGCAAGTGTGATTACTTTGATAGTTGATTCTTTAGCATTTACCTTAAACTTCCTAGGCTCAGAGCAAGAACCAAGTGATAAAATCTACATTTGTACTTGTCTTTTCTTGAATTTAGTGCCTACAGTTTTAATTTCTTAAGGGAAAAACTGCCTTGTTATTTTCTTGTACTTTACAGTAAAAATGTGACCACTGCTATCACCAAAAACTGTTTAATTTCATAGTATTTTAGATCTTTTTTCCTATCTGGAATGTGAAATAGATTAAATTAGTGTTATGAGTTATATTTTTGCTCTAAAAATTTTTGTTTAGGAATGGAAATACATTTTGTATTCTATATTATTAGACTTTGAAGATTTTTAGTAAGTTCTGAGTTTGTCAATAACTGGTCCTGATGTTTCAAAACTGTAAGTGGGAACATAAAAATAGACAATATGAATTTGAGCCCTTAGCCAACAGATGGTTATAGTCCAATTGAGAGTATTAATAAATATAGGAAACACATTTTTAAAAAAGACAATGCATAAATTTTGAAATGCCCTGTCAAATTTTATAGCTCTTTCTCTGTTTTGCATCAGTCCTTTATTTTATCTGATAATATTACAGTAAGGTACCATGAAGGATACAATTCATAGTTATAGGAAAAATAATTTAAGACCCTAATATTTTAGTTAGGTTGGCTCACAGTAACAACAAAGTCATAGTGAATTTAAGTGATAGACCTACTTATAATATACTAATGTTATGAATGAAATGTGTAAGAGGTGTAATGTCTTTATTGTACAGGTCCTTCATTTGTATTTGAAATGTTTTTCAAAATACAAAGATAGGATGAAATTAGAAAATACGGAAGAAAATAATAACACTGTGCTATTATTTAGTAATTTGATATGCAGTATTACTTTGTTTTTCTGAGGATTCCGATCCCTAAGAAAGTCACATAGGGTCATATATAAATATTAAGAAAGGATGACCAAGGTCTTGACTCATTTTAAAAAAAAATATAGTCAGAAAATATTTAGTAATAGGTCTGAAAAATGTTCAAGTCTTTCTGGAAGAAAACTGCAAAATGGCAGATGAACATAAAAGAATCGTCATTGTGTGTTCTTTGGTGTAAATCTTAATATTATAAAGATGTAAATTCTTTTCACATTAAGATACACACAAAATATAACTCTCATAAAATCCAAACTTTCCAAAATGGCTATAATATTAATTTTTATTACTAAATATTAGAGAAGAGCTAAGCCTTTTACTATGAGGAAAAAAGAGTAAAGATGAACTCTGTAATTTAAAATTGTCTGTTGGCAGAGTGAAAGATAGGTCAACAAAATCAGAAAACTCAGAATGCATCAAGTTATATTTATAAATTTTATATAAAAGCAGTATCACCAATGGGGAAACTGGGTTATATAAGAATGGGTAGCTTTTAAAAGTGGAAATAAGAGACACAAATAGAAACGGAAACAGTATTCTTCACTGATTCTGTAAGAAGAGTTGCACCAACAAAAGAGAAGAGAAGGACACAGAGCTCAAGGAATCAAGGAACAGGTGACAGGAACCCTATAAAGCACAGAGAAGCGGAAAAACAATGTAGAAAGAAATGTGAAGTAGGGCACAATACTTTGGGGTGGCAGCGTGGGAGACAGGACCTGACTGCACAAGCACGGGGTAAGCCCAGAGGGGCCTCACAGTCACAGTGAGATAAACAGTGGGTTAGATGTTCAAGCCACCAGAGCAACTGATGGTTATGGCAAGCTGCAAATCCACTGTGGGCATTTGGTGTGAAAGTGACTCCTCTGACATGACACTGACCAGAAGCCATCTTGAGAAGGGCTTATTGTTTGGGACAGAACTACCCTGGAAGTCAGAAATCATGGAATAATCACAATTCGGGGCCTCTTGGCATACTCTGCTATAGGGAGTGGGTGGAAGACATCTACAGAATACACTTGTGGAGAGAGCTCAGTCATAGGCTTGCTGAGAAGCTTCAGGGAGCTTCAGTGTTGAAAGCACTATGGGCATTAGTAACGACCTCTGTGATAAGAAACAAGAATGGTTTTCTGAGGGAACTAGGTTTGAGAGTGCTAGGACCATGGGCACCTGAGTGGTTGTTTCTCCAACTTCCCCTTTCCACGCAGAACTCATTCATCTTTTCGTGTCTTCCACTTTCCAATGTCATGTCTGTGGATGCATGGACATGGAGGCCTCTGGAGCAAGGGGGCACCACACCAGCCTACGTACTGTGAAGGTAGTTGAGGCTATCAGCAGCTCTGGATGTGCAGAAGAAAACAAAAACAAAAACAAAATTGCAGTGAATACATCTCTGAAGCAAACAACTTGTCAGTGAGTGAATAAGCCCAGTGGGAAGTATGGAGCATTTACGTAACACTAACCTGTTTGGTGAGAGCACAGAGGAAGCAAAACAGGACTCCAGTGTGACTTACTTCTCCCTTTCCATACCCACGGATTCCACTATTGGATGTCTGAGAAAGAAACTGCTCCAATCCAAATTTGTCAGTGTGGGGTAATTTTTGGACTCATTTTACCCCTTTTTATTTTGCTTTAATTTTATTCATATAACTTTTCTAAAATTTTGGACTTTGAGGAAGATGGTGGAATGGTGAGCAGCCAACAGCCTCTCTGAGATTTGGTGTCCAGGCACTGGAATACAGCAATGTGAGGAAGAGAAGGAAGGAAGTGGGTCTTGGGACCCAGGAAGTATCTGAAGTGAGAAATGAAGCCCAGGGAGAGTGAAGAGAGAAACTTCAATGCAGAAGAAGGAGGTGGCAGGAGGTGCTTTCTCCCTGAACATGGACTCACTGTGTGGGAGGGGTAGCTTGATCCTGCAGACTCACATTGACTACTGGAAACCCCAGGGGCCTACACGGAGAGAAATGTATCAGTGGAATGAAGTAATGGTCACAGTAGACTGCAATGGCTGGTGAATTTTTAGTGTTAGACATCCTGAAAGAGAGGGCAATTGGCCAGTGGCCATCCTGGAGAGTGACCAACTGAGCTCAGAACTCAGAGCAATTGCTGGCTTCATCTAGCTGATCCCAGGTGAGTTCAAGCCAGCAGGAGGCATATGGAGTGCTGCAGGCTCAGTGGGTCTGGTTCCAGCCTCATGGCCAGAAACCAGCCTGAACTTCAGTGGAAATAAATGTATGGGCTCACTGGGATTATTGACTACCCCACCATAAAGTCACTACTGGCCTGCTGGGATCAATCAACACTGATCTGGACTGGGCCCATGTTGTCTACTATTGGCAGCAGACACACACCTCAAAGTAGATTTTTTTTTCTTATTTTCTTTTGCTTTCTTAGTTTTTTTTTTTTTTTTGGTTGTTGGCCTGTTCTGTTCTTGTTTTTATTTGTTTCTTTTCTCTTTCTCTCCTGTTTTCACTAGTTTCCTAGAGTTTATGTGGCCTTCCATTGTCTCACAGCCTTGCTTCTGATCTCTTCCTCTTCTACTTTTGTATTTTTTCCCAACCCCTTTTAAATTTTCTCACCTGAGGGTAAAATTACCATATTGAGGGCAAACTTGTTGCACATAATTTTCTGATTTTTTTAGGTTTTGAAATATAACAACAAATCTAGTTCATATGGTTAAAGGTGGCAAATTAATAGTTACCTCAGTCTGTCACTTTCTAGGCTGTGTTTGATGCTATTGTTATTGCTGATGGTACCACTTTAGCCAAAGCGACAAAGTTGTTTTAACCAGTTGTTCTCCCCAGTACACCAAAAAAGAGATTGCCTAGGGGGTCATAAAGAATACTGTCAGCCAGTGCCAAAGAATCAGGGGCTGGGCCAAGTTAGCAGCAACTGCTCATCCCCAGTAAACAAAAGAGAGAGGAGTTGCAACAGACTCAAACCCCAAAAGCCAGCTACACCTGGAAAACACCTCTGAAAAAGTAGTCATTTCCCAAGAGTTCTAAGTACTAGTAATGAAACTATTGAGATAAGCAATTTATAAGGATAAAATCAGGAATGAAACTAAAAACAAGGGGGAAAAATGAGAAGACAAACCAGATGCAACCCGGACTCCCAGCACACCAAAGGCAAAGCCAGGGGCAAAGAGGTGGAACAGTCCCAAAGCCGCCTACCGGGACTCTCTGAAACAGTAACGGGGGAAATAGTAAAGCAAATGAATGAGGGTCTAGAAAAACATAAACCAGAAATAACTTCCTAGGTAACTGCAGGAATGGTGACCATAATGAAAAACACGCATAGCGACTCTAGAGCATCTGCAGATAAAAAAACAGAGGAGCTTAGGAAAATGATGAAAACCGTGAATGCCCAATATAGAAAAGAGATGGAGTTCATTAAACAGATTCAAACATATCCAGGAGATCAAAAATTCCATTGAAAGTATATGCAGTAGAATGAGCCAATGTGAGGACAGAATCTCAGATATAGCACAGGACTGCAGTTAGTGATCATGAAAGATATATTAAGAACAGCAAATTATTGTGAGAAATTAATCCAATAACTGCTAGATGATGCAAAGAAGAGTAACAAGACTGAGCAGAGTCAGTAAACAAGCAGAAGATAGTGCAAATGACATAATAAACCTGTTCACAGAAGTTATGGCAGAAAATTTCCCTGGCAGGTGAAAAGAATTTTACCTACAGTAAGTGAGGTGTTCAGGATTTCCATTATCCATGGTCAATACAATCTACAGCAAAGCAAGTCAAGATTCCTGAAATTCAACACAAGAAAAGAATATTAAAAGCTGTTAGGGAAAAGAAAAAAATAGTAAAACCTATCAGAGTCATAGCAGATGTCACAACACAAATCCTCAAATCAAAGAGAGCTTGAAGTGAATTATTTCAAGCCCTAAAAGAAACAAAACCTTCAACTCAGATTGGTGTATCCTGTAAAACAATTTTTCAAAATTGATGGAGAAATGATACTTCCATGACAAAGATCACCTGAGGAAATTCATGAACACCAAACCAGCACTCCAAAATATTCTGTAGGGAATTCTAGAAAGCTATAATAGCTTTGTGAACCCCAACAGAATGAATCCACCAGGGAAGGCAAACAATTAAATAGCAGAGAAAAAAGGGAATCCAATAACAAGAAAATAACCATGACAAGAGTAAGTCAATACATATCAATTGTAACCCTCAATGTCATTCATCTCATTCACCAATCAAAACAAACAGACCAGCAGAATGGATCCAGAAACAAGAACCAGCAATATATTGCATACAAGAAACACATTTAATTAAAAAAGAAATTCATAAACAGAAAGTCAAAGGATGGAAAGCAATATTCCATGTCACAGGAACCAAGAAAAAAGCTGGCATAGGTATTTGCAAAGTGGATTTCAAACCAAGACTGATTAAGAGAGACAGAGAAAGTCACTACATTCTTATAAATGGAACAATCCAAGAAGAACAGATAACAATCATAAATATATGTACACCAAATACCAGTGCACCCAACTATATAAAACAAATATTAACAGACATGAAAAGTCAAATAAGAACCAATACGATTGTAATGGGGGATCTCAGTACCCCACTCAAATAGACAAATCAAATGGAGAAAAAAATCAATGATTAAATACTAGAACTGAACTACACTTTGAACAGGTGGGTTTAGTAGATGTCTGCAGAGTGTGCCATCCCACAACATGAGAATACACATTCTCAGCTGCATATGAGACATTCTCCAAAATAGACCACATACTGTCTCACAAAGCATGCTTAAGACAATTTAAAAGAATTGAAAGTATCCCATTCATATTATCAGATCATAGTGCAATGAAACTGGAAATCAATGGCAAAAGAAATCATAAGAACTTCAGAAACATTTGGAAGTTAAATAACCTCCTGAACAAACAATGGGTCACAGATGAAATTAAAGAAGAAATTAGAGAGTTTCTACAGTTAAATGATAATGCCAACACTACATTCTGGAACTTAAGGCACACAATGAAAGCAGTTCTACAGGGTGAATTTATAGCAGTGAATACCTATAGCAGGAAAACAGTGAGCTCAAATAAACAACTTAATGTTGAACCTAGAGCTTCTACAAAAAGAATAAGTCAAACCCAAAGCTTGAATGAGGAAAGAAATTATAAAGATAGAGCAGAAATTAAAGCAATAGAGAATAAGAAAACCATAAAAACAATCAATAAATCAAAGAGTTTGTTCTTTGAAAGATTAAATAAAATCAACAAACTTTAACCAACCTTATCAAAAAAGAAGTCTCAAATCCATGCAATTTGGAATGAAGAGTATGAAATCACAACAAATCCTGAAGAAATCCAGATTATCTGTACCTACTTAGAGAACCTTTATTTTAATAAGATGCAAAATGCAGAAATGGACAAATTTCCAAACATACAAATTATGAAAGCTGAGTCAAGAAGACATAAAAATCCTAAATAAACCACAATTAAAATATTACCAACAAGGATAAGCCCAGGCCCTGATGCGTTCATTGCTGAATTCCAGAAGAAATTTAGAGAACTAATACTGCTGTTTCTCTAACTCATTAATGAAATCAAAAGGGAAGCAATACTTCCAAATTCATTCCTGGAAGCAAGCATTACCCTAATTACAGAACCAGAGGAAGACCCAAACAAAAAAGACAACTACAGGGCAGTATCCCTAATGAAAATAGATGCAAAAATCCTCAATAAGATGCTAGAAAGTAGAACGCAGCAAGTCATCAAGAAGATTAGACACCATGACCAAGTAGGCTTTTTTCCAGGGATGCAGGGATGGTTAAACATACACAAATCAATAATGGTAATACACCACATTAACAGAGCTGAGGACAAAACTAGTTTAAATTAGATTAAAAGTACATCATTCACTATGCACTAAACTAAAATTGAAATATATCTAAGTTCTAAATATTAAAGCATTAAATCTGCTGGAAAAGAATCAGTGGAACTCTTGAAGACATTGGTGTAGGCAAAGACTTTATAACAAAACCTCAGTCACACAGAACTATCACAAAGAATCAACAACTGGGATCTTATCTTATGAAAGGGCTTTTGCACAGCAGGAGAAACCACCAACAGAGCAAAGAGACAACTCACAGTGTGGCAGAAATGGCAAATAAATATATTTTTAAAAATATTTAACATTATTGGTCATTTGAGAAATGCAAACTAAAACAACACTGAGATTGCCTCTCACCCCAGAAAGAATGGCAATTTTCAAGAAATCAACCAATAACAAATGTTGGGGGTGCTGGGAAAAAGGAACTCTTCTCTGCTCTAGGTGGGAGTGTAGACTGATGAAACCACTGTGGAAATCACTGTGGAGATTTCTCATAAAACTAAGACTACAGGTTCTATTCAGCCCAGCTATTCCCCTTCTTGGTATCTTTCCAAAAGAATTAAATGCATCATACAACAGTGAATATGCACACCCATGTTTATAATGGCCCAGCTCATAATAGCTAAATCCTGGAAACAGCCCAATTGCCCATTAACCAATTGACTGATAAAGACAGTGTGTTTTTTTAATGCAGTAGAGTATTATTCAGCCCTAAAGAAGGATATGCTTAAGACATTTGGTGTTAAATGGGTGCACTGAGACCATACTCTTAAATGAATTAAATCAGACAGATGTGTAAATACCCCATTGTCCTGTGATGTGAGAAACTAAAAGTGTAAATAAGGACCCAAATGTACAGGGCCCAAATGTACAGATAATTTGAAATAGGAAGAAAATTTTCAACTGGGAAGGGGAATTAGGGAGGATGGAAGGAAGGGAAAAGAAAACATGAGGAAGGAAGGAAAAAATGGAAACAAAGCTTTTGTAAATACAGGAAGAGGTATTGAAGGGAAGGTAGGGGAATAGGAAGAGAAAAGAATCAACTTATATCATGTTCAGGTACAAATTTCCTATGATGAAAATGATCATGATGTTTACCTAAAGTGCACCAGTAAACTTAACCGGTAAAAATTCTTTTGATTTCAAATTGAATTTTAAAAATCTCTAGTGCTCATCTACTCTGCCTCATTTCTTTTTTTTTATTTTAAAAAATAAAAGCACAAAAACATATTAACAAACAGACACAAAGTAGCCTAAGAAATAGTACAATCAAAACTGATTTACAGACAATGTGACATGGACTCAACAATGGTTGTTGCTTTACCTATTGATATCTCCGAAGTGTATATACATGAACACAGATACAGACATGCAAAATTGGTCAGACAATTAATTATCTCAACAACAGAAAAACACAAAAAACAGAAAACAAAAGACATAAAATAAAATAAAATAAAAAAATAAAAACCAACAATAGTTGCTGCTTTGCATATTGATATCTTCGAAGTGTGTGTTCAGGATAACACATACAGACATACAAGATTGATCGAATAACCCGTCATCAATTATTCCTTAGCATTCAGTGATATAATACAATAGTAGAACCATGTTAGCCCTCCTGCATATATGTATATTCATATATACATACATACATTTTTGCCTCTTTCTTTTCTCCTTTCCCTCGTCCCATCTGTTCTTTGTTTTTGAACAGATTTCCTTCATGTCTCTTAGTTTATATTCCCACCCTCAGGTTCTTACACCAGTGATACAATATGTTGCCTGCACATGTACCGCTGATTTATTTCACTTAGGAGTATGGACTCCAGTTTTGACCATTTGCCTACAAAGTCCCCAAAACTGTCTTTCTTTATAGCTGAATAATATTCCATTATATAAAAATGCCACAATTTTTTAATCCAGTCTTCCGTGGATGGACACTTGGGTTGCTTCCACATTTTAGCTATTACAAATTGCACTGCTATAAACATGGGTGGACATATATCAGAGTGATATGATGTTTTCAGATCTTCTGGGAAAATACCCAGAAGGGGAATAGCTTGTCTGAATGGAACCTCATTTCTTTCCCTTTTAAAATATTGCTTCTTCCATTTCTCCCTTGCCTACCCTTTCCAGTTTTTAGTATTGCTGTATAATTTTTATCCTTTCCTTTTTATTGGTATCAGTGGTATAGTTGTTGGATTTTAATTTATTTCAATATTCAAAGAATAGGAATAAGAATCTATTTTCACAATAAATTATCTATTTCCTGACTCAACCAACCTGATCTGCATGAAAGCCCTCCCTTGAGTATAGCTGTAGCCCTTCTGTCCACCATACAACCTATTCACCCTTTCTTCTTTGAGTCGTAGCAAGGGGTACATGACCCTCAGCCAGGGAATTGGACTTCTTAGAACTCACTCCTTTTTGGAGGTTTTGGGGAAAATATCTTACTACTGGCATTGGTAGTATGTTAGGTTGTGAGATTTAGGATTCTGAGGTCTGCAGACCTGCTAGATAGAAAAATGATACACAGGTTGATAATAGCATTTTTGTACTTTATGGAGTGGTGTCTCAATGCAGTGTTACTCTGTAATTTAGCTAAGCAACCTCTAACTCCTACCTCTTTGGCAATATTCTATCATGTGCAGTCACAAGTTCTACCTAATTACGTGAAAATTTCACTGCTTTACTGAATGCTACTGCTGGTAAATTTATAGGACTCTGGAATTAATTAGGAGTTGAGCAATCATAGGACCTTCTTGGCCAGGTTTGGATTGTCTTTGAGAAATTAAAATCCTTTAGCATATTAACATACTGCTAATGGATTAGATTTTGAGGAGCTTCATTAGCTTGAAAGAAATAACAAGAAATCTTATTGAGTGCTTTGCCAGTTGTTCGTAGACTGTAGGCCTGTACTTCATACATTTTCCCCCCTTACCTTAAAACTATAGACGGAGGGAGAGAATGGGGCAGATGAAAAAATTTCACTTAGAAAATGCACTCATGTATTTTTTATTAACATATTTTAGTATAAATCAATGGCTTTTGCTATGGCATTTCCATACATATATACATTTGGACTTTTTATTAAACACGAATAGAGAGATTTTTTCCCTTTGACATTTTCAAGTCTGTAAAAAGTCAGATTAATATTTACCTTTTAGCTACAGTATTTTAGCTACTTGTGCTGTGAAAGCCAACATTTTCAGAATTGAAATGTTTACTTATAATTTTTGAAAGATCTTAATTTTGACTGCAATTCCTTAATCAGATATTGATTTCTTTTGCCTTTGTGAATCATAATGTTATATTTTAAATAGTCCTCTTCATCTGAGTTTTGAAGAGTCTTTTGAAGTATTTTGTTTCAGTAGTTGTATAAGTGGGCTATACAGAGAAATATAAAGATTGTTGATAATATGACTTAAAATTATGCACTAGAGGCATAAAGATTCAGTGAAAATCACAAACAAAACATCTGAGGCTGTGTGTCACTGATACATGTGCAAAGATCGCTGAAAATGGTTCATTAATGCCCTGTATTCATTTAAATTTTAAACAGTATATTGAGTCATTTTGAGTAATAAATATTAAATAAAACCTTTATAATATAATGCCTTCATACCAAAATGAACTCTTTCTAAAAGTTTAAATGGCATGAGCTACTTTCTTAGAAACGAAGAAAACTAAAGCAGTAGTTCAATAAGACAACCCTAAGAGGCAAAGTGTTGAGAGGTAAACTAGTTTATTCACAAGTGCCTTTGTATTACCTGAACTATAACATATTAATGGAAATCATTTTCAGAGTTGTTTTCTTTGCTAGCTGATTTTTACTAAACTTGTCCGAGTTAATTTGTTGTCACTAAAACACAATTCTCAACACCTGCAAATTAAGAGGAGAGGTTTATTTTGGCCTGCAGTTTGTAAAGGTTTCAGTCCATAGTCTGTTTGCTCCAAGGTAGGGCAGCACGGCAGAGGGGCCAGACCGAAGAGAAGCGGGGGGAGACACAGACGAAAGGAGGAGGAAGGGAGGCGGGCAGGCCGTTCTGGTGGCGTCGGGCGTGACCCCCTCCCCGAAGCCTGCTTCGCTTCCCAGTATCACATTTAGCTGTAAACTCATCAGAGGACTACTGTACCGATGCGTATCCTACTCCTGTGATCCAAGCACCATGACTGAATCTGTTTAAAAATCCACTTAAAGATATAATTCCTGACCCCAAATGAGAAGCTATTTACAAGTTTGGAAATCTTGAAATTATCTTAACAGGGAGTTAAATCCCTCTTGTTTAAATTCCAGTTTTCACTGGTCTCTCAGGCCATCAAATTCAAACACCAAGTAATGACATGCCTGTTTGGAGGTCACTTCAGAGCTTTTCCCACTAAGACATGAGTTTTGCTGCCCTCCTGCAGCAAGATGATCATTAAAATACCACGTGCATGCACAATTTCTCTTTCTTGCCGGCAGTCTGCTTACAGGCATGGTGCTCACTGAGTATTTATAATGGGAAACTGAGTATAACATACAAGCATATCCTGTAAGTAGAGGAGGTCCCTTATGTTTTTTTAAAAATCACTGCAAATGGCTTTGCCTCCCTCCAGGAGAATGCCAGGAATAAGCCAGCAGTACCTCCATTGGCCCCTGCTCCTTCATCACTGAGACCCTCCCTGGGGGTGCAAACTCAGTCCTGGCAGCCCAGCTGTACATCAAATCCACTTTCTTTTTCTCACAGCCAAAATGCAGAGATGGTTCCCATCTTCTGGAAGATACTTAATTTTTTCCCTCATTTTTAGCTTCAATGTACTCTTTCAAAAACAATCAGCCCAGAATCTTTCCGAAATCTAAACAACATAAGCAGCTCTGCTTCTTGATTTACAGTGTTCCAGTGAATGTTTATAAGGCTGCCTCCAGTCCTTAAGAAAGTGTTAAATCTTGGGTCATATTCTGCTTAACAACACAGAGAAGTGAGTAAAATGCTGTATTTCTAGTTAGGGGTTATTCCAGTGCAGAATTACCTTGTGCCCTGGAATTCACTCATTTCAGAATTAAGCTCATCAGTGAACATCTCTTTATTATGGTGTTTCGGCCTTAAAGTTAAGTCTGCTGCACTTTGGGGTTAGCCTTGGTCTACCTTCGATTCATCAGATCTAGCATTTATCCCTGAGTCACCAGATCTCAAGTCTGCAAAGTGTACTTTAACCTGCAAGGTTTTTTGCAGCACAATTATGTTTGAAGGTTTCAGTGTCAGATATTCTATATTGAACTCTAACCTTCTTATGTTTCTGTACTTCAGTTTTCTCTCTTACAAGATGTCCTCTTCATGTGACTGGTAGAAAAGAAGTGCTTTCTAAATGTACTATGTTATTTTACGCACCTGTTTCCTGCATCTAGGGCTAAGTCTGATGATACACATTTTGTTCCTTGGCTCAAGAACTAAGGCAGACATGTGTTGGTAGATGAAACATCTCTTACTTTCTCAATATGTCCAGAATCTGACCACTTCTCTCCATTCTCATTCCCCTCCTTAGCCCTTGTCTAAGCCATCCAACTCCCCTGTCCCCTCCCCTTCCCTCCCCTCCCCTCCCCTCTTTTTCTTTCTTTCTTTCTTTTTCTTTCTTTCTTTCTTTCTTTCTCCCTTCCTTCCTTCCTTCCTTCCTTCCTTCCTTCCTTCCTTCCTTCCTTCCTTCTTTCTTTCTTTCTTCCCTTCTGAGACAGAGTCTCGCTGTGCTGTTTAGGCTGGCCTCAAACTCAATACATAGCTGAGGCTGACCTGAAAGTGATCACTTGTGATCCTCTTGCCTCAGCATCCTCAGTGCTGGGATTTCAGGTGTGCACCACTATGCCAGGCTCAAAGTTTTCTTACATTTGTTGTAGTAGTAGGCTTGCTACTGGCTTTCTAGCTTCTATTCTGTGTCCTCTACAGTCTGTCCTCTGTGGCAGTTTAGATGACCCTTTAAAAACACAACTCTGGACTTCCAGGAAGATGGCGACTGGGTAGGCAGCAGAGAGAGAACCTCCCAGAGGATTACCACCCAGACAGTGGAATATAGCAATATGAAGACAGAAAGGAGAGAGGTGTGTACCCTGAACCCAAGAAGGATCTGAAATGGGAACTGAAGCCCTAGGAAAGACCAAGCAAAACCTTTCCTGGAGGAAAGGATCGGAGGGCCGCCGTGGCACAGTCGGAGGGAGAAGAGACAGAGAAAGAGGAAGCCACTGCTTCAAACACACTCTTGGCCCAAGCCCTCGTTCCAGCAATCGCAGCTTCAGCTTCGGAGACCCATGCTCATGGAAGCCTCCCGACTTGGCCAGGGGAGAGCAGAGTTCCAAAAGCTGGTCCAGGTCTGGAGAGGAGAGGGTGCAGCCAGGAAAAGAGGCAATGGTGGTTGGGACCTGTTGTCAAATCCAATGTGAGGATGAGAGGTTGCAACAGCCACTGAAGCGGAGTCCCCACCCTGCAGCAACCTTCCTAATCAGCAGCTGGAGGCAAGGTGGAGCCAGAGCAGCCAGTACACATCCCACCACACCCAGCTCTATGCCTGCCTCGAGGCTGTGGCCTCCTGCCTCTCCACTGTGTGGGCGGCTGCCAGTGGGCAGTGGTGGGGTGCATCGGCAGGGACATCAGAGCCACAGCAACTCCCAGGGATCCAGCCAAGGAACAAACGGGAACTGGAGCACAACAGCAAGAGAGAGCTGCAGATGGAGGTGGCTCACGACACCACGCCCTTCTCACTCCAGCATCAAGCAGGAAGCATGAACTGAGTTACTGGGCTTCAACTCCCACCCTGAATGCCCTCTGTGAGCACCTTGAGCCTTGGCGGCCTGCACAATCACCACCTGTTCCTGACAGCAATGGGACGAGCTCACGGGCTTCAGGACTCACCCCACACTACTAATACGAGCAACAAGAGTGTCTCCATACTGCTTGCATATATGAACCTTGTATGAACCCATGGCGACCGGGTAGGCAGCAGAGAGAGAACCTCCTGGAGGAATGCCACTCAGGCATAGCAGTGTGGCAACATGTGAAGGACAGAAAGGAAAGAGGTGGATATCCTGAACTCAAGAAGGATCTGAAATGGGAACTGAAACCCTTGGAAAGACTAAGCAAAACCTCTGGAGGAGGAGATCAGAGATCTGCCATGGTGCAGTTAGAGGGAGATGAGACAGAGAGGGAGGAGGTCGCTGCTCCAAGCACACCCTTGGCCCACGCCCTCGTTTCCGCATTTGCAGTTTCAGCTTCAGAGACACATTGCCCAGCTGCAAGTGGTGGGGAACGGTAATGCTGGAGATCAGAAGGAGGTGGGAGGAGAAGAAAGGGCCTCTGGCATCAAGGCAACGGGACAGAGCCAAAAGGGTCACAGAGGGCGCCCTGATGGGGGCGCATGCCCCACAGCTGCTCTGCTGAGGGCCCTGCGGTTGCTCCACTGTGGGCCCCGCGGATGATCTGCAGTGGGCCCCGCAGCTGCTCCACTGTGGGCCCCTCGGATGATCCGCAGTGGGCCCCATGACTGCGCTGCTGTGGGCCCCGTGGCTGCTCCGCTGTGGGCCCCGCGGATGATCTGCAGTGGGCCTGCGGCTGCGCTGCTGTGGACCCGGCGGCTGCGCCGCTGTGGGCCCAGTGGCTGTAGCACTGTGGGCCCTGCTCAGGGCACCTCATGGACTGAACCCGCCCCCACCCATAGCACGATGACAGGGTGGAGCCGGGTGGTCCACTGTGAGCATATGTGCTTTCCCACCTCTAACCGTGGCAGTTTGTATAAACCCATGTATGTTATAGTATAATCTGAGGCAGCTATATCTCTTTCCAAGGCGAGAGTCCAGGGGTATAGATAAACCCAGGAGTACAGTTATTATCACAGGGAAGATGACTGATTGAGTGGTAGGGCCATGGAGATGAGGGAGGAGAAAGATTGAATGATCAAATGGGCCATCATCTGTGTCACTGAGTAACAAATGTGAAGGTAACACTATGTAGGACAGCATCCAGAGCTAATTCCCTTCTATGTTCTCTATAATTCTGTATTTCCTCAATTGTTTTTGTATTAACAGAAGTGAAGATAACTTTATATTATACAGCATCCAGTGCAAATTCTCTACTATCTTCTCTATAATTTGGTATTTCCTTTAATGTTTTTGTGTTAACTAATGTGAAGATAACTATGTAATACAACATCCAGTGCTAATTCCCTACTATATTCTGTACAACTTTGTATTTTCTGTATTGTTTATGGCTTTTCTGGTTCATATGTCTCCATTCTTTTGTCTTTAAAATAAAATAAAAAAAAAATAAAAACACAACTCTGGTCTTTGTCATCACTCTGCTTGGAGTCCTTCAGTGATTTCCATTTTCACTCAGTGCAAAGAAAAGCCCTTACAGTGATAAGCCCTTCATCTTCTGTTCCCCCATTAATTTTCTCACTGCCCACTGCCTGCTTAGCTTTGCAATACTGTATTCTTTGCTGTTCCTAAATATGCAAGGCTTATTTTTACTTCACAATCTTCACACACATGGGTTTCAGGTCTGGAATGCTATTCCCTTAGATGTGTGTTACTGTCACCTTCTTATAGCCTTGCTCAAATCTCACCTTCTTAAAAATCTCACACTGATACCTTCCTTTCACTACAGATCTCCTTTGTTTTGCTGTACCTTTTCTTTTCCATTGTCCTTATCATAATGTCTACACAGGATGCAGTCTACTTATCCTATTGGGCATTTTATGCTTCCTCGTGCTAAGATCTAAGATCCACAGACCAAGGGGTGTTTGTCCTGTTGCTTCTCTCATGTACCCAAGTGTCATAAACAGCACCTTATGCATCATAAGGATGAAATATTTGAATTACTGAGTGAACAGATTTTGTGCTGAGAAGGACAGAAATAAATGTGATGTTAGCTTAAAAGCTGGCACTTTGTAAAGAGCAACATGGAATTTTTGCATAATAAGATGAGCCAATTTAAACTTACTGGCTTTAGATGAATCTTTCTAGGTAGGTGTAGGTATATGAATAAGCATAATCTAGGGCTCCATCTAGCATCTGGTTATAGGTGTTAAATACATACTTATTCTAGAACTCACTATCATCTCCATAATTCTCAAAACTCAGGAGCGTCTGAGATGCAAAGTAATGTCAGGGTGCAGAAAAGGAGGGGGAAGAGGCTGGGACTGAGTGCTAACCAGTTACCAGGGTTGTAGCTTCCATGTCAGAGGGTGTAGTGAAAAGAACTTTCTGGGGCTTTGCTTCTCTCAGACATGGATTCTAGGCTTATAGCTGTATGGGCTTGGGTTTGGTGTTTTCCCACCTGAGCCTTCAATTTGTCTCTGCTACATAGAAACATTGCTCATGAAATATTCTAAAAATTGCCAATGATTTGGCAAACACATATAATAGTACATATTTTTACTTTCATTGTTCTTGAATGTACACATAAAATTTAAGACTAATATACACTATTTTATGTACTGTAGGCTGAATTGTGTCCCCCTACCCCCACCAAATTCACATGTTGAAGTTCTAGCTCCCAGTATGACTGTTTTTAGAGGGAGAGATATAAATAAAGAGATGATTAAGATTGAGATCATGAGGCTATTCCTGATTAATGGAGTTGGTGTCCTTATAAAAAGACCATACCATGGCTCTCTTTACCATGTGAGAACAGAACAGGATGGCAGCTGTCGCCAAGACTGGAAGAGAGTCCTCACTGAAAAGTAAAGCAGCCGGTACCTTGATCTTGTGCTTCTCAGGTTGCAAGAGAAAATATTAGACTGTTTAAGCTGCCTAATCTATGGTGCTCAGTTTTGACAACCCAGACTGGTGGAGAGAATATGCTATGATATTTCACAGAGTGGAATTTTAGAACTTTCTGTTGTAATCAATGTCTGTAAACTACAGGGCAGGTTCTAAATCCTGCAGACGGTATTCTCAAGGCCTGTGCTCAGGAAAGACTCCTATAAGTGGTCTGGGATTCCAGGAAGGGCTCTTCTTTTAACAGAAAATTGGGCTTCTATTCAGGGTATTAGGTGAAAGACAAGCCAAGGGACTGGGCACATGGTCAGTGAAAAGACAGTCCAGCTCCCCAACGCTGACTCGCCCCAGAGCCCAGATATGAAAGGAGGGCATGGATATCTGATGCTCTTCTTCCTCTGCTCACACCTTATTGATGAGCCAAGTGCCAGTGGCCAGAGCCAAGCAGGGTGAGGACTGGTTATTATTTTCAGTTATACATTTCTTATTCCCATTAGGGATTACAGAGCATTTAATAACAAATGTGATACCACTGTATATTAAACGCCTGTTATTTTATACTTGTAGGTACAAGTACAATTTTTTTATTATTTTAAAAATTTCTCACATAATTGTAATTTGAAACTTGGTCTTTAGTTATATCTAATGAACTAACTGTATAAAATTTCACCGAGGTATTCATACCAGCTCATTATTATTATTTTCTGGGCAAGCCTATCAAATGACCTTACTTAGCTTCTAGGTTATGATTCTGAAGGGATGGTCTTTATTTTTATATAATGTATTGATTAATATTGATAATATTTCTTTGCATTTTGAAATATTTATCCTCCAAAGTGGATATTTTCCTTTACTTGGGTGCCTGGGTATCTGAATCCACCCTAAAGAGAGTTGATTATTGTGGGTTGGCAAAGAGCCCTACAGGATAAAAATCACCTCTGTCTGTCTGTCTCTCTGTTTATCTATCTATCCATCTATCGATCTATCATCAATCATCTTATCTATTTATCTCTTAGTCTGATAAAAAGGCAACATTTTTCTACGTGGTTTATGGCAAGTTTTAAAGTTCCATAAATAAGAACCTAATTCACATGTTCATCTTAATAGATGCAGAAAAAGCCTTTGACAATATCCATTCTTGATAAAACCTTAAGTATAAAAGGATCTTATCTTAACTTGATAAAAGCTACTTATGATAAACCTATTGCCAACATTATATTAAATAGGGAAAAGCTGACATTTTCCCTGTAAAATTAGGAAAAAGGAAAGGTCTGTTATTATCACTCCTGGTTTATATAGTACTGGAAACATTAATCAGAACAATCAAATAAGATAAAGAAATCAAAGGGCTATGTGTAGGAAAGGAAGGGGTCATATTGTCATTATTTGCACATGACATGATCCTTTACATAGAATACCCAAAAATTTCCACTGAAGACTCAGGGAACTAATAATCAAATTTAGCAGTGTAGCTGGATACAAAATCAACACACAAAAATCAATAATGTTCCTGCATACCAATAATGAACCCGCTGAGAAAGCCATTAGAAAAACAGTACTATTTAGAATAGCATTGAGAAAAGTCAAATACTTAGAAATTAACTTTACCAAGGAAAAATCTCTATAACAAATACTATGGTATTCTGAAAAGGAGTTTGAAGAGGCGGTCAGAAAATTGAAAGATATCTTCTGTTTCTGGATCGGTAGAACCAGTATAGTAGTGGTTGCCATGTTACCAAACCTAATGTATAGATTGAATGCAATCCTAACCCAAATACCAACAGCATTCCTTGCAGAACAGGAGAAAACTACCCTAAGATTTATATGGAACCAGAAGAGCCTCAAAATAGCAAAATCAACCCTGGGGAATAAAAACATAGTACAAGGCATCACGATGTTGGATTTCAAGTTATCCCTACAAAGCTAGAGTGACAAAAGCACAGTACTGGCACAAAAACAGGCATGTGAATCAGTGGAACAGAATAAAAGACACAGAAGCAATCCACACAAATTGAATCATCTTATCTTTGACAAAGGGGCCAAAAACATATGCTGAATGAAAGCCACTTTAACAAATGGTGCTGGGAAAACCTGTTATACGCATATAGCAGATTGGATCCAGACCTCTAGCTATCACCACGCACTAAAATAAAGTCACAGTGGATGAAAATCATACATATTAATACATAAACATGTAATCTGCCAGCAGGTAAAAATACATAAAACTGTTAAAAATCTAGGCATAGGAAAGGTCTTTCTAATCAGAACCCTCTTGTGTAAGAAATAGCATCAAGAATTACCGTATAGGATCATACCAAATTAAAAAGCTTTGCACAGCAAAAGAAATAGCCAGTGCAGTGAAGATACAAGCTACAGAATGGGAAATTTTGGGTGAGCTACTTCTCTGACAGGAGAGTAATATCTAGAATTTACAAAGAGCAGAAAAAGTCAGATCCCCAAGTAAAGGACTCAATCAAAAAATGGGCAAGAGAAATGAATAGACATTGTTTAGGAGCTGAAGTATAGACGGCCAACAATACATGAAAAGATGCGCAACGTCCTTGGCTGTCAGAGAAACGCAAATGAAAACCGCATTGAAAATCTGTCTTTTTCCAGAAAGAATGGCTATCATGAAAGAAAACGCTGGTGAAACTGTAGGTGGAAAATGTACCTTTCTATATTGTTTGTGGAAATGTAAGTGATTTTGTGTGCCAGAGGGTTATTTGCATTCTATTCCATCACAGAATTTGAATTAGGAATGCAATAAGGTATTTCAAAGCTGTAAGCCCTAAAATTTACCATTTCAGGAACAATGTGGCTAACTGATTATACACTGGTGCCGCCAAACTATGAGCCAAAAATAAATATGTTCTCTTCATAAATTCAACATCCCTGGTATTTTGTTAAAGTGATGCAAATCTAACAGCATGGAAATAGATGATGCATGACTGAAATTCCAACACTTGGGAGGCTGAGGCAGGGGAATAGTGATTTTGAGCCCATCTTGGGCGTATTAATTCTCTCTTTAAAAAAGCAGAGGGTTTGGGGATGGGATGTGGTTTAATGTAAAAGCCCTGGGTTGAATCCCCAGTGCTGCGGGTGGAGGAGTGCTGCATGCGTAGAGTGCCTATTCTCACTCCAGTGAAATTTACTTTACAAAGGTGAAAGGGAAGCTAGATGTCATATTCAGTTTTTAGAAACTGGAGACTAGGGTTTCACAAACTTCAGAAACCGAGATGTAGGTGAACCCCAGTTCACAATGCTTCCTATGCCTCAGTCCTCAGATTATTAGAACCTCTGAACATTTTAAAAATTTTTCTCCTTTTTCCAATGTCTGCAGGAATTTTTCTAGAATTTTCTCTATAAATCCCATCTTCTCTTATCTTCTCCGTTGCTTGGCTTTGAAAGCCTTTTATCTCCACTCTTTTCAGGGTTATAGCTTGTAGTAATGCTGATTCTTCCCTGCTGTTTTGAGGAGTCTCATTTATATCATATTTATACTGTTTGCACTATGATAGATTATGGTACAGGACAGACAGAGAGATAGAGAAGGAGACAGAGGAGACACAAGTGGCAGAGACAAAAAGTGAGAGAGAGAGTAGATAAATCTTTACACTCTAGCTAGCAGTTAAATTAGCTTTAACTTTTTACGGTTTTGAAAACCACTGTGGGATTAAAGGAGGGAATTGTATACCCACTCTCACCACTTTTATTTAACATGGTTCTGGAGGTATTAACTGGAACAAGTAATTTAGAGAGAAAATAAAGGGCATCTCAACTGGGAAAGAAGACAAAGTGTCACTGCTGGCCAATGACATAATATTGTATAGAAAACCAATGGATTCCACCAAAAAATGTTAGAAATGATACGTACATTCAGCAAAGTTGCAGGCTACAAAGTCAACATTCAAAAATGATTACTGTAGCTATATGCTAACAGTTAATTATCTGAAATAGAAATCAAGAAATCAATCCTATTTACCATAGCTACAAAAATAAAATACGTAGGAATAAATTTAAGCAAAGAAGTAAATGTTCTCAAAATGAAAAATATAAGAGATTGATGAAAGGACACACATGCACAAAACAGAAAGGCATCCTGTATTCATGGATTAGAAGAATCAATATTATTAAAATGTCCATACTATATAAAGGGCTACAGATTCCAAACAAACCCTTATCAGTACACCAAACACATAGAGTATGGCTTGAGAGAAAATATTTCTAACATTTGTATGGAAGTATAAACACCATGCCAAACTCATTTTGAGCCAAAAGAAAAAAGGAAACTGATTTGAACTGTGGTGCTTACAACATGCACTGAAAAAGGACAACTTTTTCAAAACATGGTGCTGGGAAAATTGGATAGCCACATGCAGAAGAATGAAACTAGAACTCTCTCATACATTATAATATCCAACTAAAAAATCTCCAAATAGATTAAAGATTTAAATGTAAGCCTTGAAACTATGAAATTACTGGAGGAAAACATAGAGAAAATGTCTTAGGATACTGGAATGGCAAGGACATTCTGCAAAAGAACTCAAAAACAGGAAACAAAAACAAAAATAGATGATTGAACCAAAAACAATGATTAATCCAAAAAAGCACACACAGTGGTGGAAATATTAGAGTGAAGAGTAACCTATAGAATGGGAAATACATTTGCTAACTACACATTTAATATGGGCTTAATATCCAGAATATAAAAGAAACAAAAAATTCAATAGATAAAAGCAAATAACTTGATTAAAAATGGACAGTAGATCTAAATAGACATTTCTCAAAATAAAACAGGAATGGTCATTAGGTACGCAAAAAAATGTACCACATAACTAATCATCAGGGAAAAGCAAATGCAAGTCAAAACCTTAATGAGATATCACCCTACCTTAGTGAGAACCACTATTAAAGAACACTAAAGGTAACTAGTACTAGTGAAGATGTGGTGGAAGGGAGCACTTCACACTCTTGGTGGGAATGTAAATTAGTACAATCCTTTTGGAAAACATTAAGAAATATCCTCAGAAAAACTGAAACAATGAACTACTGTATGATCTGGCTTGCACAGACCTTATTTGTCTCTCGCACCCTAGAGAGGAATGGCGGTAGTATGAGGAAAATAAAGATAAGAGACAAGAGCTGGCTCAGCTGGAGGGGATCCCTTACCTGATCACAAGAGGGCCTCACTTCAGCAGTAGGGGTGTTTATCTATAGTCTTGCAAAGTTAGTATCATGAGAGGTAATGTTGAATAGCAACTAATGACTGTGATTGCCGAGGCAGGATGTTTTTCTCAAGACTGAGGTACCTTGACTGCTTGAGGCACTCTGGTTCTGTCCTGTCCTCACACATATGACCAATTTCCAGCTCCAACGGCTCAGAATGTATCTACCTTTTCTGTTTAGTTGCAGAAGTGATGGGGTTTGGTTGAAACTGGAAAAGCTATGCTTAAAGAATATAGTCCAAAGTCCATAACAGTGGCCAGTTATCAGTCTAGCTGACAATTATCAGGAGTTGTTTGTGATTTGAACCTTTTATAACCAATACATTATCATGGTCTTTCTTTTATACATCTTGTGGTTACACTTTTCTCCTATATGTTTAAGACCAAGTTAAAGTGCGACCTATATAAATAAAAAAATAACTTCTTGCTATATATCAAGTTCAGTTAAATCTCCTCAGGAAACACCTTGGAACCAAGTACAGCACCTCTAGATCTTCTGTTAGTGTCAGACATCTGGATGAGTCATGGCCATTGCTTGACCAAGTTGCTTTCTGTGAAAGCTTGAGAGATTTTCTCTTTCCCAGTGACTCTTCTTAGACACACTATACATCATGGAATCACTTTCTTCTATGGTTCCATAATCTCCTTGATCAGGAAGTCAGGGACTCAACTGAGTTATAGGATGTCACAGCAGAGGTTCCCTCTATGTTCTAAGTCATCATTGACTTTAGAAAGCTAAGACCAAAATATTGGCTGTCCTCTTAGCCCATTTATCTCTCCAATCTTGGTCTCCAAACCAAAACATCTTAAAACATGTTAAACATCTAGAAGTGAAGATTAGTGACATTACATTGTAATGGAGGCAGTAAACTTAATATTATCTTATCTGAACATCAGTTACCTATGACATACAGCAGAACTGTTATTTTCTAACAACCTTGGATATCCTAATATTTAAATCCTTCTAGAATGTCAACAGGCAACATTACATATTTTTACGTAGGCATTTAGAAATCAAAACCATATATAACATTGCTGCATGACAATCATGATGACATTTTATAACATACTTAAATTTTTATTTTTGACATAACATGACCCTGTTTAACCAAATATCTCTATCTAATACATAAGAAACTTTTACATAATTTATTGTTCTTTATCAAAAACTGTGTTAAATAACCCTAAGTTATTGCAAGCTGATCAGGCCCACAGTCTCCCAAGTGAGTGGATGATGAAGGCTTAAATAAATGAGACAATGGAATATGATTTCAGGGCTCCAGCAGGGACTAACCCTTACAGCTTCAAAATTCTCTGAGTTTAGCCAAAGACTTCTCTGGGTGGCCTGTATTTATTAGGTTTTCAAACAAAGGAAGAAGAGACTCAAGAGAACATGGGAATCTCACAGGACCTTGGGAGAATTTTCCCAAGTAGTAAATTATGTCAATCAGGAGATCTACCTTCTCTTTAGGTTGGTATTTACTGTAGGAGTGTGCAGCCTGCAGCTGCAGTCTCCTGAGGCTAATTGGGTTTGGAGCCAGATGCGCTCAGGTACAGGTTCCTTCTCCTTGAGGCGTCACAGCTTCACAGGCCACTACAGGCCTCAGTGGTGACCAGTGACCCATAGAGATTTATTTACTATGAGCCAACTTCCCATCTTTAGACAAGATGTCTAAGGTTGGACAACTCCCAAGTAAATATGAAAAGCCAACTGGTTAATGTTAAATCTTGCTCAGAGCCACTTTGTAATGTCCTTTAGTGGAATATACATGACAAAGTTTTTCTTAAAGGAAGAGGTCTGATCTAAAGGAAAGTCATCACAATAAACAATCTTTGTTTTGAAAGACCTATACAGAATTTTTGGCGACAGCGGAGCAGAGTGGTCTCGGAGACCGTGCTCCTTGGGCAGACTGAGCTAATCCGGGCAGTGGACCTGGGTCCTGATCAGATCCCTGCCCCCGCAGCTGGCGCCATCCTCGGCCGGAGAACAGGCACTGCAGCAGCTGCAGTCGGTGGCTCCTGTAAGAACGCCAAGGAGGCAGAGAAGCACCGGGGAGCGGCGCATCGCGGGAGAGGCACAACATATTAGCAATTTGGGGATCTCCTGCTGGGAAGGCGAGCTGTTTATGAGCCCCAGCCAGGTCTGTGGGTAGGGAGTAGCTCGGCACACAAAGCAGCATATGAGCAGCCTATTGAGCAGAACTGTCAGCAGAAAGCTTAAGGGATATTCTCCTGAAGAGAAGGAGTCATTGGAGCAGCCTTTGCAACAGACCTTTGCCTGGTGCACTGCCTGGGTAATTTATTGCTCAATATTTTGAATCTGATACCCAAAAATGGGAAGACAGAAGAACAAAACGCAGTCTCAGAACTCAACCCCACCCAGAACAAGTCCTGAATGCGAGGATACAGGGGAACTAGGAAGCCACATACCTGCAAATTCTGAAACAATTACATCCGAAACACTGAAACAACTCCAACAGGCCATAGAAGAGCTTAAAGCAGAAATAAGCCACATACCTGCAACAAACTCTCAGACAAAAAAATGAACTGAAAACTATAATGGAAGAAATGTTCCATACACATAGAGAAGAAATAGATAAAAGATTAGAAAAAGGGGGAAACAAATGGAAATGTTACAAGAGCAATTTAGGAATGAATTACCAACAATGAAACAGGTCCAAAGAGATGGCCAGGAATTGAAAACTTGCATTCAAAGCTTGCAAAACCGCTGAAATGAAACCACAGATAGAATTTCAGACCTTGAAGACAGCATGGCAGTCTATGAGCGTGAAAGGAAGGATCTCAGAAAATCATCACAGACCCAAGAAAAATCAATCCAACAGCTGCAAGATGAGGCAAAAAGAAATAATATTCGAGTAATAAGAGTCAGTGAAAAAGCGGGAGACCACACAAACGATATAAAAAGAATATTTGCTGAAATAATAACAGAAAATTTTCTGAACAAGGTAAAAATACTGAAGTACAGTTAATCGAGGCACATAGAACCCCAACGATCCATAATCCAAAGAAAACCACACACAGACATATAATACTCAAGATCCCAGATATGCAGCAAAAGAACACAATACTAAAAGCTGCTAGAGAAAAGAAAAAGATCACCTATAAAGGCAAGCCCATCAGAATCACAGCAGACTTCTCAACAGAAACGATGAAATCAAGAAGAGCTTGGAGTGAGATATTGCAGATTCTGAGACAAAACAACTTCCAACCCAGACTGATGTATCCTGCATAACTATCCTTGTAATTCAATGGAGAAATAAAATATTTCCACGACAAAGAACAACTGAAGAACTTCATGAGTGCCAAACCAGCATTGCAAAAAGCACTAAAAGATATTCTACACAGAGAAAAAAGAGACCACAATCCCAAGAACAATGATAGAAACAACTCCCTACAGAGAACAAGCAAGTAAACATTCAGCAAAACAAGGAAAACAACAACAAGTAAATAACATGACTAGAAGAAGCCAACATATAACCATTATAACCATTAATGTAAATGGCCTCAATTCACCAGTCAAAATTACAGATTGGCAGAGTGGATTAAAGAACACAATCCAACGATATGCTGTATACAGGAAACACATTTTACTCAAAAGGAAATCCACAGGCTGAAAGGTAAAGGATGGAAAACAACTCTCCATGCAACAGCTCCCGAGAAAAAAGCAGGGGTAGCTATTATGTTTGCAGACAAGGTAAATTTCAAACCAAAAACAATCAAAAGAGATAAAGAAGGCCACTACATACTAGTTAGGGGAAAGCTGAAAAAGGAAGAGATAACAGTGCTAAATATTTATGCAACAAACAATGGAACACCAAACTTTAAAACTCAAGCTTAACAAACGTGAAAATTCAACTAACTAATAACACTATTTTAATGGGGGACCTAAACACCCCTCTGACGCAAAGAGACAGGTCAACCAGACAGAAACTCAGCAAAGAAATAACAGACCTCAACCAAAAGTGTGAACAAATGCACTTAGTAGATGTATACAGAGTGTTCCACCCCACAACATCAGAATATACATTTTTCTCAGCTGCACATGGGTCTTTCTCTAAAACTGACCACATTCTAGCCCATAGAGCATATCTACCTAAATGCGAAAGAATCGAATTTATCCCATGCATATTATCCTATCACAGTGCAATGAAACTGGAAATTAATGACAAAGGGAACTCCAAAAACCCCATAAACACTTGGAAATTAGACAACAACCTCCTGAATAACCAATGGGTCACATAAGAAGTTAAAGAAGAAATTAAAAAATACCTACAAATAAATGACAATGCAAGTAAAACCTATCGGAATCTGTGGGATGCAATGAAAGCAGTCCTCAGAGGGAAATTTATAGCAATGAACTCACATAAAAGAAAATAGAAAGAGAGCAAATAAATAGCCTAATGCTACACCTCAAATGCTTAGAAAAAGAGCAACAAACCAAACCAAAAGTGCAAAGAAGGGAGGAGATTATAAAACTCAGGGCAGAAATTAATGCAATTGAGATGAAGAAAACTCTACAAAAAATAAGTGAATCAAAGAGTTGGTTCTTCGAAAGAATAAATAAAATTGATAAACCTCTAGCCAACCTTATCAAAAAGAGAAGGGAAAGAACTCAAATTCATGCAATAAGGAATGAAGAGGATCAAATAACCACAGATTCCACAGAAATCCAAGAGATCTTTAATACCTACTTTGAAAATCTTTACTCCCATAGGATAGAAAATTCAGAAGAAATGGACAGATTCGTGGAAACGTACAAATTACCAAAATTGAGTCAGGAAGACTAAAAAATCCTGAACAATAAAATATCAATTAACGAGATTGAAGATGTCATAAAAAACTTACCAACTAAGAAAAGGCCAGGCCCTGATGGATTCACAGTAGAATTCTACAAAACATTCAGAGAAGATCTAATACCAACACTCCTCAAACTCTTCAATGAAATTGAAAAGGAAGGAAATCTCCCTAACACGTTTTGGGAGGCAAGTATCATACTGATACCAAAACCAGAGAAGGACCCAACGAAGAAAGAGAATTACAGGCCAATCTCTCTAATGAACATAGATGCAAAGATACTCAACAAAATAGTGGCAAATAAAATACAGCGAATCATAAGGAAAATTATACACCATGACCAGGTAGGATTTATTCCCGGAATGCAGGGATGGTTCAATATTCACAAATCAAATAATGTAATACATCATATCAACACAGCCAAAGACAAAAACCACATGATCATCTCAGTAGATGCAGAAAAGGCTTTCGACAAAGTCCAACATGCATTCATGTTAAAAACGTTACAAAAAATAGGAATGGATGGCCTCTACCTCAATCTGATCAAAGTCTTCTATGACAAATCAACAGCCAACATCATACTACATGGACAAAAACTGAAAACTTTCACTTTAAAGTCAGGAACAAGACAAGGATATCCATTGTCACCACTCCTATTCGACATAGTCCTGGAAGCATTAGCGAGAGCAATTAGACAAGAGAGAGAAATAAAAGGAATAAGGATAGGAAAGGAAGAAGTTAAACTATCAATATTTGCAGATGACATGATACTATACATGGAGGACCCCAAAAACTCCACAAGAAAACTCCTGGAATTAATTGACGAATTCAGCAGCGTAGCCGGATACAAAGTTAACACCCAAAAATCAATAGCATTCCTGTACACGAACAACAAACAGACTGAGAGAGAAATTGAGGAAATCATACCTTTTACAATAGCAACCAAGAAATTGAAATACTTAGGAATCAATCTAACAAAGAATGTGAAAGATTTATTCAGTGAAAACTACAGTACTCTGAAAAAGGAGATTGAAGAGGACTTCAATAAATGGAAAAACATACCCTGTTCATGGTTAGGAAGAACCAACATTGTGAAAATTGCCATACTACCAAAACTGTTGTACAGATTCAATGCAATTCCCATTAAACTACCATTAGCATACCTCACAGATCTAGAGAAAATATGCCTTAAATTCATCTGGAACCAGAAGAGACCCAGAATAGCAAAAGCAAGCATGGGCAACAAGGACAAGTCAGGTGGAATCACAATTCCTGACCTGAAATTGTACTACAAAGCTACTGTAATAAAATCAACCTGGTACTGGCTAAAATACAGACCTGAGGATCAATGGAACAGACTGGAAGATGCAACCATAACGAAAAACCCACTCAGCTACCTAATATTTGACAAAGAAGGGGTCAACCAAACCCACTGGAAAAAAGAAGGCCTGTTTAATAAATGGTGCTGGAAAAACTGGCTTGCCTCTTGCCGAAAACTGAAAATAGACCCAAGTCTATCACCATGCACCAAACTCAGGTCAAAATGGATCACAAATCTCAACATTAAAACAGAAACTCTAAATCTAGTGGAATAGAAAGTAGGTAAAAATCTTGAAGACATAGGAGTAGGCAGAGACTTCATGAACAAAAATGGAACAGCAAGGGAAACACTTCAAAGAATCAATAACTGGGACCTCATCCTACAGAAAAGTTTTTGCACGTCTAAAGAAATCACGAACAAAGTAAAAAGAAAGCCCACAAATTGGGAAAAAATCCTAGCTAGCTGTCCCTCAGACAAAGGTCTTCTATTTAGAACATACAAAGAATTAAAAAACATGTACCTATCCAAATTCAAAGACCCAATCCAGAAATGGGCATCTGAGATGAATACACAATTCTCAGATGAAGTACAATTGGCAAATAAATATATGAGAAAATGTTCCACATCCTTAGTCATCCGAGAAATGCAAATAAAAACAACACTGAGATTCCATCTCACCCCAGTAAGACTGGCCAGTATGAAAAAAATCATTGAATAACAGATGCTGGCGAGGCTGTGGAGAAATAAGGACTCTATTACACTTATGGTGCGAATGCAGACTGTTGAAACCACTGTGGAGAGCAGTTTGGAGATTCCTCAGCAAACTAGGTCTAGAGGTTCCATTCAAACCAGCTATTCCTCTTCTGGGTATTTTCCCAGAAGATCTGAAAGCATCATATCACTCTGATATATGTGCACCCATGTTTATAGCAGCACAATTTGTAATAGCTAAATTGTGGAAGCAACCCAAATGTCCATGCACAGAAGACTGGATTAAAAAACTGTGGCATTTTTATATAATGGAATATTATTCAGTTATAAAGAGGGACAGATATGGAGCCTTTGTAGGCAAATGATCAAAATTAGAAAACATACTCATAAGTGAAATAAATCAGAGGTACATGTGCAGGCAAAGTATTGTGTCACTGTTGTACGAACCTGGGGGTGGAAACATAAACTAAGAGATATGAAGGAAATCTGTTCAAAAGTAAAGAACAGAGGGGACGAGGGAAAGGAGAAAAGAATGAGACAAAAATTTATGTATGTATGTATGTAAGTATCTGTGTATATACATATGTGCAGGATGGCTAACATGATTCTACTATTGACTTATGTCATTGAATGGTAAGGAATAGTTGATGACTGTTTGTTTGATCAATCTTATATGTCTTTATGTGTTCTCCGGTGCATACATTTTGAAGATATCAATATGAAATGCAACAAATATTGTTGGTTTTCTGTTGCTTTGTCTATAATTCAATTATGATTATAAGTTTATTGAGCGACTTTGTGTCTCTTTGTTAATGCTTTTTG